>JABBOT010000083.1:0-421778 GCA_016165875.1 Acanthopleura granulata
CTGTATAAAGGAAGACGGCATCTCAAATTGGAACCATAGAGAGATGATTTCAGCCTCCTCCACGCCACAAGAAAAACACAGAAAAACAAAGAAGAAAAACAAAGAAAAATCGTGAAATTCAATAGATTTCACATGAGGAAAGGAAGAATAAATACGTTGGTTCTACGTCATAGCCTACAGTTTAGTATGCAAATTTGCAGGGCCCATGATGCGGAAAAGGGCTTTATAGGCCCTGTATAAAGGAAGACGCCATCTCAAATTCGAAGCATAGAGAGATGATTTCAGTCTCTTCCACACCACAAGAAAACACAGAAAAACAAAGAAAAAAAACAAAGAAAAGCAAAGAAAAATCGTGAAATTCAAATGCCTTCACATGAGGAAAGGAAAAATAAATACGTTGGTTCTACGTCATAGCCTACAGTTTAGTATGCAAATTTGCAGGGCAGATGATGCGGAAAAGGGCTTTATAGGCCCTGTATAAAGGAAGACGGCATCTCAATATGGAACCATACAGAGATGATTTCAGTCTCTTCCACACCACATGGAAAACACAGAAAAACAAAGAAAAACAAAGAAAAAACGTGAAATTCAAATGCCTTCACATGAGGAAAGGAAAAATAAATACGTTGGTTCTACGTCATAGCCTACAGTTTAGTGTGCAAATTTGCAGGGCCCATGATGAGGAAAAGGGCTTTATAAGCCCTGTATAAAGGAAGACGGCATCTCAAATTGGAACCATACAGAGATGATTTCAGTCTCTTCTGCACCACAAGGAAAACACAGAAAAACAAAGAAAAAAAACAAAGAAAAACAAAGAAAAATCGTCAAATTCAAATGCCTTCACATGAGGAAAGGAAAAATAAATACCTTGGTTCTACGTTATAGCCTACAGTTTAGTATGCAAATTAGCAGGGCCCATGATGCGGAAAAGGGCTTGATAGGCCCTGTATAAAGGAAGACGGCATCGCAAATTGGAACCATAGAGAGATGATTTCAGTCTCTTCCACACCACATGGAAAACACAGAAAAACAAAGAAAAAAAAACAAAGAAAAACAAAGAAAAAACGTGAAATTCAAATGCCTTCACATGAGGAAAGGAAAAATAAATACGTTGGTTCTACGTCATAGCCTACAGTTTCGTATGCAAATTTGCAGGGCCCATGATGCTGAAAAGGGCTTTATAGGCCCTGTATAAAGGAAGACGGCATCTCAAATTGGAACCATAGAGAGATGATTTCAGCTTCCTCCACGCCACAAGAAAAACACAGAAAAACAAAGAAGAAAAACAAAGAAAAATCGTGAAATTCAATAGATTTCACATGAGGAAAGGAAGAATAAAAACGTTGGCTCTACGTCATAGCCTACAGTTTAGTGTGCAAATTTGCAGTACCCATGATGCGGAAAAGGGCTTTAGAGGCCCTGTATAAAGGAAGACGGCCTCTCAAATTCGAAGCATAGAGAGATGATTTCAGTCTCTTCCACACCACAAGGAAAACACAGAAAAACAAAGAAAAAAAACAAAGAAGAAAAAAGAAAAAACGTGAAATTCAAATGCCTTCACATGATTAAAGGAAAAATAAATACGTTGGTTCTACGTCATAGCCTAGAGTTTAGTATGCAAATTTGCAGGGCCCATGATGCGGAAAAGGGCTTTATAGGCCCTGTATAAAGGAAGACGGCATCTCAAATTGGAACCATAGAGAGATGATTTCAGTCTCTTCCACACCACAAGAAAAACACAGAAAAACAAAGAAGAAAAACAAAGAAAAATCGTGAAATTCAAATGCCTTCACATGAGGAAAGGAAGAATAAATACGTTGGTTCTACGTCATAGCCTACAGTTTAGTATGCAAATTTGCAGGGCCCATGATGCGGAAAAGGGCTTTATAAGCCCTGTATAAAGGAAGACGGCATCTCAAATTCGAACCATAGAGAGATGAATTCAGTCTCTTCCACACCACAACAAAAACACAGAAAAACAAAGAAAAAAAACAAAGAAAAACAAAGAAAAATCGTGAAATTCAAATGCCTTCACATGAGGAAAGGAAAAATAAATACGTTGGTTCTACGTCATAGCCTACAGTTTAGTATGCAAATTTGCAGGGCCCATGATGCGGAAAAGGGCTTTATAACCCCTGTATAAAGGAAGACGGCATCTCAAATTGGAACCATAGAGAGATGATTTCAGCCTCCTCCACAACACAAGAAAAACACATAAAAACAAAGAAAAAAAACAAAGAAAAACAAAGAAAAATCGTGAAATTCAATAGATTTCACATGAGGAAAGGAAAAATAAATACGTTGGTTCTACGTCATAGCCTACAGTTTAGTGTGCAAATTTGCATAGCCCATGATGCGGAAAAGGGCTTTATATACCCTGTATAAAGGAAGACGGCATCTCAAATTCGAAGCATAGAGAGATGATTTCACTCTCCTTCACACCACAAGAAAAACAAAGAAAAACAAAGAAAAAACGTGAATTTAAAATGCCTTCACAAGAGGAAAGGAAAAATAAATACGTTGGTTCTACGTCATAGCCTACAGTTTAGTATGCAAATTCGCAGGGCCCATGATGCGGAAAAGGGCTTTATAGGCCCTGTATAAAGGAAGACGGCATCTCAAATTGGAACCATAGAGAGATGATTTCAGTCTCTTCCACACCACAAGAAAAACACAGAAAAACAAAGAAAAAAAACAAAGAAAAACAAAGAAAAATCGTGAAATTCAAATGCCTTCACATGAGGAAAGGAAAAATAAATACGTTGGTTCTACGTCATAGCCTACAGTTTAGTATGCAAATTTGCAGGGCCCATGATGCGGAAAAGGGCTTTATAGGCCCTGTATAAAGGAAGACGGCATCTCAAATTGGAACCATAGAGAGATGATTTCAGTCTCTTCCACACCACAAGAAAAACACAGAAAAACAAAGAAGAAAAACAAAGAAAAACAAAGAAAAAACGTGAAATTCAAATGCCTTCACATGAGGAAAGGAAAAATCAATACGTTGGTTCTACGTCATAGCCTACAGTTTAGTATGCAAATTTGCAGGGCCCATGATGCGGAAAAGGGCTTTATAGGCCCTGTATAAAGGAAGACGGCATCTCAAATTGGAACCATAGAGAGATGATTTCAGCCTCCTCCACGCCACAAGAAAAACACAGAAAAACAAAGAAGAAAAACAAAGAAAAATCGTGAAATTCAATAGATTTCACATGAGGAAAGGAAGAATAAATACGTTGGCTCTACGTCATAGCCTACAGTTTAGTGTGCAAATTTGCAGGGCCCATGATGCGGAAAAGGGCTTTATAGGCCCTGTATAAAGGAAGACGGCCTCTCAAATTCGAAGCATAGAGAGATGATTTCAGTCTCTTCCACACCACAAGGAAAACACAGAAAAACAAAGAAAAAAAACAAAGAAAAACAAAGAAAAACGTCAAATTCAAATGCCTTCACATGAGGAAAGGAAAAATAAATACGTTGGTTCTACGTCATAGCCTACACTTTAGTATGCAAATTTGCAGGGCCCATGATGCGGAAAAGGGCTTTATAGGCCCTGTGTAAAGGAAGACGGCATCTCAATATGGAACCATACAGAGATGATTTCAGTCTCTTCCACACCACATGGAAAACACAGAAAAACAAAGAAAAACAAAGAAAAAACGTGAAATTCAAATGCCTTCACCTACAGTTTAGTATGCAAATTTGCAGGGCCCATGATGCGGAAAAGGGCTTTATAGGCCCTGTATAAAGGAAGACGGCATCTCAAATTGGAACCATAGAGAGATGATTTCAGCCTCCTCACGCCACAAGAAAAACACAGAAAAACAAAGAAGAAAAACAAAGAAAAATCGTGAAATTCAATAGATTTCACATGAGGAAAGGAAAAATAAATACGTTGGTTCTACGTCATAGCCTACAGTTTAGTGTGCAAATTTGCAGGGCCCATGATGCGGAAAAGGGCTTTATAAGCCCTGTATAAAGGAAGACGGCATCTCAAATTGGAACCATACAGAGATGATTTCAGCCTCCTCCACGCCACAAGAAAAACAAAGAAAAAAAACAAAGAAAAACCAAGAAAAATCGCGAAATTCAAATGCCTTCTCATGGTCAAAGGAAAAATAAATACGTTGGTTCTACGTCATAGCCTACAGTTTAGTATGCAAATTCGCAGGGCCCATGATGCTTAAAAGGGCTTTATAGGCCCTGTATAAAGGAAGACGGCATCTCAAATTCGAACCATAGGGAGATGATTTCAGTCTCTTCTGCACCACAAGGAAAACACAGAAAAACAAAGAAAAAAAACAAAGAGAAACAAAGAAAAATCGTGAAATTCAAATGACTTCACATGAGGAAAGGGAAAATAAATACCTTGGTTCTACGTTATAGCCTACAGTTTAGTATGCAAATTAGCAGGGCCCATGTTGCGGAAAAGGGCTTGATAGGCCCTGTATAAAGGAAGACGGCATCGCAAATTGGAACCATACAGAGATGATTTCAGTCTCTTCCACACCACATGGAAAACACAGAAAAACAAAGAAAAAAAAACAAAGAAAAACAAAGAAAAAACGTGAAATTCAAATGCCTTCACATGAGGAAAGGAAAAATAAATACGTTGGTTCTACGTCATAGCCTACAGTTTAGTATGCAAATTTGCAGGGCCCATGATGCGGAAAAGGGCTTGATAGGCCCTGTATAAAGGAAGACGGCATCGCAAATTGGAACCATACAGAGATGATTTCAGTCTCTTCCACACCACATGGAAAACACAGAAAAACAAAGAAAAACAAAGAAAAAACGTGAAATTCAATAGATTTCACATGAGGAAAGGAAGAATAAATACGTTGGTTCTACGTCATAGCCTACAGTTTAGTGTGCAAATTTGCAGGGACCATGATGCGGAAAAGGGCTTTATAGGCCCTGTATAAAGGAAGACGGCCTCTCAAATTCGAAGCATGGAGAGATGATTTCACTCTCTTCCACACCACAAGGAAAACACAGAAAAACAAAGAAAAAAAACAAAGAAAAACAAAGAAAAAACGTGAAATTCAAATGCCTTCACATGAGGAAAGGAAAAATAAATACGTTGGTTCTACGTCATAGCCTACAGTTTAGTATGCAAATTTGCAGGGCCCATGATGCGGAAAAGGGCTTTATAGGCCCTGTATAAAGGAAGACGGCATCTCAAATTGGAACCATAGAGAGATGATTTCAGCCTCCTCCACGCCACAAGAAAAACACAGAAAAACAAAGAAGAAAAACAAAGAAAAATCGTGAAATTCAATAGATTTCACATGAGGAAAGGAAGAATAAATACGTTGCTTCTACGTCATAGCCTACAGTTTAGTGTGCAAATCTGCAGGGCCCATGATGCGGAAAAGGGCTTTATAAGCCCTGTATAAAGGAAGACGGCATCTCAAATTCCAAGCATAGAGAGATGAATTCAGTCTCTTCCACACCACAACAAAAACACCGAAAAACAAAGAAAAAAAAGCTAGAAAAACAAAGAAAGAACGTGAAATTCAAATGCCTTCACATGAGTAAAGGAAAAATAAATACGTTGGTTCTACGTCATAGCCTACAGTTTAGTATGCAAATTTGCAGGGCCCATGATGCGGAAAAGGGCTTTATAAGCGCTGTATAAAGGAAGACGGCATCTCAAATTCGAAGCATAGAGAGATGATTTCAGTCTCTTCCACACCACAAGAAAAACAAAGAAAAACAAAGAAAAAAAAAAAGAAAAAATATAAAATTAAAATGCCTTCACATGAGGAAAGGAAAAATAAATACGTGGGTTCTACGTCATAGCCTACAGTTTAGTATGCAAATTCGCAGGGCAAATGATGCGGAAAAGGGCTTTATTGGCCCTGTATAAAGGAAGACGGCATCTCAAATTCGAAGCATGGAGAGATGATTTCAGCCTCCTCCACGCCACAAGAAAAACACAGAAAAACAAAGAAAAAAAACAAAGAAAAACAAAGAAAAATCGCGATATTCAAATGCCTTCACATGAGGAAAGGAAGAATAAATACGTTGGTTCTACGTCATAGCCTACAGTTTAGTATGCAAATTTGCAGGGCTCATGATGCGGAAAAGGGCTTTATAGGAACTGTATAAAGGAAGACGGCATCTCAAATTGGAACCATACAGAGATGAGTTCAGCCTCCTCCACACCACAAGAAAAACACATAAAAACAAAGAAAAACAAAGAAAAATCGTGAAATTCAATAGATTTCACATGAGGAAAGGAAGAATAAATACGTTGGTTCTACGTCATAGCCTACAGTTTAGTGTGCAAATTTGCAGGGACCATGATGCGGAAAAGGGCTTTATATACCCTGTATAAAGGAAGACGGCCTCTCAAATTGGAACCATAGAGAGATGAGTTCGGTCTCTTCCACACCACAACAAAAACACAGAAAAACAAAGGAAAAAAACAAAGAAAAACAAAGAAAAAACGTCAAATTCACATGCCTTCACATGAGCAAAGGAAGAATAAATACGTTGGTTCTACGTCATAGCCTACAGTTTAGTATGCAAATTTGCAGGGCCCATGATGCGGAAAAGGGCTTTATAAGCCCTGTATAAAGGAAGACGGCATCTCAAATTGGAACCATACAGAGATGATTTCAGCCTCCTCCACGCCACAAGAAAAACAAAGAAAAAAAACAAAGAAAAACAAAGAAAAATCGCGAAATTCAAATGCCTTCACATGATCAAAGGAAAAATAAATACGTTGGTTCTACGTCATAGCCTACAGTTTAGTATGCAAATTCGCAGGGCCCATGATGCGGAAAAGGGCTTTATAGGCCCTGTATAAAGGAAGACGGCCTCTCAAATTCGAAGCATAGAGAGATGATTTCAGTCTCTTCCACGCCACAAGGAAAACACAGAAAAACAAAGAAAAAAAACAAAGAAAAACAAAGAAAAAACGTGAAATTCAAATGCCTTCACATGAGGAAAGGAAAAATAAATACGTTGGTTCTACGTCATAGCCTACAGTTTAGTATGCAAATTTGCAGGGCCCATGATCCGGAAAAGGGCTTTATAGGCCCTGTATAAAGGAAGACGGCATCTCAAATTGGAACCATAGAGAGAAGATTTCAGCGTCCTCCACGCCACAAGAAAAACACAGAAAAACAAAGAAGAAAAACAAAGAAAAATCGTGAAATTCAATAGATTTCACATGAGGAAAGGAAGAATAAATACGTTGGTTCTACGTCATAGCCTACAGTTTAGTGTGCAAATCTGCAGGGCCCATGATGCGGAAAAGGGCTTTATAAGCCCTGTATAAAGGAAGACGGCATCTCAAATTCGAAGCATAGAGAGATGAATTCAGTCTCTTCCACACCACAACAAAAACACAGAAAAACAAAGAAAAAAAAGCTAGAAAAACAAAGAAAAAACGTGAAATTCAAATGCCTTCACATGAGTAAAGGAAAAATAAATACGTTGGTTCTACGTCATAGCCTACAGTTTAGTATGCAAATTTGCAGGGCCCATGATGCGGAAAAGGGCTTTATAAGCCCTGTATAAAGGAAGACGGCATCTCAAATTCGAAGCATAGAGAGATGATTTCAGTCTCTTCCACACCACAACAAAAACAAGGAAAAACAAAGAAAAAAAAAAAGAAAAAATATAAAATTAAAATGCCTTCACATGAGGAAAGGAAAAATAAATACGTGGGTTCTACGTCATAGCCTACAGTTTAGTATGCAAATTCGCAGGGCAAATGATGCGGAAAAGGGCTTTATTGGCCCTGTATAAAGGAAGACGGCATCTCAAATTCGAAGCATGGAGAGATGATTTCAGCCTCCTCCACGCCACAAGAAAAACACAGAAAAACAAAGAAAAAAAACAAAGAAAAACAAAGAAAAATCGCGATATTCAAATGCCTTCACATGAGGAAAGGAAGAATAAATACGTTGGTTCTACGTCATAGCCTACAGTTTAGTATGCAAATTTGCAGGGCTCATGATGCGGAAAAGGGCTTTATAGGCCCTGTATAAAGGAAGACGGCATCTCAAATTGGAACCATAGAGAGATGAGTTCAGCCTCCTCCACACCACAAGAAAAACACATAAAAACAAAGAAAAACAAAGAAAAATCGTGAAATTCAATAGATTTCACATGAGGAAAGGAAGAATAAATACGTTGGTTCTACGTCATAGCCTACAGTTTAGTGTGCAAATTTGCAGGGCCCATGATGCGGAAAAGGGCTTTATATACCCTGTATAAAGGAAGACGGCCTCTCAAATTGGAACCATAGAGAGATGAGTTCGGTCTCTTCCACACCACAACAAAAACACAGAAAAACAAAGGAAAAAAACAAAGAAAAACAAAGAAAAAACGTCAAATTCACATGCCTTCACATGAGCAAAGGAAGAATAAATACGTTGGTTCTACGTCATAGCCTACAGTTTAGTATGCAAATTTGCAGGGCCCATGATGCGGAAAAGGGCTATATAAGCCCTGTATAAAGGAAGACGGCATCTCAAATTGGAACCATACAGAGATGATTTCAGCCTCCTCCACGCCACAAGAAAAACAAAGAAAAAAAACAAAGAAAAACAAAGAAAAATCGCGAAATTCAAATGCCTTCACATGATCAAAGGAAAAATAAATACGTTGGTTCTACGTCATAGCCTACAGTTTAGTATGCAAATTTGCAGGGCCCATGATGCGGAAAAGGGCTTTATAGGCCCTGTATAAAGGAAGACGGCATCTCAAATTCGAAGCATAGAGAGATGATTTCAGTCTCTTCCACACCACAAGGAAAACACAGAAAAACAAAGAAAAAAAACAAAGAAAAACAAAGAAAAAACGTGAAATTCAAATGCCTTCACATGAGGAAAGGAAAAATAAATACGTTGGTTCTACGTCATAGCCTACAGTTTAGTATGCAAATTTGCAGGGCCCATGATGCGGAAAAGGGCTTTATAGGCCCTGTATAAAGGAAGACGGCATCTCAAATTGGAACCATAGAGAGAAGATTTCAGCGTCCTCCACGCCACAAGAAAAACACAGAAAAACAAAGAAGAAAAACAAAGAAAAATCGTGAAATTCAATAGATTTCACATGAGGAAAGGAAGAATAAATACGTTGCTTCTACGTCATAGCCTACAGTTTAGTGTGCAAATCTGCAGGGCCCATGATGCGGAAAAGGGCTTTATAAGCCCTGTATAAAGGAAGACGGCATCTCAAATTCCAAGCATAGAGAGATGAATTCAGTCTCTTCCACACCACAACAAAAACACCGAAAAACAAAGAAAAAAAAGCTAGAAAAACAAAGAAAGAACGTGAAATTCAAATGCCTTCACATGAGTAAAGGAAAAATAAATACGTTGGTTCTACGTCATAGCCTACAGTTTAGTATGCAAATTTGCAGGGCCCATGATGCGGAAAAGGGCTTTATAAGCGCTGTATAAAGGAAGACGGCATCTCAAATTCGAAGCATAGAGAGATGATTTCAGTCTCTTCCACACCACAACAAAAACACCGAAAAACAAAGAAAAAAAAGCTAGAAAAACAAAGAAAGAACGTGAAATTCAAATGCCTTCACATGAGTAAAGGAAAAATAAATACGTTGGTTCTACGTCATAGCCTACAGTTTAGTATGCAAATTTGCAGGGCCCATGATGCGGAAAAGGGCTTTATAAGCGCTGTATAAAGGAAGACGGCATCTCAAATTCGAAGCATAGAGAGATGATTTCAGTCTCTTCCACACCACAAGAAAAACAAAGAAAAACAAAGAAAAAAAAAAAGAAAAAATATAAAATTAAAATGCCTTCACATGAGGAAAGGAAAAATAAATACGTGGGTTCTACGTCATAGCCTACAGTTTAGTATGCAAATTCGCAGGGGAAATGATGCGGAAAAGGGCTTTATTGGCCCTGTATAAAGGAAGACGGCATCTCAAATTCGAAGCATGGAGAGATGATTTCAGCCTCCTCCACGCCACAAGAAAAACACAGAAAAACAAAGAAAAAAAACAAAGAAAAACAAAGAAAAATCGCGATATTCAAATGCCTTCACATGAGGAAAGGAAGAATAAATACGTTGGTTCTACGTCATAGCCTACAGTTTAGTATGCAAATTTGCAGGGCTCATGATGCGGAAAAGGGCTTTATAGGCCCTGTATAAAGGAAGACGGCATCTCAAATTGGAACCATAGAGAGATGAGTTCAGCCTCCTCCACACCACAAGAAAAACACATAAAAACAAAGAAAAACAAAGAAAAATCGTGAAATTCAATAGATTTCACATGAGGAAAGGAAGAATAAATACGTTGGTTCTACGTCATAGCCTACAGTTTAGTGTGCAAATTTGCAGGGCCCATGATGCGGAAAAGGGCTTTATATACCCTGTATAAAGGAAGACGGCCTCTCAAATTGGAACCATAGAGAGATGAGTTCGGTCTCTTCCACACCACAACAAAAACACAGAAAAACAAAGGAAAAAAACAAAGAAAAACAAAGAAAAAACGTCAAATTCACATGCCTTCACATGAGCAAAGGAAGAATAAATACGTTGGTTCTACGTCATAGCCTACAGTTTAGTATGCAAATTTGCAGGGCCCATGATGCGGAAAAGGGCTTTATAAGCCCTGTATAAAGGAAGACGGCATCTCAAATTGGAACCATACAGAGATGATTTCAGCCTCCTCCACGCCACAAGAAAAACAAAGAAAAAAAACAAAGAAAAACAAAGAAAAATCGCGAAATTCAAATGCCTTCACATGATCAAAGGAAAAATAAATACGTTGGTTCTACGTCATAGCCTACAGTTTAGTATGCAAATTCGCAGGGCCCATGATGCGGAAAAGGGCTTTATAGGCCCTGTATAAAGGAAGACGGCATCTCAAATTCGAACCATAAAGAGATGATTTCAGTCTCTTCCGCACCACAAGGAAAACACAGAAAAACAAAGAAAAAAAACAAAGAAAAACAAAGAAAAATCGTGAAATTCAAATGCCTTCACATGAGGAAAGGAAAAATAAATACCTTGGTTCTACGTTATAGAGTACAGTTTAGTATGCAAATTAGCAGGGCCCATGTTGCGGAAAAGGCCTTGATAGGCCCTGTATAAAGGAAGACATCATCTCAAATTCCAACCATAGAGAGTTGATTTCAGTCTCTTCCACATCACAAGAAAAACACAGAAAAACAAAGAAAAACGAAGAAAAATCCTGAAATTCAAATGCCTTCACAAGAGGAAAGGAAGAATAAATACGTTGGTTCTACGTCATAGCCTACAGTTTAGTATGCAAATTTGCAGGGCCCATGATGCGGAAAAGGGCTTTATAGGCTTTGTATAAAGGAAGACGGCACCTCAAATTGGAACCATAGAGAGATGAGTTCAGTGACTTCCACACCACAAAAAAAACAAAGAAAAACAAAGAAAAATAAAAGAAAAAATGTAAAATTAAAATGCCTTCACATGAGGAAAGGAAAAATAAATACGTTGGTTCTACGTCATCCCCTACAGTTTAGTAAGCAAATTCGCAGATCCCATGATGCGGAAAAGGGCTTTATAGGCCCTGTATAAAGGAAGACGGCATCTCAAATTCCAAGCATGGAGAGATGATTTCAGCCTCCTCCACGCCACAAGAAAAACAAAAAAAAAACAAAGAAAAACAAAGAAAAACAAAGAAAAAAGGTGAAATTCAAATGCCTTCACATGAGGAAAGGAAAAATAAATACGTTGGTTCTACGTCATAGCCTACAGTTTAGTATGCAAATTTGCAGGGCCCATGATGCGGAAAAGGGCTTTATAGGCCCTGTATAAAGGAAGACGGCATCTCAAATTCGAAGCATAGAGAGATGAACTAAGTCTCCTCCACACCACAAGAAAAACACAGAAAAACAAAGAAAAAAACAAAGAAAAACAAAGAAAAAAGGTGAAATTCAAATGCCTTGACATGAGTAACGGAAAAATAAATACGTTGGTTCTACGTCATAGCCTACAGTTTAGTATGCAAATTTGCAGGGCCCATGATGCGGAAAAGGGCTTTATAGGCCCTGTATAAAGGAAGACGGCATCTCAAATTCGAAGCATAGAGAGATGATTTCAGTCTCTTCCACACCACAAGAAAAACACAGAAAAACAAAGAAAAAAAACAAAGAAAAACAAAGAAAAATCGCGAAATTCAAATGCCTTCACATGAGGAAAGGAAGAATAAATACGTTGGTTCTACGTCATAGCCTACAGTTTAGTATGCAAATTTGCAGGGCCCATGATGCGGAAAAGGGCTTTATAAGCCCTGTATAAAGGAAGACGGCATCTCAAATTGGAACCATAGAGAGATGATTTCAGTCTCTTCCACACCACAAGAAAAACACAAGAAAAACAAAGAAAAACAAAGAAAAAACGTGAAATTCAAATGCCTTCACATGAGGAAAGGAAGAATAAATACGTTGGTTCTACGTCATAGCCTACAGTTTAGTGTGCAAATTTGCAGGGCCCATGATGCGGAAAAGGGCTTTATAGGCCCTGTATAAAGGAAGACGGCATCTCAAATTGGAACCATAGAGAGATGAGTTCAGTCTCTTCCACACCACAAGAAAAACACAGAAAAACAAAGAAAAAAAACAAAGAAAAACAAAGAAAAAACGTGAAATTCAAATGCCTTCACATGAGGAAAGGAAGAATAAATACGTTGGTTCTACGTCATAGCCTACAGTTTAGTATGCAAATTTGCAGGGCCCATGATGCGGAAAAGGGCTTTATAAGCCCTGTATAAAGGAAGACGGCATCTCAAATTGGAACCATAGAGAGATGATTTCAGTCTCTTCCACACCACAAGAAAAACACAGAAAAACAAAGAAAAAAAACAAAGAAAAACAAAGAAAAATCGCGAAATTCAAATGCCTTCACATGAGGAAAGGAAAAATAAATACGTTGGTTCTACGTCATAGGCTACAGTTTAGTATGCAAATTTGCAGGGCCCATGATGCGGAAAAGGGCTTTATAGGCCCTGTATAAAGGAAGACGGCACTCAAATTCAAACCATAGAGAGATGATTTCAGTCTCTTCCACACCACAAGAAAAACACAGAAAAACAAAGAAAAAAAACAAAGAAAAATCGTGAAATTCAAATGCCTTCACATAAGAAAGGAAAAATAAATACGTTGGTTCTACGTCATAGCCTACAGTTTAGTATGCAAATTTGCAGGGCCCATGATGCGGAAAAGGGCTTTATAGGCCCTGTATAAAGGAAGACGGCATCTCAAATTCCAACCATAGAGAGATGAGTTCAGTCTCTTCCACACCACAAGAAAAACACAGAAAAACAAAGAAAAAAAACAAAGAAAAACAAAGAAAAAACGTGAAATTCAAATGCCTTCACATGAGTAAAGGAAGAATAAATACGTTGGTTCTACGTCATAGCCTACAGTTTAGTATGGAAATTAGCAGGGCCCATGATGCGGAAAAGGGCTTTATAAGCCCTGTATAAAGGAAGACGGCATCTCAATTTGGAACCATAGAGAGATGATTTCAGCCTCCTCCACGCCACAAGTAAAACACAGAAAAACAAAGAAAAAAGAAGAAAAATCGCGAAATTCAAATGCCTTCACATGATCAAAGGAAAAATAAATACGTTGGTTCTACGTCATAGCCTACAGTTTAGTATGCAAATTTGCAGGGCCCATGATGCGGAAAAGGGCTTTATAGGCCCTGTATAAAGGAAGACGGCATCTCAAATTGGAACCATAGAGAGATGATTTCAGTCTCTTCCACACCACAAGAAAAACACAGAAAAACAAAGAAAAAAAACAAAGAAAAACAAAGAAAAATCGCGAAATTCAAATGCCTTCACATGAGGAAAGGAAGAATAAATACGTTGGTTCTACGTCATAGGCTACAGTTTAGTATGCAAATTTGCAGGGCCCATGATGCGGAAAAGGGCTTTATAGCCCTGTATAAAGGAAGACGGCATCTCAAATTGGAACCATACAGAGATGATTTCAGTCTCTTCCACACCACAAGGAAAACACAGAAAAACAAAGAAAAAAAAACAAAGAAAAACAAAGAAAAAACGTGAAATTCAAATGCCTTCACATGAGGAAAGAAGAAATAAATACGTTGGTTCTACGTCATAGCCTACAGTTTAGTATGCAAATTTGCAGGGCCCATGATGCGGAAAAGGGCTTTATAGGCCCTGTATAAATTAAGACGGCATCTCAAATTGGAACCATACAGAGATGATTTCAGCCTCCTCCACGCCACAAGAAAAACACAGAAAAACAAAGAAGAAAAACAAAGAAAAATCGTGAAATTCAATGGATTTCACATGAGGAAAGGAAGAATAAATACGTTGGTTCTACGTCATAGCCTACAGTTTAGTGTGCAAATTTGCAGGGCCCATGATGCGGAAAAGGGCTTTATAAGCCCTGTATAAAGGAAGACGGCACCTCAAATTGGAACCATAGAGAGATGAGTTCAGTCTCTTCCACACCACAAGAAAAACACAGAAAAACAAAGAAAAAACGTGAAATCCAAATGCCTTCACATGAGGAGAGCAAAAATAAATACGTTGGTTCTACGTCATAGCCTACAGTTTAGTATGCAAATTTGCAGGGCCCATGATGCGGAAAAGGGCTTTATAGGCCCTGTATAAAAGAAGACCCCACTTCCAATTCGAACCATAGAGAGATGATTTCAGTCTCTTCCACACCACAAGAGAAACACAGAAAAACAAAGAAAAAAAACAAAGAAAAACAAAAAAAAAACGTGATATTCAAATGCCTTCACATGAGTAAAGGAAGAATAAATAGGTTGGTTCTACGTCATAGCCTACAGTTTAGTATGCAAATTTGCAGGGCCCATGATGCGGAAAAGGGCTTTATAGGCCCTGTATAAAGGAAGATGGCATCTCAAATTGGAACCATAGAGAGATAATTTCAGTCTCTTCCACACCACAACAAAAACACAGAAAAACAAAGAAAAAAACAAAGAAAAAAGGTGAAATTCAAATGCCTTCACATAAGAAAGGAAAAATCAATACGTTGGTTCTACGTCATAGCCTACAGTTTAGTATGCAAATTTGCAGGGCCCATGATGCGGAAAAGGGCTTTAGAGGCCCTGTATAAAGGAAGACGGCACCTCAAATTAGAACCATAGAGAGATGATTTCAGTCTCTTCCACACCACAAGAAAAACACAGAAAAACAAAGAAAAAAAACAAAGAAAAATCGTGAAATTCAAATGCCTTCACATAAGAAAGGAAAAATAAATACGTTGGTTCTACGTCATAGCCTACAGTTTAGTATGCAAATTTGCAGGGCCCATGATGCGGAAAAGGGCTTTATAGGCCCTGTATAAAGGAAGACGGCATCTCAAATTCCAACCATAGAGAGATGAGTTCGGTCTCTTCCACACCACAAGAAAAACACAGAAAAACAAAGAAAAAAAACAAAGAAAAACAAAGAAAAAACGTGAAATTCAAATGCCTTCACATGAGTAAAGGAAGAATAAATACGTTGGTTCTACGTCATAGCCTACAGTTTAGTATGGAAATTAGCAGGGCCCATGATGCGGAAAAGGGCTTTATAAGCCCTGTATAAAGGAAGACGGCATCTCAATTTGGAACCATAGAGAGATGATTTCAGCCTCCTCCACGCCACAAGTAAAACACAGAAAAACAAAGAAAAAAGAAGAAAAATCGCGAAATTCAAATGCCTTCACATGATCAAAGGAAAAATAAATACGTTGGTTCTACGTCATAGCCTACAGTTTAGTATGCAAATTTGCAGGGCCCATGATGCGGAAAAGGGCTTTATAGGCCCTGTATAAAGGAAGACGGCATCTCAAAATGGAACCATAGAGAGATGATTTCAGTCTCTTCCGCACCGCAAGAAAAACACAGAAAAACAAAGAAAAAAAACAAAGAAGAACAAAGAAAAATCGCGAAATTCAAATGCCTTCACATGAGGAAAGGAAGAATAAATACGTTGGTTCTACGTCATAGGCTACAGTTTAGTATGCAAATTTGCAGTACCCATGATGCGGAAAAGGGCTTTATAGGCCCTGTATAAAGGAAGACGGTATCTCAAATTGGAACCATACAGAGATGATTTCAGTCTCTTCCACACCACATGGAAAACACAGAAAAACAAAGAAAAAAAACAAAGAAAAACAAAGAAAAAAGGTGAAAATCAAATGCCTTCACATGAGGAAAGAAAAAATAAATACGTTGGTTCTACGTCATAGCCTACAGTTTAGTATGCAAATTTGCAGGCCCCATGATGCGGAAAAGGGCTTTATAGGCCCTGTATAAAGGAAGACGGCATCTCAAATTGGAACCATACAGAGATGATTTCAGCCTCCTCCACGCCACAAGAAAAACACAGAAAAACAAAGAAGAAAAACAAAGAAAAATCGTGAAATTCAATAGATTTCACATGACCAAAGGAAGAATAAATACGTGGGTTCTACGTCATAGCCTACAGTTTAGTGTGCAAATTTGCAGGGCCCATGATGCGGAAAAGGGCTTTATAAGCCCTGTATAAAGGAAGACGGCCTCTCAATTCGAAGCATAGACAGATGATTTCAGTCTCTTCCACACCACAAGGAAAACACAGAAAAACAAAGAAAAAAAACAAAGAAAAACAAAGAAAAAACGTGAAATTTAAATGCCTTCACATGAGGAAAGGAAAAATAAATACGTTCGTTCTACGTCATAGCCTACAGTTTAGTATGCAAATTTGCAGGCCCCATGATGCGGAAAAGGGCTTTATAGGCCCTGTATAAAGGAAGACGGCATCTCAAATTGGAACCATACAGAGATGATTTCAGCCTCCTCCACGCCACAAGAAAAACACAGAAAAACAAAGAAGAAAAACAAAGAAAAATCGTGAAATTCAATAGATTTCACATGACCAAAGGAAGAATAAATACGTGGGTTCTACGTCATAGCCTACAGTTTAGTGTGCAAATTTGCAGGGCCCATGATGCGGAAAAGGGCTTTATAAGCCCTGTATAAAGGAAGACGGCCTCTCAATTCGAAGCATAGACAGATGATTTCAGTCTCTTCCACACCACAAGGAAAACACACAAAAACAAAGAAAAAAAACAAAGAAAAACAAAGAAAAAACGTGAAATTTAAATGCCTTCACATGAGGAAAGGAAAAATAAATACGTTCGTTCTACGTCATAGCCTACAGTTTAGTATGCAAATTTCCAGGGCCCATGATGCGGAAAAGGGCTTTATTGGCCCTGTATAAAGGAAGACGGCATCTCAAATTGGAACCATAGAGAGATGATTTCAGCCTCCTCCACGCCACAAGAAAAACACAGAAAAACAAAGAAGAAAAACAAAGAAAGATCGTGAAATTCAATAGATTTCACATGAGGAAAGGAAGAATAAATACGTTGGTTCTACGTCGTAGCCTACAGTTTAGTGTGCAAATTTGCAGGGCCCATGATGCGGAAAAGGGCTTTATAAGCCCTGTATAAAGGAAGACGGCACCTCAAATTGGAACCATAGAGAGATGAGTTCAGTCTAATTCCACACCACAAGAAAAACACAGAAAAACAAAGTAAAAAAACAAAGAAAAAACGTGAAATCCAAATGCCTTCACATGAGGAAAGGAAAAATAAATACGTTGGTTCTACGTCATAGCCTACAGTTTAGTATGCAAATTTGCAGGGCCAATGATGCGGAAAAGGGCTTTATAGGCCCTGTATAAAGGAAGACGGCACTTCCAATTCGAACCATAGAGAGGTGATTTCAGTCTCTTCCACACCACAAGAAAAACACACAAAAACAAAGAAAAACAAAGAAAAAACGTGAAATTCAAATGCCTTCACATGAGGAAAGGAAAAATAAATACGTTGGTTCTACGTCATAGCCTACAGTTTAGTATGCAAATTTGCAGGGCCCATGATGCGGAAAAGGGCTTTATAGGCCCTGTATAGAGGAAGACGGCATCTCAAATTGGAACCATAGAGAGATGAGTTCGGTCTCTTCCACATCACAAGAAAAACACACAAAAACAAAGAAAAAAAACAAAGAAAAACAAAGAAAAAACGTGAAATTCAAATGCCTTCACATGAGTAAAGGAAGAATAAATACGTTGGTTCTACGTCATAGCCTACAGTTTAGTATGCAAATTTGCAGGGCCCATGATGCGGAAAAACGCTTTATAAGCCCTGTATAAAGGAAGACGGCATCTCAAATTCGAAGCATAGAGAGATGATTTCAGTCTCTTCCACACCACAGGAAAAACAAAGAAAAACGAAGAAAAAAAAAAAGAAAAAATGTAAAATTAAAATGCCTTCACATGAGGAAAGGAAAAATAAATACGTCGGTTCTACGTCATAGCCTACTGTTTAGTATGCAAATTCGCAGGGCAAATGATGCGGAAAAGGGCTTTATTGGCCCTGTATAAAGGAAGACGGCATCTCAAATTCGAAGCATGGAGAGATGATTTCAGCCTCCTCCACGCCACAAGAAAAACACAGAAAAACAAAGAAAAAAACCAAAGAAAAACAAAGAAAAATCGCGATATTCAAATGCCTTCACATGAGGAAAGGAAGAATAAATACGTTGGTTCTACGTCATAGCCTACAGTTTAGTATGCAAATTTGCAGGGCCCATGATGCGGAAAAGGGCTTTATAACCCCTGTATAAAGGAAGACGGCATCTCAAATTGGAACCATAGAGAGATGATTTCAGCCTCCTCCACAACACAAGAAAAACACATAAAAACAAAGAAAAAAAACAAAGAAAAACAAAGAAAAATCGTGAAATTCAATAGATTTCACATGAGGAAAGGAAAAATAAATACGTTGGTTCTACGTCATAGCCTACAGTTTAGTGTGCAAATTTGCATAGCCCATGATGCGGAAAAGGGCTTTATATACCCTGTATAAAGGAAGACGGCATCTCAAATTCGAAGCATAGAGAGATGATTTCACTCTCCTTCACACCACAAGAAAAACAAAGAAAAACAAAGAAAAAACGTGAATTTAAAATGCCTTCACAAGACGAAATGAAAAATAAATACGTTGGTTCTACGTCATAGCCTACAGTTTAGTATGCAAATTCGCAGGGCCCTTGATGCGGAAATTGGCTTTATAGGCCCTGTATAAAGGAAGACGGCATCTCAAATTGGAACCATACAGAGATGATTTCAGTCTCTTCGGCACCACAAGGAAAACACAGAAAAACAAAGGAAAAAAACAAAGAAAAACAAACAAAAATCGTGAAATTCAAATGCCTTCACGTGAGGAAAGGAAAAATAAATACGTTGGTTCTACGTTATAGCCTACAGTTTAGTATCCAAATTAGCAGGGCCCATGTTGCGGAAAAGGGCTTTATAGGCACTGCATAAAGGAAGACGGCACCTCAAATTAGAACCATAGAGAGATGATTTCAGTCTCTTCCACACCACAAGAAAAACACAGAAAAACAAAGAAAAAAAACAAAGAAAAAAGGTGAAATTCAAATGCCTTCACATAAGAAAGGAAAAATAAATACGTTGGTTCTACGTCATAGCCTACAGTTTAGTATGCAAATTTGCAGGGCCCATGATGCCGAAAAGGGCTTTATAAGCCCTGTATAAAGGAAGACGGCATCTCAAATTGGAACCATAGAGAGATGAGTACGGTCTCTTCCACACCACAAGAAAAACACAGAAAAACAAAGAAGAAAAACAAAGAAAAACAAAGAAAAAACGTGAAATTCAAATGCCTTCACATGAGTAAAGGAAGAATAAATACGTTGGTTCTACGTCATAGCCTACAGTTTAGTATGCAAATTTGCAGGGCCCATGATGCGGAAAAGGGCTTTATAACCCCTGTATAAAGGAAGACGGCATCTCAAATTGGAACCATACAGAGATGATTTCAGCCTCCTCCACGCCACAAGAAAAACAAAGAAAAAAGAAGAAAAATCGCGAAATTCAAATGCCTTCACATGATCAAAGGAAAAATAAATACGTTGGTTCTACGTCATAGCCTACAGTTTAGTATGCAAATTTGCAGGGCCCATGATGCGGAAAAGGGCTTTATAGGCCCTGTATAAAGGAAGAGGGCATCTCAAATTGGAACCTTAGAGAGATGATTTCAGCCTCCTCCACACCACAAGAAAAACACAGAAAAACAAAGAAGAAAAACAAAGAAAAAACGTGAAATTCAATAGATTTCACATGAGGAAAGGAAGAATAAATATGTTGGTTCTACGTCATAGCCTACAGTTTAGTGTGCAAATTTGCAGGGCCCATGATGCGGAAAAGGGCTTTATAGGCCCTGTATAAAGTAAGACGGCATCTCAAATTCGAAGCATACAGAGATGAGTTCAGTCTCTTCCACACCACAAAAAAAACAAAGAAAAACAAAGAAAAATTAAAGAAAAAATGTAAAATTAAAATGCCTTCACATGAGGAAAGGAAAAATCAATACGTTGGTTCTACGTCATAGCCTACAGTTTAGTATGCAAATTTCCAGGGCCCATGATGCGGAAAAGGGCTTTATAGGCCCTGTATAAAGGAAGACGGCATCTCAATATGGAACCATACAGAGATGATTTCAGTCTCTTCCACACCACATGGAAAACACAGAAAAACAAAGAAAAACAAAGAAAAAACGTGAAATTCAAATGCCTTCACATGAGGAAAGGAAAAATAAATACGTTGGTTCTACGTCATAGCCTACAGTTTAGTGTGCAAATTTGCAGGGCCCATGATGAGGAAAAGGGCTTTATAAGCCCTGTATAAAGGAAGACGGCATCTCAAATTGGAACCATACAGAGATGATTTCAGTCTCTTCTGCACCACAAGGAAAACACAGAAAAACAAAGAAAAAAAACAAAGAAAAACAAAGAAAAATCGTCAAATTCAAATGCCTTCACATGAGGAAAGGAAGAATAAATACGTTGGTTCTACGTCATAGCCTACAGTTTAGTGTGCAAATTCGCAGGGCCCATGATGCGGAAAAGGGCTTTATAGGCCCTGTATAAAGGAAGACGGCATCTCAAATTCGAACCATAAAGAGATGATTTCAGTCTCTTCTGCACCACAAGGAAAACACAGAAAAACAAAGAAAAAAAACAAAGAAAAACAAAGAAAAATCGTGAAATTCAAATGCCTTCACATGAGGAAAGGAAAAATAAATACCTTGGTTCTACGTTATAGAGTACAGTTTAGTATGCAAATTAGCAGGGCCCATGTTGCGGAAAAGGGCTTGATAGGCCCTGTATAAAGGAAGACGGCATCTCAAATTGGAACCATAGAGAGATGATTTCAGTCTCTTCCACATCACAAGAAAAACACAGAAAAACAAAGAAAAACGAAGAAAAATCCTGAAATTCAAATGCCTTCACAAGAGGAAAGGAAGAATAAATACGTTGGTTCTACGTCATAGCCTACAGTTTAGTATGCAAATTTGCAGGGCCCATGATGCGGAAAAGGGCTTTATAGGCTTTGTATAAAGGAAGACGGCACCTCAAATTGGAACCATAGAGAGATGAGTTCAGTGACTTCCACACCACAAAAAAAACAAAGAAAAACAAAGAAAAATAAAAGAAAAAATGTAAAATTAAAATGCCTTCACATGAGGAAAGGAAAAATAAATACGTTGGTTCTACGTCATCCCCTACAGTTTAGTAAGCAAATTCGCAGATCCCATGATGCGGAAAAGGGCTTTATAGGCCCTGTATAAAGGAAGACGGCATCTCAAATTCCAAGCATGGAGAGATGATTTCAGCCTCCTCCACGCCACAAGAAAAACAAAGAAAAAAAACAAAGAAAAACAAAGAAAAATCGCGAAATTCAAATGCCTTCACATGAGTAAAGGAAGAATAAATACGTTGGTTCTACGTCATAGCCTACAGTTTAGTATGCAAATTTGCAGGGCCCATGATGCGGAAAAGGGCTTTATAGGCCCTGTATAAAGGAAGACGGCATCTCAATATGGAACCATAGAGAGATGATTTCAGTCTCTTCCACACCACATGGAAAACACAGAAAAACAAAGAAAAAAAACAAAGAAAAACAAAGAAAAAACGTGAAATTCAAATGCCTTCACATGAGGAAAGGAAGAATAAATACGTTGGTTCTACGTCATAGCCTACAATTTAGTATGCAAATTTGCAGGGCCCATGATGCGGAAAAGGGCTTTATAGGCCCTGTATAAAGGAAGACGGCACCTCAAATTAGAACCATAGAGAGATGATTTCAGTCTCTTCCACACCACAAGAAAAACACAGAAAAACAAAGAAAAAAAACGAAGAAAAAAGGTGAAATTCAAATGCCTTCACATAAGAAAGGAAAAATAAATACGTTGGTTCTACGTCATAGCCTACAGTTTAGTATGCAAATTTGCAGGGCCCATGATGCGGAAAAGGGCTTTATAGGCCCTGTATAAAGGAAGACGGCATCTCAAATTGGAACCATAGAGAGATGAGTTCGGTCTCTTCCACACCACAACAAAAACACAGAAAAAGAAAGAAAAAAAACAATGAAAAACAAAGAAAAAACGTGAAATTCAAATGCCTTCACATGAGTAAAGGAAGAATAAATACGTTGGTTCTACGTCATAGCCTACAGTTTAGTATGCAAATTTGCAGGGCCCATGATGCGGAAAAGGGCTTTATAAGCCCTGTATAAAGGAAGACGGCATCTCAAATTGGAACCATACAGAGATGATTTCAGCCTCCTCCACGCCACAAGAAAAACACAGAAAAACAAAGAAAAAAGAAGAAAAATCGCGAAATTCAAATGCCTTCACATGATCAAAGGAAAAATAAATACGTTGGTTCTACGTCATAGCCTACAGTTTAGTATGCAAATTTGCAGGGCCCATGATGCGGAAAAGGGCTTTATAGGCCCTGTATAAAGGAAGACGGCATCTCAAAATCGAACCATAGAGAGATGATTTCAGTCTCTTCCGCACCGCAAGAAAAACACAGAAAAACAAAGAAAAAAAACAAAGAAGAACAAAGAAAAATCGCGAAATTCAAATGCCTTCACATGAGGAAAGAAAGAATAAATACGTTGGTTCTACGTCATAGGCTACAGTTTAGTATGCAAATTTGCAGTACCCATGATGCGGAAAAGGGCTTTATACGCCCTGTATAAAGGAAGACGGCATCTCAAATTGGAACCATACAGAGATGATTTCAGTCTCTTCCACACCACATGGAAAACACAGAAAAACAAAGAAAAAAAAACAAAGAAAAACAAAGAAAAAACGTGAAATTCAAATGCCTTCACATGAGGAAAGAAGAAATAAATACGTTGGTTCTACGTCATAGCCTACAGTTTAGTATGCAAATTTGCAGGGCCCATGATGCGGAAAAGGGCTTTATAGGCCCTGTATAAATTAAGACGGCATCTCAAATTGGAACCATACAGAGATGATTTCAGCCTCCTCCACGCCACAAGAAAAACACAGAAAAACAAAGAAGAAAAACAAAGAAAAATCGTGAAATTCAATGGATTTCACATGAGGAAAGGAAGAATAAATACGTTGGTTCTACGTCGTAGCCTACAGTTTAGTGTGCAAATTTGCAGGGCGCATGATGCGGAAAAGGGCTTTATAAGCCCTGTATAAAGGAAGACGGCACCTCAAATTGGAACCATAGAGAGATGAGTTCAGTCTAATTCCACACCACAAGAAAAACACAGAAAAACAAAGAAAAAAAACAAAGAAAAAACGTGAAATTCAAATGCCTTCACATGAGGAAAGGAAAAATAAATACGTTGGTTCTACGTCATAGCCTACAGTTTAGTATGCAAATTTGCAGGGCCCATGATGCGGAAAAGGGCTTTATAGGCCCTGTATAAAGGAAGACGGCACTTCCAATTCGAACCATAGAGAGGTGATTTCAGTCTCTTCCACACCACAAGAAAAACACACAAAAACAAAGAAAAACAAAGAAAAAACGTGAAATTCAAATGCCTTCACATGAGGAAAGGAAAAATAAATACGTTGGTTCTACGTCATAGCCTACAGTTTAGTATGCAAATTTGCAGGGCCCATGATGCGGAAAAGGGCTTTATAGGCCCTGTATAAAGGAAGACGGCATCTCAAATTGGAACCATAGAGAGATGAGTTCGGTCTCTTCCACATCACAAGAAAAACACACAAAAACAAAGAAAAAAAAAAAGAAAAAATGTAAAATTAAAATGCCTTCACATGAGGAAAGGAAAAATAAATACGTTGGTTCTACGTCATAGCCTACTGTTTAGTATGCAAATTCGCAGGGCAAATGATGCGGAAAAGGATTTATTGGCCCTGTATAAAGGAAGACGGCATCTCAAATTCGAAGCATGGAGAGATGATTTCAGCCTCCTCCACGCCACAAGAAAAACACAGAAAAACAAAGAAAAAAAACAAAGAAAAACAAAGAAAAATCGCGATATTCAAATGCCTTCACATGAGGAAAGGAAGAATAAATACGTTGGTTCTACGTCATAGCCTACAGTTTAGTATGCAAATTTGCAGGGCCCATGATGCGGAAAAGGGCTTTATAGGCCCTGTATAAAGGAAGACGGCATCTCAAATTGGAACCATAGAGAGATGATTTCAGCCTCCTCCACACCACAAGAAAAACACATAAAAACAAAGAAAAAAAACAAAGAAAAACAAAGAAAAATCGTGAAATTCAATAGATTTCACATGAGGAAAGGAAAAATAAATACGTTGGTTCTACGTCATAGCCTACAGTTTAGTGTGCAAATTTGCATAGCCCATGATGCGGAAAAGGGCTTTATATACCCTGTATAAAGGAAGACGGCATCTCAAATTCGAAGCATAGAGAGATGATTTCACTCTCCTTCACACCACAAGAAAAACAAAGAAAAACAAAGAAAAAACGTGAATTTAAAATGCCTTCACAAGACGAAATGAAAAATAAATACGTTGGTTCTACGTCATAGCCTACAGTTTAGTATGCAAATTCGCAGGGCCCATGATGCGGAAAATGGCTTTATAGGCCCTGTATAAAGGAAGACGGCTTCTCAAATTGGAACCATAGAGAGATGATTTCAGTCTCTTCGGCACCACAAGGAAAACACAGAAAAACAAAGGAAAAAAACAAAGAAAAACAAAGAAAAATCGTGAAATTCAAATGCCTTCACATGAGGAAAGGAAAAATAAATACGTTGGTTCTACGTTATAGCCTACAATTTAGTATGCAAATTAGCAGGGCCCATGTTGCGGAAAAGGGCTTGATAGGCACTGCATAAAGGAAGACGGCACCTCAAATTAGAACCATAGAGAGATGATTTCAGTCTCTTCCACACCACAAGAAAAACACAGAAAAACAAAGAAAAAAAACAAAGAAAAAAGGTGAAATTCAAATGCCTTCACATAAGAAAGGAAAAATAAATACGTTGGTTCTACGTCATAGCCTACAGTTTAGTATGCAAATTTGCAGGGCCCATGATGCGGAAAAGGGCTTTATATACCCTGTATAAAGGAAGACGGCCTCTCAAATTGGAACCATAGAGAGATGAGTTCGGTCTCTTCCACACCACAACAAAAACACAGAAAAACAAAGAAAAAAAACAAAGAAAAACAAAGAAAAAACGTCAAATTCACATGCCTTCACATGAGTAAAGGAAGAATAAATACGTTGGTTCTACGTCATAGCCTACAGTTTAGTATGCAAATTTGCAGGGCCCATGATGCGGAAAAGGGCTTTATAGGCCCTGTATAAAGGAAGACGGCATCTCAATATGGAACCATAGAGAGATGATTTCAGCCTCCTCCACGCCACAAGAAAAACAAAGAAAAAAAACAAAGAAAAACAAAGAAAAATCGTGAAATTCAAATGCCTTCACATGATCAAAGGAAAAATAAATACGTTGGTTCTACGTCATAGCCTACAGTTTAGTATGCAAATTCGCAGGGCCCATGATGCGGAAAAGGGCTTTATAGGCCCTGTATAAAGGAAGACGGCATCTCAAATTCGAACCATAAAGAGATGATTTCAGTCTCTTCCGCACCACAAGGAAAACACAGAAAAACAAAGAAAAAAAACAAAGAAAAACAAAGAAAAATCGTGAAATTCAAATGCCTTCACATGAGGAAAGGAAAAATAAATACGTTGGTTCTACGTTATAGAGTACAGTTTAGTATGCAAATTAGCAGGGCCCATGTTGCGGAAAAGGGCTTGATAGGCCCTGTATAAAGGAAGACGGCATCTCAAATTGGAACCATAGAGAGATGATTTCAGTCTCTTCCACATCACAAGAAAAACACAGAAAAACAAAGAAAAACGAAGAAAAATCCTGAAATTCAAATGCCTTCACAAGAGGAAAGGAAGAATAAATACGTTGGTTCTACGTCATAGCCTACAGTTTATTATGCAAATTTGCAGGGCCCATGATGCGGAAAAGGGCTTTATAGGCCCTGTATAAAGGAAGACGGCATCTTAAAATACGAACCATACAGAGATGATTTCAGCCTCCTCCACGCCACAAGAAAAACAAAGAAAAAAAACAAAGAAAAACCAAGAAAAATCGCGAAATTCAAATGCCTTCACATGATCAAAGGAAAATTAAATACGTTGGTTCTACGTCATAGCCTACAGTTTAGTATGCAAATTTGCATAGCCCATGATGCGGAAAAGGGCTTTATAGGCCCTGTATAAAGGAAGACGGCATCTCAAATTCGAACCATAAAGAGATGATTTCAGTCTCTTCTGCACCACAAGGAAAACACAGAAAAACAAAGAAAAAAAACAAAGAAAAACAAAGAAAAATCGTGAAATTCAAATGCCTTCACATGAGGAAAGGAAAAATAAATACGTTGGTTCTACGTTATAGCCTACAGTTTAGTATGCAAATTAGCAGGGCCCATGTTGCGGAAAAGGGCTTGATAGGCCCTGTATAAAGGAAGACGGCATCTCAAATTGGAACCATAGAGAGATGATTTCAGTCTCTTCCACATCACAAGAAAAACACAGAAAAACAAAGAAAAACAAAGAAAAATCGTGAAATTCAAATGCCTTCACATGAGGAAAGGAAGAATAAATACGTTGGTTCTACGTCATAGCCTACAGTTTAGTATGCAAATTTGCAGGGCCCATGATGCGGAAAAGGGCTTTATAGGCTTTGTATAAAGGAAGACGGCACCTCAAATTGGAACCATAGAGAGATGAGTTCAGTGTCTTCCACACCACAAAAAAAACAAAGAAAAACAAAGAAAAATAAAAGAAAAAATGTAAAATTAAAATGCCTTCACATGAGGAAAGGAAAAATAAATACGTTGGTTCTACGTCATAGCCTACAGTTTAGTATGCAAATTCGCAGATCCCATGATGCGGAAAAGGGCTTTATAGGCCCTGTATAAAGGAAGACGGCATCTCAAATTCGAAGCATGGAGAGATGATTTCAGCCTCCTCCACGCCACAAGAAAAACAAAAAAAAAAACAAAGAAAAACAAAGAAAAATCGCGAAATTCAAATGCCTTCACATGAGTAAAGGAAGAATAAATACGTTGGTTCTACGTCATAGCCTACAGTTTAGTATGCAAATTTGCAGGGCCCATGATGCGGAAAAGGGCTTTATAGGCCCTGTATAAAGGAAGACGGCATCTCAATATGGAACCATAGAGAGATGATTTCAGTCTCTTCCACACCACATGGAAAACACAGAAAAACAAAGAAAAAAAACAAAGAAAAACAAAGAAAAAACGTGAAATTCAAATGCCTTCACATGAGGAAAGGAAAAATAAATACGTTGGTTCTACGTCATAGCCTACAGTTTAGTATGCAAATTTGCAGGGCCCATGATGCGGAAAAGGGCTTTATAGGCCCTGTATAAAGGAAGACGGCACCTCAAATTAGAACCATAGAGAGATGATTTCAGTCTCTTCCACACCACAAGAAAAACACAGAAAAACAAAGAAAAAAAACGAAGAAAAAAGGTGAAATTCAAATGCCTTCACATAAGAAAGGAAAAATAAATACGTTGGTTCTACGTCATAGCCTACAGTTTAGTATGCAAATTTGCAGGGCCCATGATGCGGAAAAGGGCTTTATAGGCCCTGTATAAAGGAAGACGGCATCTCAAATTGGAACCATAGAGAGATGAGTTCGGTCTCTTCCACACCACAACAAAAACACAGAAAAACAAAGAAAAAAAACAAAGAAAAACAAAGAAAAAACGTGAAATTCAAATGCCTTCACATGAGTAAAGGAAGAATAAATACGTTGGTTCTACGTCATAGCCTACAGTTTAGTATGCAAATTAGCAGGGCCCATGATGCGGAAAAGGGCTTTATAAGCCCTGTATAAAGGAAGACGGCATCTCAAATTGGAACCATACAGAGATGATTTCAGCCTCCTCCACGCCACAAGAAAAACACAGAAAAACAAAGAAAAAAGAAGAAAAATCGCGAAATTCAAATGCCTTCACATGATCAAAGGAAAAATAAATACGTTGGTTCTACGTCATAGCCTACAGTTTAGTATGCAAATTTGCAGGGCCCATGATGCGGAAAAGGGCTTTATAGGCCCTGTATAAAGGAAGACGGCATCTCAAAATCGAACCATAGAGAGATGATTTCAGTCTCTTCCGCACCGCAAGAAAAACACAGAAAAACAAAGAAAAAAAACAAAGAAGAACAAAGAAAAATCGCGAAATTCAAATGCCTTCACATGAGGAAAGAAAGAATAAATACGTTGGTTCTACGTCATAGGCTACAGTTTAGTATGCAAATTTGCAGTACCCATGATGCGGAAAAGGGCTTTATAGGCCCTGTATAAAGGAAGACGGCATCTCAAATTGGAACCATACAGAGATGATTTCAGTCTCTTCCACACCACATGGAAAACACAGAAAAACAAAGAAAAAAAAACAAAGAAAAACAAAGAAAAAACGTGAAATTCAAATGCCTTCACATGAGGAAAGAAGAAATAAATACGTTGGTTCTACGTCATAGCCTACAGTTTAGTATGCAAATTTGCAGGGCCCATGATGCGGAAAAGGGCTTTATAGGCCCTGTATAAATTAAGACGGCATCTCAAATTGGAACCATACAGAGATGATTTCAGCCTCCTCCACGCCACAAGAAAAACACAGAAAAACAAAGAAGAAAAACAAAGAAAAATCGTGAAATTCAATGGATTTCACATGAGGAAAGGAAGAATAAATACGTTGGTTCTACGTCGTAGCCTACAGTTTAGTGTGCAAATTTGCAGGGCGCATGATGCGGAAAAGGGCTTTATAAGCCCTGTATAAAGGAAGACGGCACCTCAAATTGGAACCATAGAGAGATGAGTTCAGTCTAATTCCACACCACAAGAAAAACACAGAAAAACAAAGTAAAAAAACAAAGAAAAAACGTGAAATTTAAATGCCTTCACATGAGGAAAGGAAAAATAAATACGTTGGTCCTACGTCATAGCCTACAGTTTAGTATGCAAATTTGCAGGGCCCATGATGCGGAAAAGGGCTTTATAGGCCCTGTATAAAGGAAGACGGCACTTCCAATTCGAACCATAGAGAGGTGATTTCAGTCTCTTCCACACCACAAGGAAAACACACAAAAACAAAGAAAAACAAAGAAAAAACGTGAAATTCAAATGCCTTCACATGAGGAAAGGAAAAATAAATACGTTGGTTCTACGTCATAGCCTACAGTTTAGTATGCAAATTTGCAGGGCCCATGATGCGGAAAAGGGCTTTATAGGCCCTGTATAGAGGAAGACGGCATCTCAAATTGGAACCATAGAGAGATGAGTTCGGTCTCTTCCACATCACAAGAAAAACACACAAAAACAAAGAAAAAAAAAAAGAAAAAATGTAAAATTAAAATGCCTTCACATGAGGAAAGGAAAAATAAATACGTTGGTTCTACGTCATAGCCTACTGTTTAGTATGCAAATTCGCAGGGCAAATGATGCGGAAAAGGATTTATTGGCCCTGTATAAAGGAAGACGGCATCTCAAATTCGAAGCATGGAGAGATGATTTCAGCCTCCTCCACGCCACAAGAAAAACACAGAAAAACAAAGAAAAAAAACAAAGAAAAACAAAGAAAAATCGCGATATTCAAATGCCTTCACATGAGGAAAGGAAGAATAAATACGTTGGTTCTACGTCATAGCCTACAGTTTAGTATGCAAATTTGCAGGGCCCATGATGCGTAAAAGGGCTTTATAGGCCCTGTATAAAGGGAGACGGCATCTCAAATTGGAACCATAGAGAGATGATTTCAGCCTCCTCCACACCACAAGAAAAACACATAAAAACAAAGAAAAAAAACAAAGAAAAACAAAGAAAAATCGTGAAATTCAATAGATTTCACATGAGGAAAGGAAAAATAAATACGTTGGTTCTACGTCATAGCCTACAGTTTAGTGTGCAAATTTGCATAGCCCATGATGCGGAAAAGGGCTTTATATACCCTGTATAAAGGAAGACGGCATCTCAAATTCGAAGCATAGAGAGATGATTTCACTCTCCTTCACACCACAAGAAAAACAAAGAAAAACAAAGAAAAAACGTGAATTTAAAATGCCTTCACAAGACGAAATGAAAAATAAATACGTTGGTTCTACGTCATAGCCTACAGTTTAGTATGCAAATTCGCAGGGCCCATGATGCGGAAAATGGCTTTATAGGCCCTGTATAAAGGAAGACGGCTTCTCAAATTGGAACCATAGAGAGATGATTTCAGTCTCTTCGGCACCACAAGGAAAACACAGAAAAACAAAGGAAAAAAACAAAGAAAAACAAAGAAAAATCGTGAAATTCAAATGCCTTCACATGAGGAAAGGAAAAATAAATACGTTGGTTCTACGTTATAGCCTACAATTTAGTATGCAAATTAGCAGGGCCCATGTTGCGGAAAAGGGCTTGATAGGCACTGCATAAAGGAAGACGGCACCTCAAATTAGAACCATAGAGAGATGATTTCAGTCTCTTCCACACCACAAGAAAAACACAGAAAAACAAAGAAAAAAAACAAAGAAAAAAGGTGAAATTCAAATGCCTTCACATAAGAAAGGAAAAATAAATACGTTGGTTCTACGTCATAGCCTACAGTTTAGTATGCAAATTTGCAGGGCCCATGATGCGGAAAAGGGCTTTATATACCCTGTATAAAGGAAGACGGCATCTCAAATTGGAACCATAGAGAGATGAGTTCGGTCTCTTCCACACCACAACAAAAACACAGAAAAACAAAAAAAAAACAAAGAAAAACAAAGAAAAAACGTCAAATTCACATGCCTTCACATGAGTAAAGGAAGAATAAATACGTTGGTTCTACGTCATAGCCTACAGTTTAGTATGCAAATTTGCAGGGCCCATGATGCGGAAAAGGGCTTTATAGGCCCTGTATAAAGGAAGACGGCATCTCAATATGGAACCATAGAGAGATGATTTCAGCCTTCTCCAAGCCACAAGAAAAACAAAGAAAAACCAAGAAAAATCGTGAAATTCAAATGCCTTCACATGATCAAAGGAAAAATAAATACGTTGGTTCTACGTCATAGCCTACAGTTTAGTATGCAAATTCGCAGGGCCCATGATGCGGAAAAGGGCTTTATAGGCCCTGTATAAAGGAAGACGGCATCTCAAATTCGAACCATAAAGAGATGATTTCAGTCTCTTCCGCACCACAAGGAAAACACAGAAAAACAAAGAAAAAAAACAAAGAAAAACAAAGAAAAATCGTGAAATTCAAATGCCTTCACATGAGGAAAGGAAAAATAAATACCTTGGTTCTACGTTATAGAGTACAGTTTAGTATGCAAATTAGCAGGGCCCATGTTGCGGAAAAGGGCTTGATAGGCCCTGTATAAAGGAAGACGGCATCTCAAATTGGAACCATAGAGAGATGATTTCAGTCTCTTCCACATCACAAGAAAAACACAGAAAAACAAAGAAAAACGAAGAAAAATCCTGAAATTCAAATGCCTTCACAAGAGGAAAGGAAGAATAAATTCGTTGGTTCTACGTCATAGCCTACAGTTTAGTATGCAAATTTGCAGGGCCCATGATGCGGAAAAGGGCTTTATAGGCTTTGTATAAAGGAAGACGGCACCTCAAATTGGAACCATAGAGAGATGAGTTCAGTGACTTCCACACCACAAAAAAAACAAAGAAAAACAAAGAAAAATAAAAGAAAAAATCTAAAATTAAAATGCCTTCACATGAGGAAAGGAAAAATAAATACGTTGGTTCTACGTCATCCCCTACAGTTTAGTAAGCAAATTCGCAGATCCCATGATGCGGAAAAGGGCTTTATAGGCCCTGTATAAAGGAAGACGGCATCTCAAATTCCAAGCATGGAGAGATGATTTCAGCCTCCTCCACGCCACAAGAAAAACAAAAAAAAAAACAAAGAAAAACAAAGAAAAATCGCGAAATTCAAATGCCTTCACATGAGTAAAGGAAGAATAAATACGTTGGTTCTACGTCATAGCCTACAGTTTAGTATGCAAATTTGCAGGGCCCATGATGCGGAAAAGGGCTTTATAGGCCCTGTATAAAGGAAGACGGCATCTCAATATGGAACCATACAGAGATGATTTCAGTCTCTTCCACACCACATGGAAAACACAGAAAAACAAAGAAAAAAAACAAAGAAAAACAAAGAAAAAACGTGAAATTCAAATGCCTTCACATGAGGAAAGGAAGAATAAATACGTTGGTTCTACGTCATAGCCTACAGTTTAGTATGCAAATTTGCAGGGCCCATGATGCGGAAAAGGGCTTTATAGGCTTTGTATAAAGGAAGACGGCATCTCAAATTGGAACCATAGAGAGATGATTTCAGCCTCCTCCACGCCACAAGAAAAACACAGAAAAACAAAGAAGAAAAACAAAGAAAAAACGTGAAATTCAATAGATTTCACATGAGGAAAGGAAAAATAAATACGTTGGTTCTACGTTATAGCCTACAGTTTAGTGTGCAAATTTGCATAGCCCATGATGCGGAAAAGGGCTTTATAAGCCCTGTATAAAGGAAGACGGCCTCTCAAATTCGAAGCATAGAGAGATGATTTCATTGTCTTCCACACCACAAGAAAAACACAGAAAAACAAATAAAAACAAAGAAAAAAGGTGAAATTCAAATGCCTTCACATGAGGAAAGGAAGAATAAATACGTTGGTTCTACGTCATAGCCTACATTTTAGTGTGCAAATTTGCAGGGCCCATGATGCGGAAAAGGTATTTATAAGCCCTGTATAAAGGAAGACGGCACCTCAAATTTTAACCATAGAGAGATGATTTCAGTCTCTTCCACACCACAAGAAAAACAAAGAAAAACAAAGAAAAAAAACAAAGAAAAAACGTGAAATCCAAATGCCTTCACATGAGGAGAGGAAAAATAAATACGTTGGTTCTACGTCATAGCCTACAGTTTAGTATGCAAATTTGCAGGGCCCATGATGCGGAAAAGGGCTTTATAGGCCCTGTATAAAGGAAGACGGCATCTCAAATTCCAACCATAGAGAGATGAGTTCGGTCTCTTCCACACCACAAGAAAAACACAGAAAAACAAAGAAAAAAAACAAAGAAAAACAAAGAAAAAACGTGAAATTCAAATGCCTTCACATGAGTAAAGGAAGAATAAATACGTTGGTTCTACGTCATAGCCTACAGTTTAGTATGCAAATTTGCAGGGCCCATGATGCGGAAAAGGGCTTTATAAGCCCTGTATAAAGGAAGACGGCATCTCAAATTCGAAGCATAGAGAGATGATTTCAGTCTCTTCCACACCACAAGAAAAACACAGAAAAACAAAGAAAAAAAACAAAGAAAAAAGGTGAAATTCAAATGCCTTCACATAAGAAAGGAAAAATCAATACGTTGGTTCTACGTCATAGCCTACAGTTTAGTATGCAAATTTGCAGGGCCCATGATGCGGAAAAGGGCTTTATAGGCCCTGTATAAAGGAAGACGGCACCTCAAATTAGAACCATAGAGAGATGATTTCAGTGTCTTCCACACCACAAGAAAAACACAGAAAAACAAAGAAAAAAACAAAGAAAAAAGGTGAAATTCAAATGCCTTCACATAAGAAAGGAAAAATAAATACGTTCGTTCTACGTCATAGCCTACAGTTTAGTATGCAAATTTGCAGGGCCCATGATGCGGAAAAGGGCTTTATAGGCCCTGTATAAAGGAAGACGGCATCTCAAATTGGAACCATAGAGAGATGAGTTCGGTCTCTTCCACACCACAAGAAAAACACAGAAAAACAAAGAAAAAAAACAAAGAAGAACAAAGAAAAATCGCGAAATTCAAATGCCTTCACATGAGGAAAGAAAGAATAAATACGTTGGTTCTATGTCATAGGCTACAGTTTAGTATGCAAATTTGCAGTACCCATGATGCGGAAAAGGGCTTTATAGGCCCTGTATAAAGGAAGACGGCATCTCAAATTGGAACCATAGAGAGATGAGTTCAGTCTCTTCCACACCACAAGAAAAACAAAGAAAAAAAAACAAAGAAAAACAAAGGAAAAACGTGAATTTAAAATGCCTTCACAAGACGAAATGAAAAATAAATACGTTGGTTCTACGTCATAGCCTACAGTTTAGTATGCAAATTCGCAGGGCCCATGATGCGGAAAATGGCTTTATAGGCCCTGTATAAAGGAAGACGGCTTCTCAAATTGGAACCATAGAGAGATGATTTCAGTCTCTTCGGCACCACAAGGAAAACACAGAAAAACAAAGGAAAAAAACAAAGAAAAAAAAAAGAAAAAATGTAAAATTAAAATGCCTTCACATGAGGAAAGGAAAAATAAATACGTTGGTTCTACGTCATAGCCTACAGTTTAGTATGCAAATTCGCAGGGCCCATGATGCGGAAAAGGCTTTATAGGCCCTGTATAAAGGGAGACGTCATCTCAAATTGGAACCATAGAGAGATGATTTCAGCCTCCTCCACACCACAAGAAAAACACATAAAAACAAAGAAAAAAAACAAAGAAAAACAAAGAAAAATCGTGAAATTCAATAGATTTCACATGAGGAAAGGAAGAATAAATACGTTGGTTCTACGTCATAGCCTACAGTTTAGTGTGCAAATTTGCAGGGCCCATGATGCGGAAAAGGGATTTATAAGCCCTGTATAAAGGAAGACGGCATCTCAAATTCGAAGCATAGAGAGATGATTTCAGTCTCTTCCACACCACAAGAAAAACACATAAACACAAAGTAAAAAAATAAAGAAAAACAAAGAAAAATCGTGAAATTCAAATGCCTTCACATGAGGAAAGGAAAAATAAATACGTTGGTTCTACGTCATAGCCTACAGTTTAGCATGCAAATTTGCAGGGCCCATGATACGGAAAAGGGCTTTATAGGCCCTGTATAAAGGAAGACGGCATCTCAAATTGGAACCATAGAGAGATGATTTCAGTCTCTTCCACACCGCAAGTAAAACACAGAAAAACAAAGAAAAAAAGGAAAGAAAAACAAAGAAAAATCGTGAAATTAAAATGCCTTCACATGAGGAAAGGAAAAATAAATACGTTGGTTCTAGGTCATAGCCTACAGTTTAGTATGCAAATTCGCAGTACCCATGATGCGGAAAAGGGCTTTATAGGCTTTGTATAAAGTAAGACGGCACCTCAAATTGGAACCATAGAGAGATGAGTTCAGTCTCTTCCACACCACAACAAAAACACAGAAAAAGAAAGAAAAAAAACAAAGAAAAAACGTGAAATCCAAATGCCTTCACATGAGGAAAGGAAAAATAAATACGTTGGTTCTGCGTCATAGGCTACAGTTTAGTATGCAAATTTGCAGGGCCCATGATGCGGAAAAGGGCTTTATAGGCCCTGTATAAAGGAAGACGGCACTTCAAATTCAAACCATAGAGAGGTGATTTCAGTCTCTTCCACACCACAAGAAAAACACAGAAAAACAAAGAAGAAAAACAAAGAAAAAAGGTGAAATTCCAATGCCTTCACATGAGGAAAGGAAGAATAAATACGTTGGTACTACGTCATAGCCTACAGTTTAGTATGCAAATTTGCAGGGCCCATGATGCGGAAAAGGGCTTTATAGGCCCTGTATAGAGGAAGACGGCATCTCAAATTGGAATCATAGAGAGATGAGTTCGGTCTCTTCCACACCACAAGAAAAACACAGGAAAACAAAGAAAAACGAAGAAAAATCGTGAAATTCAAATGCCTTCACATGAGGAAAGGAAGAATAAATACGTTGGTTCTACGTCATAGCCTACAGTTTAGTATGCAAATTTGCAGGGCCCATGATGCGGAAAAGGGCTTTATAGGCTTTGTATAAAGGAAGACGGCACCTCAAATTGGAATCATAGAGAGATGAGTTCAGTCTCTTCCACACCACAAGAAAAACACAGAAAAACAAAGAAAAAAAACAAAGAAAAAAGGTGAAATTCAAATGCCTTCACATAAGAAAGGAAAAATCAATACGTTGGTTCTACGTCATAGCCTGGAGTTTAGTATGCAAATTTGCAGGGCCCATGATGCGGAAAAGGGCTTTATAGGCCCTGTATAAAGGAAGACGGCACCTCAAATTAGAACCATAGAGAGATGATTTCAGTGTCTTCCACACCACAAGAAAAACACAGAAAAACAAAGAAAAAAACAAAGAAAAAAGGTGAAATTCAAATGCCTTCACATAAGAAAGGAAAAATAAATACGTTGGTTCTACGTCATAGCCTACAGTTTAGTATGCAAATTTGCAGGGCCCATGATGCGGAAAAGGGCTTTATAGGCCCTGTATAAAGGAAGACGGCATCTCAAATTGGAACCATAGAGAGATGATTTCAGTCTCTTCCACACCACAAGAAAAACACAGAAAAACAAAGAAAAAAAACAAAGAAAAACAAAGAAAAATCGCGAAATTCAAATGCCTTCACATGAGGAAAGGAAGAATAAATACGTTGGTTCTACGTCATAGGCTACAGTTTAGTATGCAAATTTGCAGTGCCCATGATGCGGAAAAGGGCTTTATAGGCCCTGTATAAAGGAAGACGGCATCTCAAATTCGAACCATAGAGGGATGAGTTCAGTCTCTTCCACACGACAAGAAAAACACAGAAAAACAAAAAAGAAAAACAAAGAAAAAACGTCAAATTCAAATGACCTCACATGAGGAAAGAAAGAATAAATACGTTGGTTCTACGTCATAAGCTACAGTTTAGTATGCAAATTTGCAAGGGCCATGATGCGGGAAAGGGCTTTATAGGCCCTGTATAAAGGAAGACGGCATCTCAAATTCGAACCATAGAGAGATGATTTCAGTCTCTTCCACACCACAAGAAAAACAAAGAAAACAAAAGAAAAACAAAGAAAAAAAAAAAAAAGAAAAAATGTAAAATTAAAATGTCAGCCATGAGGAAAGGAAAACAGCCGCCGTTGGTTCTACGTCATAGCCGACAGTTTAGTATGCAAATTTGCAGGGCCCATGATGCGGAAAAGGGCTTTATAGGCCCTGTATAAAGGAAGACGGCATCTCAAATTGGAATCATAGAGAGATGAGTTCAGTCTCTTCCACACCACAAGAAAAACAAAGAAAAAAAACAAAGAAAGACAAAGAAAAAAGGTGAAATTCAAATGCCTTCACATAAGAAAGGGAAAATCAATACGTTGGTTCTACGTCATAGCCTACAGTTTAGTATGCAAATTTGCAGGGCCCATGATGCGGAAAAGGGCTTTATAGGCCCTGTATAAAGGAAGACGGCCTCTCAAATTGGAACCATAGAGAGATGATTTCAGTCTCTTCCACACCACAACAAAAACACAGAAAAACAAAGTAAAAAATAAAAGAAAAACAAAGAAAAAAGGTGAAATTCAAATGCCTTCACATGAGGAAAGGAAAAATAAATACGTTGGTTCTACGTCATAGCCTACAGTTTAGCATGCAAATTTGCACTGCCCATGATACGGAAAAGGGCTTTATAGGCCCTGTATAAAGGAAGACGGCATCTCAAATTGGAACCATAGAGAGATGATTTCAGTCTCTTCCACACCGCAAGTAAAACACAGGAAAACAAAGAAAAAAAGGAAAGAAAAACGAAGAAAAATCGTGAAATTCAAATGCCTTCCCATGAGGAAAGGAAAAATAAATACGCTGGTTCTACGTCATAGGCTACAGTTAGTATGCAAATTTGCAGGGCCCATGATGCGGAAAAGGGCTTTATAATCCCTGTATAAAGGAAGACGGCACCTCAAATTCGAACCATAGAGAGATGAGTTCAGTCTCTTCCACACCACAAGAAAAACACAGAAAAACAAAGAAAAAAAACAAAGAAAAAACGTGAAATCCAAATGCCTTCACATGAGGAAAGGAAAAATAAATACGTTGGTTCTACGTCATAGCCTACAGTTTAGTATGCAAATTTGCAGGGCCCATGATGCGGAAAAGGGCTTTATAGGCCCTGTATAAAGGAAGACGGCACTTCCAATTCGAACCATAGAGAGGTGATTTCAGTCTCTTCCACACCACAAGAAAAACACACAAATACAAAGAAAAACAAAGAAAAAATGTGAAATTCAAATGCCTTCACATGAGGAAAGGAAAAATAAATACGTTGGTTCTACGTCATAGGCTACAGTTTATGCAAATTTGTAAACACATGAAAAGGGCTTTATAGGCCCTGTATAGAGGAAGACGGTATCTCAAATTGGAATCATAGATGAGTTCGGTCTCTTCCACACCACAAGAAAACACAGGAAAACAAAGAAAACGAAGAAAAATGTGAAATTCAAATGCTCACATGAGTGAAAGCGAAGAATAAATACGTTGGTTCTACGCTTCCAGCCTACAGTTTAGTATGCAAATTTGCAGGGCCCATGATGCGAAAAGGGCTTTATAGGTTTTGTATAAAGGAAGACGGCACCTCAAATTGAATCATAGAGAGATGAGTTCAGCTCCTTCCACAACTACAAAACAAAAGAAAACAAAGAAAATAAAAGAAAAATGTAAAATTAAAATGCCTTCACATGAGGAAAGGAAAAATAAATACGTTGGTTCTACGTCATAGCCTACAGTTTAGTATGCAAATTTGCAGGGCCCATGATGCGGAAAAGGGCTTTATAGGCCCTGTATAAAGGAAGACGGCATCTCAAATTCGAAGCATGGAGAGATGATTTCAGCCTCCTCCACGCCACAAGAAAAACACAGAAAAACAAAGAAAAAAAACAAAGAAAAACAAAGAAAAAACGTGAAATTCAAATGCCTTCACATGAGGAAAGGAAAAAAAAATACGTTGGTTCTACGTCATAGCCTACAGTTTAGTATGCAAATTTGCAGGGCCCATGATGCGGAAAAGGGCTTTATAGGCCCTGTATAAAGGAAGACGGCATCTCAAATTGGAACCATAGAGAGATGATTTCAGCCTCCTCCACGCCACAAGAAAAACACAGAAAAACAAAGAAGAAAAACAAAGAAAAATCGTGAAATTCAATAGATTTCACATGAGGAAAGGAAGAATAAATACGTTGGTTCTACGTCATAGCCTACAGTTTAGTGTGCAAATTTGCAGGGCCCATGATGCGGAAAAGGGCTTTATAAGCCCTGTATAAAGGAAGACGGCACCTCAAATTGGAACCATAGAGAGATGAGTTCAGTCTCTTCCACACCACAAGAAAAACACAGAAAAACAAAGAAAAAAAACAAAGAAAAAACGTGAAATCCAAATGCCTTCACATGAGGAAAGGAAAAATAAATACGTTGGTTCTACGTCATAGCCTACAGTTTAGTATGCAAATTTGCAGGGCCCATCATGCGGAAAAGGGCTTTATAGGCCCTGTATAAAGGAAGACGGCACTTCCAATTCGAACCATAGAGAGGTGATTTCAGTCTCTTCCACACCACAAGAAAAACACACAAAAACAAAGAAAAACAAAGAAAAAACGTGAAATTCAAATGCCTTCACATGAGGAAAGGAAAAATAAATACGTTGGTTCTACGTCATAGCCGGCAGTTTAGTATGCAAATTTGCAGGGCCCATGATGCGGAAAAGGGCTTTATAGGCCCTGTATAGAGGAAGACGGCATCTCAAATTGGAACCATAGAGAAATGAGTTCGGTCTCTTCGACATCACAAGAAAAACACACAAAAACAAAGAAAAAAAACAAAGAAAAACAAAGAAAAAACGTGAAATTCAAATGCCTTCACATGAGTAAAGGAAGAATAAATACGTTGGTTCTACGTCATAGCCTACAGTTTAGTATGCAAATTTACAGGGCCCATGATGCGGAAAAGGGATTTATAAGCCCTGTATAAAGGAAGACGGCATCTCAAATTCGAAGCATAGAGAGATGATTTCAGTCTCTTCCACACCACAAGAAAAACACAGAAAAACAAAGAAAAAAAAAAGAAAAAATGTAAAATTAAAATGCCTTCACATGAGGAAAGGAAAAATAAATACGTTGGTTCTACGTCATAGCCTACAGTTTAGTATGCAAATTCGCACGGCCCATGATGCGGAAAAGGGCTTTATAGGCCCTGTATAAAGGAAGACGGCATCTCAAATTGGAACCATAGAGAGATGATTTCAGCCTCCTCCACACCTCAAGAAAAACACAGAAAAACAAAGAAAAAAAACAAAGAAAAACAAAGAAAAATCGTGAAATTCAATAGATTTCACATGAGGAAAGGAAGAATAAATACGTTGGTTCTACGTCATAGCCTACAGTTTAGTGTGCAAATTTGCAGGGCCCATGATGCGGAAAAGGGATTTATAAGCCCTGTATAAAGGAAGACGGCATCTCAAATTCGAAGCATAGAGAGATGATTTCAGTCTCTTCCACACCACAAGAAAAACACATAAAAACAAAGTAAAAAAATAAAGAAAAACAAAGAAAAATCGTGAAATTCAAATGCCTTCACATGAGGAAAGGAAAAATAAATACGTTGGTTCTACGTCATAGCCTACAGTTTAGCATACAAATTTGCAGGGCCCATGATACGGAAAAGGGCTTTATAGGCCCTGTATAAAGGAAGACGGCATCTCAAATTGGAACCATAGAGAGATGATTTCAGTCTCTTCCACACCGCAAGTAAAACACAGAAAAACAAAGAAAAAAAGGAAAGAAAAACAAAGAAAAATCGTGAAATTCAAATGCCTTCCCATAAGGAAAGGAAAAATAAATACGTTGGTTCTAGGTCATAGCCTACAGTTTAGTATGCAAATTCGCAGTACCCATGATGCGGAAAAGGGCTTTATAGGCTTTGTATAAAATAAGACGGCACCTCAAATTGGAACCATAGAGAGATGAGTTCAGTCTCTTCCACACCACAAGAAAAACACACAAAAACAAAGAAAAACAAAGAAAAAACGTGAAATTCAAATGCCTTCACATGAGGAAAGGAAAAATAAATACGTTGGTTCTACGTCATAGCCTACAGTTTAGTATGCAAATTTGCAGGGCCCATGATGCGGAAAAGGGCTTTATAGGCCCTGTATAGAGGAAGACGGCATCTCAAATTGGAACCATAGAGAGATGAGTTCGGTCTCTTCCACACCACAAGAAAAACGCACAAAAACAATGAAAAAAAAGCTAGAAAAACAAAGAAAAAACGTGAAATTCAAATGCCTTCACATGAGTAAAGGAAGAATAAATACGTTGGTTCTACGTCATAGCCTACAGTTTAGTATGCAAATTTGCAGGGCCCATGATGCGGAAAAGGGCTTTATAAGCCCTGTATAAAGGAAGACGGCATCTCAAATTCGAAGCATAGAGAGATGATTTCAGTCTCTTCCACACCACAAGAAAAACAAAGAAAAACAAAGAAAAAAAAAAGAAAAAATGTAAAATTCAAATGCCTTCACATGAGGAAAGGAAAAATAAATACGTTGGTTCTACGTCATAGCCTACAGTTTAGTATGCAAATTCGCAGAGCCCATGATGCGGAAAAGGGCTTTATAGGCCCTGTATAAAGGAAGACGGCATCTCAAATTGGAACCATACAGAGATGATTTCAGCCTCCTCCACACCACAAGAAAAACACATAAAAACAAAGAAAAAAAACAAAGAAAAACAAAGAAAAATCGTGAAATTCAATAGATTTCACATGAGGAAAGGAAGAATAAATACCTTGGTTCTAGGTCATAGCCTACAGTTTAGTATGCAAATTTGCAGGGCCCATGATGCGGAAAAGGGCTTTATAGGCCCTGTATAAAGGAAGACGGCATCTCAAATTGGAACCATAGAGAGATGAGTTCAGTCTCTTCCACACCACAACAAAAACACAGAAAAACAAAGAAAAAAACAAAGAAAAACAAAGGAAAAAGGTGAAATTCAAATGCCTTCACATGAGGAAAGGAAGAATAAATACGTTGGTTCTACGTCATAGCCTACAGTTTAGTATGCAAATTCGCAGGGCCCATGATGCGGAAAAGGGCTTTATAGGCTTTGTATAAAGGAAGACGGCACCTCAAATTGGAACCATAGAGAGATGAGTTCAGTCTCTTCCACACCACAAGAAAAACACAGAAAAACAAAGAAAAAAAACAAAGAAAAAACGTCAAATCCAAATGCCTTCACATGAGGAAAGGAAAAATAAATACGTTGGTTCTACGTCATAGCCTACAGTTTAGTATGCAAATTTGCAGGGCCCATGATGCGGAAAAGTGCTTTATAGGCCCTGTATAAAGGAAGACGGCACTTCCAATTCGAACCATAGAGAGGTGATTTCAGTCTCTTCCACACCACAAGAAAAACACACAAAAGCAAAGAAAAACAAAGAAAAAACGTGAAATTCAAATGCCTTCACATGAGGAAAGGAAAAATAAATACGTTGGTTCTACGTCTTAGCCTACAGTTTAGTATGCAAATTTGCAGGGCCCATGATGCGGAAAAGGGCTTTATAAGCCCTGTATAAAGGAAGACGGCATCTCAAATTGGAACCATAGAGAGATGAGTTCGGTCTCTTCTACACCACAAGAAAAACACATAAAAACAAAGAAAAAAAAGCTAGAAACACAATGAAAAAACGTGAAATTCAAATGCCTTCACATGAGTAAAGGAAGAATAAATACGTTGGTTCTACGTCATAGCCTACAGTTTAGTATGCAAATTTGCAGGGCCCATGATGCGGAAAAGGGCTTTATAAGCCCTGTATAAAGGAAGACGGCATCTCAAATTCGAAGCATGGAGAGATGATTTCAGTCTCTTCCACACCACAAGAAAAACAAAGAAAAACAAAGAAAAAAAACGAAAAAATGTAAAATTAAAATGCCTTCACATGAGGAAAGGAAAAATAAATACGTTGGTTCTACGTCATAGCCTACAGTTTAGTATGCAAATTCTCAGGGCCTATGATGCGGAAAAGGGCTTTATAAGCCCTGTATAAAGGAAGACGGCCTCTCAAATTCGAAGCATAGAGAGATGAGTTCAGTCTCTTCCACGTGACAAGAAAAACAAAAAAACAAAGAAAAAAAACAAAGAAACACAAAGAAAAAACGTGAAATTCAAATGCCTTCAAATGAGGAAAAGCAGAATAATTACGTTGGTTCTACGTCATAGCCTACAGTTTAGTATGCAAATCTGCAGGGCCCATGATGCGGAAAAGGGCTTTATAAGCCCTGTATAAAGGTAGACGGCATCTCAAATTCGATGCATAGAGAGATGATTTCAGTCTCTTCCACACCACAAGAAAAACACATAAAAACAAAGTAAAAAAATAAAGAAAAACAAAGAAAAATCGTGAAATTCAAATGCCTTCACATGAGGAAAGGAAAAATAAATACGTTGGTTCTACGTCATAGCCTACAGTTTAGCATGCAAATTTGCAGGGCCCATGATACGGAAAAGGGCTTTATAGGCCCTGTATAAAGGAAGACGGCATCTCAAATTGGAACCATAGAGAGATGATTTCAGTCTCTTCCACATCGCAAGTAAAACACAGAAAAACAAAGAAAAAAAGGAAAGAAAAACAAAGAAAAATCGTGAAATTCAAATGCCTTCCCATGAGGAAAGGAAAAATAAATACGTTGGTTCTAGGTCATAGCCTACAGTTTAGTATGCAAATTCGCAGTACCCATGATGCGGAAAAGGGCTTTATAGGCTTTGTATAAAGTAAGACGGCACCTCAAATTGGAACCATAGAGAGATGAGTTCAGTCTCTTCCACACCACAAGAAAAACACACAAAAACAAAGAAAAACAAAGAAAAAACGTGAAATTCAAATGCCTTCACATGAGGAAAGGAAAAATAAATACGTTGGTTCTACGTCATAGCCTACAGTTTAGTATGCAAATTTGCAGGGCCCATGATGCGGAAAAGGGCTTTATAGGCCCTGTATAAAGGAAGACGGCATCTTGAATTCCAACCAAAGAGAGATGATTTCAAGTCTCTTCCACACCACAAGAAAAACACAGGAAAACAAAGACAGAAAACAAAGAAAAAAGGTGAAATTCAAATGCATTCACATGAGGAAAGGAAAAATAAATACATTGGTTCTACGTCATACCCGACAGTTTAGTATGCAAATTTGCAGGGCCCATGATGCGGAAAAGTTCTTTATAGGCACTGCATAAAGGAAGACGGCATCTCAAATTGGAACCATAGAGAGATGATTTCAGTCAAATTCCACACCACAATAAAAACACACAAAAACAAAGAAAAAAGGTGAAATTCAAATGCCTTCACATAAGAAAGGAAAAATAAATACGTTGGTTCTACGTCATAGCCTACAGTTTAGTATGCAAATGTGCAGGGCCCATGATGCGGAAAAGGGCTTTATAAGCCCTGTATAAAGGAAGACGGCATCTCAAATTGGAACCATAGAGAGATGAGTTCGGTCTCTTGCACACCGCAACAAAAACACAGAAAAACAAAGAAAAAAAACAAAGAAAAACAAAGAAAAAACGTGAAATTCAAATGCCTTCACATGAGTAAAGCAAGAATATATACGTTGGTTCTACGTCATAGCCTACAGTTTAGTATGCAAATTTGCAGGGCCCATGACGCGGAAAAGGGCTTTATAGGCCCTGTATAAAGGAAGACGGCATCTCAAATTCGAAGCATGGAGAGATGATTTCAGCCTCCTCGACGCCACAAGAAAAACAAAGAAAAAAAAAAAGAAAAACCAAGAAAAATCGCGAAATTCAAATGCCTTCACATGATCAAAGGAAAAATAAATACGTTGGTTCTACGTCATAGCCTACAGTTTAGTATGCAAATTTGCAGGGCCCATGATGCGGAAGAGGGCTTTATAGGCCATGTATAAAGGAAGACGGCATCTCAAATTCGAACCATAGAGAGATGATTTCAGTCTCTTCCGCACCACAAGGAAAACACAGAAAAACAAAGAAAAAAAACAAAGAAAAACAAAGAAAAATCGTGAAATTCAAATGTCTTCACATGAGGAAAGGAAGAATAAATACGTTGCTTCTACGTTATAGCCTACAGTTTAGTATGCAAATTAGCAGGGCCCATGTTGCGGAAAAGGGCTTGATAGGCCCTGTATAAAAGAAGACGGCATCTCAAATTGGAACCATAGAGAGATGATTTCAGTCCCTTCCACATCACAAGAAAAACACAGAAAAACAAAGAAAAACAAAGAAAAATCGTGAAATTCAAATGCCTTCCCATGAGGAAAGGAAGAATAAATACGTTGGTTCTACGTGATAGCCTACAGTTTAGTATGCAAATTTGCATGGCCCTTGATGCGGAAAAGGGCGACGGCATCTCAAATTGGAACCACTGAGAGATGATTTCAGTCTCTTCCACACCACAACAAAAACAAAAAAAACAAAGAAAAAAAACAAAGAAACACAAAGAAAAAACGTGAAGTTCAATAGATTTCACATGAGGAAAAGCAGAATAATTACGTTGGTTCTACGTCTTAGCCTACAGTTTAGTATGCAAATTTGCAGGGCCCATGATGCGGAAAAGGGATTTATAAGCCCTGTATAAAGGAAGACGGCATCTCCAATTGGAACCATAGAGAGATGATTTCAGTCTCCTCCACACCACAAGAAAAACAAAGAAAAAAAAAACAAAGAAAAACAAAGAAAAAACGTGATTTTAAAGAGGGAAGGAAAAATAAATACGTTGGTTCTACGTCATAGCCTACAGTTTAGTACGCAAATTTGCAGGGCCCATGATGCCGAAAAGGGCTTTATAGGCCCTGTATAAAGGAAGACGGCATCTTGAATTCCAACCATAGAGAGATGATTTCAAGTCTCTTCCACACCAGAAGAAAAACACAGGAAAACAAAGACAGAAAACAAAGAAAAAAGGTGAAATTCAAATGCATTCACATGAGGAAAGGAAAAATAAATACGTTGGTTCTACGTCATAGCCGACAGTTTAGTATGCAAATTTGCAGGGCCCATGATGCGGAAAAGTTCTTTATAGGCACTGCATAAAGGAAGACGGCATCTCAAATTCGAACCATAGAGAGATGATTTCAGTCTAATTCCAAACCACAACAAAAACACACAAAAACAAAGAAGAAAAACAAAGAAAAAAGGTGAAATTCAAATGCCTTCACGTAAAAAAGGGAAAATCAATACGTTGGTTCTACGTCATAGCCTACAGTTTAGTATGCAAATTTGCAGGGCCCATGATGCGGAAAAGGGCTTTATAGGCCCTGTATAAAGGAAGACGGCACCTCAAATTAGAACCATAGAGAGATGATTTCAGTCTCTTCCACACCACAAGAAAAACACAGAAAAACAAAGAAAAAAAACAAAGAAAAAAGGTGAAATTCAAATGCCTTCACATAAGAAAGGAAAAATAAATACGTTGGTTCTACGTCATAGCCTACAGTTTAGTATGCAAATTTGCATCGCACATGATGCGGAAAAGGGCTTTATAGGCCCTGTATAAAGGAAGACGGCATCTCAAATTCGAACCATAGAGAGATGAGTTCAGTCTCTTCCACACCACAAAAAAAACAAAGAAAAACAAAGAAAAATAAAAGAAAAAATGTAAAATTAAAATGCCTTCACATGAGGAAAGGAAAAATAAATACGTTGGTTCTACGTCATAGCCTACAGTTTAGTATGCAAATTCGCAGGGCCCATGATGCGGAAAAGGGCTTTATAGGCCCTGTATAAAGGAAGACGGCATCTCAAATTCGAAGCATGGAGAGATGATTTCAGCCTCCTCCACGCCACAAGAAAAACACAGAAAAACAAAGAAAAAAAACAAAGAAAAACAAAGAAAAATCGCGAAATTCAAATGCCTTCACATGAGGAAAGGAAGAATAAATACGTTGGTTCTACGTCATAGCCTACAGTTTAGTATGCAAATTTGCAGGGCCCATGATGCGGAAAAGGGCTTTATAGGCCCTGTATAAAGGAAGACGGCATCTCAAATTGGAACCATAGAGAGATGATTTCAGTCTCTTCCACACCACATGGAAAACACAGAAAAACAAAGAAAAAAAACAAAGAAAAACAAAGAAAAAACGTGAAATTCAAATGCCTTCACATGAGGAAAGGAAAACTAAATACGTTGGTTCTAAGTCATAGCCTACAGTTTAGTATGGAAATTTGCAGGGCCCATGATGCGGAAAAGGGCTTTATAGGCCCTGTATAAAGGAAGACGGCATCTCAAATTCGAAGCATAGAGAGATGAGTTCAGTCTCTTCCACACCACAACAAAAACAAAAAAAACAAAGAAAAAAAAACAAAGAAACACAAAGAAAAAACGTGAAATTCAAATGCCTTCACATGAGGAAAAGCAGAATAATTACGTTGGTTCTACGTCTTAGCCTACGGTTTAGTATGCAAATTTGCAGGGCCCATGATGCGGAAAAGGGATTTATAAGCCCTGTATAAGGGAAGACGGCATCTCCAATTGGAACCATAGGGAGATGATTTCAGTCTCTTCCACACCACAAGGAAAACACAGAAAAACAAAGAAAAACAAAGAAAAAACGTGAAATTCAAATGCCTTCACATTAGGAATGGAAAAATAAATACGTTGGTTCTACGTCATAGCCTACTGTTTAGTATGCAAATTTGCAGGGCCCATGATGCGGAAAAGGGCTTTATAAGCCCTGTATAGAGGAAGACGGCATCTCAAATTGGAACCATAGAGAGATGATTTCAGCCTCCTCCACGCCACAAGAAAAACACAGAAAAACAAAGAAGAAAAACAAAGAAAAATCGTGAAATTCAATAGATTTCACATGAGGAAAGGAAGAATAAATACGTTGGTTCTACGTCATAGCCTACAGTTTAGTATGCAAATTTGCAGGGCCCATGATGCGGAAAAGGGCTTTATAAGCCCTGTATAAAGGAAGACGGCCCCTCAAATTCGAAGCATAGAGAGATGATTTTAGTCTCTTTCACACCACAAAAAATACACAGAAAAACAAAGAAAAAAAACAAAGAAAAAAGGTGAAATTCAAATGCCTTCACATGAGGAAAGGAAGATTAAATACGTTGGTTCTACGTCATAGCCCACAGTTTAGTATGCAAATTCGCAGGGCCCATGATGCGGAAAAGGGCTTTATAGGCTTTGTATAAAGGAAGACGGCACCTCAAATTGGAACCATAGAGAGATGAGTTCAGTCTCTTCCACACCACAAGAAAAACACAGAAAAACAAAGAAAAAAAAACAAAGAAAAAATGTGAAATTCAAATGCCTTCACATGAGGAAAGGAAAAATAAATACGTTGGTTCTACGTCATAGCCTACAGTTTAGTATGCAAATTTGCAGGGCCCATGATGCGGAAAAGGGCTTTATAGGCCCTGTATAAAGGAAGACGGCACTTCCAATTCGAACCATAGAGAGGTGATTTCAGTCTCTTCCACACCACAAGAAAAACACAGAAAAACAAAGAAAAAAAACAAAGAAAAATCGAGAAATTCAAATGTCTTCACATAAGAAAGGAAAAATAAATACGTTGGTTCTACGTCATAGCCTACAGTTTAGTATGCAAATTTGCAGGGCCCATGATGCGGAAAAGGGCTTTATAGGCCCTGTATAAAGGAAGACGGCACTTCCAATTCAAACCATAGAGAGGTGATTTCAGTCTCTTCCACACCACAAGAAAAACACAGAAAAACAAAGAAAAAAAACAAAGAAAAACAAAGAAAAAGCGTGAAATTCAAATGCCTTCACATGAGTAAAAAAAAAATAAATACGTTGGTTCTACGTCATAGCCTACAGTTTAGTATGCAAATTTGCAGGGCCCATGATGCGGAAAAGGGCTTTATAGGCCCTGTATAAAGGAAGACGGCATCTCAAATTCGAAGCATAGAGAGATGATTTCAGTCTCTTCCATACCACAAGAAAAACAAACAAAAAAAAAGAAAAAATGTAAAATTAAAATGCCTTCACATGAGGAAAGTAAAAATAAATACGTTGGTTCTACGTCATAGCCTACAGTTTAGTATGCAAATTTGCAGGGCCCATGATGCGGAAAAGGGCTTTATAAGCCCTGTATAAAGGAAGACGGCCTCTCAAATTCGAAGCATAGAGAGATGAGTTCAGTCTCTTCCACATGACAAGAAAAACAAAAAAACAAAGAAAAAAAACAAAGAAACACAAAGAAAAAACGTGAAATTCAAATGCCTTCAAATGAGGAAATGCAGAATAATTACGTTGGTTCTACGTCATAGCCTACAGTTTAGTATGCAAATTTGCAGGGCCCATGATGCGGAAAAGGGCTTTATAGGCCCTGTATAAAGGAAGACGGCATCTCAAATTGGAACCATAGAGGGATGATTTCAGTCTCTTCCACACCACAAGAAGAACACAGAAAAACAAAGAAAAAAAACAAAGAAAAGAGGTGAAATTCAAATGCCTTCACATAAGAAAGGAAAAATAAATACGTTGGTTCTACGTCATAGCCTACAGTTTAGTATGCAAATGTGCAGGGCCCATGATGCGGAAAAGGGCTTTATAAGCCCTGTATAAAGGAAGACGGCATCTCAAATTGGAACCATAGAGAGATGAGTTCGGTCTCTTCCACACCAGAACAAAAACACATAAAAACAAAGACGAAAAACACAGAAAAACAAAGAAAAAACGTGAAATTCAAATGCCTTCACATGAGTAAAGGAAGAATATATACGTTGGTTCTACGTCATAGCCTACAGTTTAGTATGCAAATTTGCAGGGCCCATGATGCGGAAAAGGGCTTTATAAGCCCTGTATAAAGGAAGACGGCATCTCAAATTCAAAGCATAGAGAGATGATTTCAGTCTCTTCCACACCACAAGAAAAACACAGAAAAACAAAGAAAAAAAAGAAAAAATGTGAAATTCAAATGCCTTAACATGATCAAAGGAAAAAAAAATACGTTGGTTCTAAGTCATAGGCTACAGTTTAGTATGCAAATTTGCAGGGCCCATGATGCGGAAAAGGGCTTTATAGGCCCTGTATAAAGGAAGACGGCATCTCCAATTGGAACCATAGAGAGATGATTTCAGTCTCTTCCACACCACAAGGAAAACACAGAAAAACAAAGAAAAACAAAGAAAAAACGTGAAATTCAAATGCCTTCACATTAGGAATGGAAAAATAAATACGTTGGTTCTACGTCATAGCCTACTGTTTAGTATGCAAATTTGCAGGGCCCATGATGCGGAAAAGGGCTTTATAAGCCCTGTATAGAGGAAGACGGCATCTCAAATTGGAACCATAGAGAGATGATTTCAGCCTCCTCCACGCCACAAGAAAAACACAGAAAAACAAAGAAAAAAAACAAAGAAAAACAAAGAAAAATCGCGAAATTCAAATGCCTTCACATGATCAAAGGAAAAATAAATACGTTGGTTCTACGTCATAGCCTACAGTTTAGTATGCAAATTTGCAGGGCCCATGATGCGGAAAAGGGCTTTATAAGCCCTGTATAAAGGAAGACGGCCCCTCAAATTCGAAGCATAGAGAGATGATTTTAGTCTCTTTCACACCACAAGAAAAACACAGAAAAACAAAGAAAAAAAACAAAGAAAAAAGGTGAAATTCAAATGCCTTCACATGAGGAAAGGAAGATTAAATACGTTGGTTCTACGTCATAGCCCACAGTTTAGTATGCAAATTCGCAGGGCCCATGATGCGGAAAAGGGCTTTATAGGCTTTGTATAAAGGAAGACGGCACCTCAAATTGGAACCATAGAGAGATGAGTTCAGTCTCTTCCACACCACAAGAAAAACACAGAAAAACAAAGAAAAAAAAACAAAGAAAAAAGGTGAAATCCAAATGCCTTCACATGAGGAAAGGAAAAGTAAATACGTTGGTTCTACGTCATAGGCTACAGTTTAGTATGCAAATTTGCAGGGCCCATGATGCGGAAAAGGGCTTTATAGGCCCTGTATAAAGGAAGACGGCACTTCCAATTCGAACCATAGAGAGGTGATTTCAGTCTCTTCCACACCACAAGAAAAACACAGAAAAACAAAGAAAAAAAACAAAGAAAAATCGAGAAATTCAAATGTCTTCACATAAGAAAGGAAAAATCAATACGTTGGTTCTACGTCATAGCCTACAGTTTAGTATGCAAATTTGCAGGGCCCATGATGCGGAAAAGGGCTTTATAGGCCCTGTATAAAGGAAGACGGCATCTCAAATTGGAACCATAGAGAGATGAGTTCAGTCTCTTCCACACCACAAGAAAAACACAGAAAAACAAAGCAAAAAAAACAAAGAAAAACAAAGAAAAAACGTGAAATTCAAATGCCTTCACATGAGTAAAAAAAGAATAAATACGTTGGTTCTACGTCATAGCCTACAGTTTAGTATGCAAATTTGCAGGGCCCATGATGCGGAAAAGGGCTTTATAAGCCCTGTATAAAGGAAGACGGCATCTCAAATTCGAAGCATAGAGAGATGATTTCAGTCTCTTCCACACCACAACAAAAACAAAGAAAAAAAAAAGAAAAAATGTAAAATTAAAATGCCTTCACATGAGGAAAGGAAAAATAAATACGTTGGTTCTACGTCATAGCCTACAGTTTAGTATGCAAATTCGCAGGGCCCATGATGCGGAAAAGGGCTTTATAGGCCCTGTATAAAGGAAGACGGCACCTCAAATTCGAAGCATAGAGAGATGAATTTAGTGTCCTCCACATCACAAGAAAAACACAGAAAAACAAAGAAAAAAAACAAAGAAAAACAAAGAAAAAATGTGAAATTCAAATGCCTTCACATGAGTAAAGGAAAAATAAATACGTTGGTTCTACGTCATAGCCTACAGTTTAGTATGCAAATTTGCAGGGCCCATGATGCGGAAAAGGGCTTTATAAGCCCTGTATAAAGGAAGACGGCCTCTCAAATTCGAAGCATAGAGAGATGAGTTCAGTCTCTTCCACATGACAAGAAAAACAAAAAAACAAAGAAAAAAAACAAAGAAACACAAAGAAAAAACGTGAAATTCAAATGCCTTCAAATGAGGAAATGCAGAATAATTACGTTGGTTCTACGTCATAGCCTACAGTTTAGTATGCAAATTTGCAGGGCCCATGATGCGGAAAAGGGCTTTATAGGCCCTGTATAAAGGAAGACGGCATCTCAAATTGGAACCATACAGAGATGATTTCAGTCTCTTCCACACCACACGAAAAACACAGAAAAACAAAGAAAAATCGAGAAATTCAAATGTCTTCACATAAGAAAGGAAAAATCAATACCTTGGTTCTACGTCATAGCCTACAGTTTAGTATGCAAATTTGCAGGGCCCATGATGCGGAAAAGGGCTTTATAGGCCCTGTATAAAGGAAGACGGCATCTCAAATTGGAACCATAGAGAGATGAGTTCAGTCTCTTCCACACCACAACAAAAACACAGAAAAACAAAGAAAAAAAACAAAGAAAAAGGTGAAATTCAAATGCATTCACATGAGGAAAGGAAAAATAAATAGGTTGATTCTGCCTCATAGCCTACAGTTTAGTATGCAAATTTGCAGGGCCCATGATGCGGAAAATTGCTTTATAAGCCCTCTATAAAGGAAGACGGCATCTCAAATTGGAAGCATAGAGAGATGAGTTTAGTCTCTTCCACACCACAACAAAAACAAAAAAAACAAAGAAAAAAAACAAAGAAACACAAAGAAAAAACGTGAAATTCAATAGATTTCACATGAGGAAAAGCAGAATAATTACGTTGGTTCTACGTCTTAGCCTACAGTTTAGTATGCAAATTTGCAGGGCCCATGATGCGGAAAAGGCATTTATAAGCCCTGTATAAAGGAAGACGGCATCTCCAATTGGAACCATAGAGAGATGATTTCAGTCTCCTCCACACCACAAGAAAAACAAAGAAAAAAAAAACAAAGAAAAACAAAGAAAAAACGTGAATTTAAAATGCCTTCACAAGAGGGAAGGAAAAATAAATACGTTGGTTCTACGTCATAGCCTACAGTTTAGTATGCAAATTTGCAGGGCCCATGATGCGGAAAAGGGCTTTATAGGCCCTGTATAAAGGAAGACGGCATCTTGAATTCCAACCATAGAGAGATGATTTCAAGTCTCTTCCACACCAGAAGAAAAACACAGGAAAACAAAGACAGAAAACAAAGAAAAAAGGTGAAATTCAAATGCATTCACATGAGGAAAGGAAAAATAAATACGTTGGTTCTACGTCATAGCCGACAGTTTAGTATGCAAATTTGCAGGGCCCATGATGCGGAAAAGTTCTTTATAGGCACTGCATAAAGGAAGACGGCATCTCAAATTCGAACCATAGAGAGATGATTTCAGTCTAATTCCACACCACAACAAAAACACACAAAAACAAAGAAGAAAAACAAAGAAAAAAGGTGAAATTCAAATGCCTTCACGTAAGAAAGGGAAAATCAATACGTTGGTTCTACGTCATAGCCTACAGTTTAGTATGCAAATTTGCAGGGCCCATGATGCGGAAAAGGGCTTTATAGGCCCTGTATAAAGGAAGACGGCACCTCAAATTCGAAGCATAGAGAGATGATTTCAGTCTCTTCCACACCACAAGAAAAACACAGAAAAACAAAGAAAAAAAACAAAGAAAAGAGGTGAAATTCAAATGCCTTCACATAAGAAAGGAAAAATAAATACGTTGGTTCTACGTCATAGCCTACAGTTTAGTATGCAAATGTGCAGGGCCCATGATGCGGAAAAGGGCTTTATAAGCAATGTATAAAGGAAGACGGCATCTCAAATTGGAACCATAGAGAGATGAGTTCGGTCTCTTCCACACCACAACAAAAACACATAAAAACAAAGACGAAAAACACAGAAAAACAAAGAAAAAACGTGAAATTCAAATGCCTTCACATGAGTAAAGGAAGAATATATACGTTGGTTCTACGTCATAGCCTACAGTTTAGTATGCAAATTTGCAGGGCCCATGATGCGGAAAAGGGCTTTATAAGCCCTGTATAAAGGAAGACGGCATCTCAAATTCAAAGCATAGAGAGATGATTTCAGTCTCTTCCACACCACAAGAAAAACACAGAAAAACAAAGAAAAAAAAGAAAAAATCTGAAATTCAAATGCCTTAACATGATCAAAGGAAAAAAAAATACGTTGGTTCTACGTCATAGGCTACAGTTTAGTATGCAAATTTGCAGGGCCCATGATGCGGAAAAGGGCTTTATAGGCCCTGTATAAAGGAAGACGGCATCTCAAATTGGAACCATAGAGAGATGAGTTCAGTCTCTTCCACACCACAAGAAAAACACATAAAAACAAAGTAAAAAAATAAAGAAAAACAAAGAAAAATCGTGAAATTCAAATGCCTTAACATGAGGAAAGGAAAAATAAATATGTTGGTTCTACGTCATAGCCTACAGTTTAGCATGCAAATTTGCAGGGCCCATGATGCGGAAAAGGGCTTTATAGGCCCTGTATAATGGAAGACGGCATCTCAAATTGGAACCATAGAGAGATGATTTCAGTCTCCTCCACACCGCAAGTAAAACACAGAAAAACAAAGAAAAAAAGGAAAGAAAAACAAAGAAAAATCGTGAAATTCAAATGCCTTCCCATGAGGAAAGGAAAAATAAATACGCTGGTTCTACGTCATAGGCTACAGTTAGTATGCAAATTTGCAGGGCCCATGATGCGGAAAAGGGCTTTATAATCCCTGTATAAAGGAAGACGGCACTTCCAATTCGAACCATAGAGAGATGATTTCAGTCTCTTCCACACCACAAGAAAAACACAGAAAAACAAAGATAAAAAACAAAGAAAAACAAAGAAAAAACGTGAAATTCAAATGCCTACACATGAGTAAAGGAAGAATAAATACGTTGGTTCTACGTCATAGCCTACAGTTTAGTATGCAAATTTGCAGGGCCCATGATGCGGAAAAGGGCTTTATAGGCCCTGTATAAAAGAAGACGGCACTTCCAATTCGAACCATAGAGAGATGATTTCAGTCTCTTCCACACCACAAGAAAAACACAGAAAAACAAAGAAAAAAAACAAAGAAAAACAAAGAAAAAACGTGAAATTCAAATGCCTTCACATGAGTAAAGGAAGAATAAATAGGTTGGTTCTACGTCATAGCCTACAGTGTAGTATGCAAATTTGCAGGGCCCATGATGCGGAAAAGGGCTTTATAGGCCCTGTATAAAAGAAGACGGCATCTCAAATTGGAACCATACAGAGATGATTTCAGTCTCTTCCACACCACAAGAAAAACACAGAAAAACAACAAAGAAAAATCGTGAAATTCAAATCCCTTCACATGAGGAAAGGAAGAATAAATACGTTGGCTCTACGTGATAGCCTATAGTTTAGTATATAAATTTGCAGGGGCCATGATGCGGAAAAGGGCTTTATAAGCCCTGTATAAAGGAAGACGGCATCTCAAATTGGAACCATACAGAGATGATTTCAGTCTCCTTCACACCACAAGAAAAGCAAAGAAAAACAAGGAAAAAACGTTAATTTAAAATGCCTTCATGAGGAAATAAAAAATAAATACGTTGGTTCTACGTCATAGCCTCTCAAATTCGAAGCATAGAGAGATGAGTTCAGTCTCTTCCACATGACAAGAAAAACAAAAAAACAAAAAAACAAAGAAAAAAAACAAAGAAACACAAAGAAAAATAGTGAAATTCAAATGCCTTCAAATGAGGAAAAGCAGAATAATTACGTTGGTTCTACGTGATAGCCTACAGTTTAGTATGCAAATTTGCAGGGCCCATGATGCGGAAAAGGGCTTTATAAGCCCTGTATAAAGGAAGACGGCATCTCAAATTGGAACCATAGAGAGATAATTTCAGTCTCTTCCACACCACAAGAAAAACAAAGAAAAACAAAGAAAAAAAAAGAAAAAAATGTAAAATTTAAATGCCTTCAAATGAGGAAAGGAAAAATAAATACGTTGGTTCTACGTCATAGCCTACAGTTTAGTATGCAAATTCGCAGGGCCCATGATGCGGAAAAGGGCTTTATAGGCCCTGTATAAAGGAAGACGGCATCTCAAATTGGAACCATAGAGAGATGATTTCAGCCTCCTCCACACCACAAGAAAAACACATAAAAACAAAGAAAAAAAACAAAGAAAAACAAAGAAAAATCGTGAAATTCAATAGATTTCACATGAGGAAAGGAAGAATAAATACGTTGGTTCTACGTCATAGCCTACAGTTTAGTGAGCAAATTTGCAGGGTCCATGATGCGGAAAAGGGATTTATAAGCCCTGTATAAAGGAAGACGGCCTCTCAAATTCGAAGCATAGAGAGATGATTTCAGTCTCTTCCACACCACAAGAAGAACACAGAAAAACAAAGTAAAAAAATAAAGAAAAACAGAGAAAAATCGTGAAATTCAAATGCCTTCACATGAGGAAAGGAAAAATAAATACGTTGGTTCTACGTCATAGCCTACAGTTTAGCATGCAAATTTGCAGGGCCCATGATGCGGAAAAGGGCTTTATAGGCCCTGTATAATGGAAGACGGCATCTCAAATTGGAACCATAGAGAGATGAGTTCGGTCTCTTCCACACCACAACAAAAACACATAAAAACAAAGAAGAAAAACACAGAAAAACAAAGAAAAAACGTGAAATTCAAATGCCTTCACATGAGTAAAGGAAGAATATATACGTTGGTTCTACGTCATAGCCTACAGTTTAGTATGCAAATTTGCAGGGCCCATGATGCGGAAAAGGCCTTTATAAGCCCTGTATAAAGGAAGACGGCATCTCAAATTCAAAGCATAGAGAGATGATTTCAGTCTCTTCCACACCACAAGAAAAACACAGAAAAACAAAGAAAAAAAAGAAAAAATGTGAAATTCAAATGCCTTAACATGATCAAAGGAAAAAAAAATACGTTGGTTCTACGTCATAGGCTACAGTTTAGTATGCAAATTTGCAAGGCCCATGATGCGGAAAAGGGCTTTATAAGCAATGTATAAAGGAAGACGGCATCTCAAATTGGAACCATAGAGGGATGATTTCAGTCTCTTCCACACCACAAGAAGAACACAGAAAAACAAAGAAAAAAAACAAAGAAAAGAGGTGAAATTCAAATGCCTTCACATAAGAAAGGAAAAATAAATACGTTGGTTCTACGTCATAGCCTACAGTTTAGTATGCAAATGTGCAGGGCCCATGATGCGGAAAAGGGCTTTATAAGCCCTGTATAAAGGAAGACGGCCTCTCAAATTGGAACCATAGAGAGATGAGTTCGGTCTCTTCCACACCACAACAAAAACACATAAAAACAAAGACGAAAAACACAGAAAAACAAAGAAAAAACGTGAAATTCAAATGCCTTCACATGAGTAAAGGAAGAATAAATACGTTGGTTCTACGTCATAGCCTACAGTTTAGTATGCAAATTTGCAGGGCCCATGATGCGGAAAAGGGCTTTATAGGCCCTGTATAAAGGAAGACGGCATCTCAAATTCGAAGCATAGAGAGATGATTTCAGTCTCTTCCACACCACAAGAAAACACAGAACAAAGAAAAACAAAGAAAAACAAAGAAAAAATGTGAAATTCAAATGCCTTCACATAAGGAAAGGAAAAATAAATACGTTGGTTCTACGTCATAGCCTACAGTTTAGTATGCAAATTTGCAGGGCCCATGATGCGGAAAAGGGCTTTATAAGCAATGTATAAAGGAAGACGGCATCTCAAATTGGAACCATAGAGAGATGATTTCAGTCTCTTCCACACCACAAGAAAAACACATAAAAACAAAGTAAAAAAATAAAGAAAAACAAAGAAAAACAAAGAAAAATCGTGAAATTCAAATGCCTTAACATGAGGAAAGGAAAAATAAATATGTTGGTTCTACGTCATAGCCTACAGTTTAGTATGCAAATTTGCAGGGCCCATGATGCGGAAAAGGGCTTTATAGGCCCTGTATAATGGAAGACGGCATCTCAAATTGGAACCATAGAGAGATGATTTCAGTCTCCTCCACACCGCAAGTAAATCACAGAAAAACAAAGAAAAAAAGGAAAGAAAAACAAAGAAAAATCGTGAAATTCAAATGCCTTCCCATGAGGAAAGGAAAAATAAATACGCTGGTTCTACGTCATAGGCTACAGTTAGTATGCAAATTTGCAGGGCCCATGATGCGGAAAAGGGCTTTATAATCCCTGTATAAAGGAAGACGGCACTTCCAATTCGAACCATAGAGAGATGATTTCAGTCTCTTCCACACCACAAGAAAAACACAGAAAAACAAAGATAAAAAACAAAGAAAAACAAAGAAAAAACGTGAAATTCAAATGCCTACACATGAGTAAAGGAAGAATAAATACGTTGGTTCTACGTCATAGCCTACAGTTTAGTATGCAAATTTGCAGGGCCCATGATGCGGAAAAGGGCTTTATAGGCCCTGTATAAAAGAAGACGGCACTTCCAATTCGAACCATAGAGAGATGATTTCAGTCTCTTCCACACCACAAGAAAAACACAGAAAAACAAAGAAAAAAAACAAAGAAAAACAAAGAAAAAACGTGAAATTCAAATGCCTTCACATGAGTAAAGGAAGAATAAATAGGTTGGTTCTACGTCATAGCCTACAGTTTAGTATGCAAATTTGCAGGGCCCATGATGCGGAAAAGGGCTTTATAGGCCCTGTATAAAAGAAGACGGCATCTCAAATTGGAACCATACAGAGATGATTTCAGTCTCTTCCACACCACAAGAAAAACACAGAAAAACAACAAAGAAAAATCGTGAAATTCAAATCCCTTCACATGAGGAAAGGAAGAATAAATACGTTGGCTCTACGTGATAGCCTATAGTTTAGTATATAAATTTGCAGGGGCCATGATGCGGAAAAGGGCTTTATAAGCCCTGTATAAAGGAAGACGGCATCTCAAATTGGAACCATACAGAGATGATTTCAGTCTCCTTCACACCACAAGAAAAGCAAAGAAAAACAAGGAAAAAACGTTAATTTAAAATGCCTTCATGAGGAAATAAAAAATAAATACGTTGGTTCTACGTCATAGCCTACAGTTTAGTATGCAAATTTGCAGGGCCCATGATGCGGAAAAGGGCTTTATAGGCCCTGTATAAAGGAAGACGGCATCTCGAATTGCAAAAATAGAGAGATGATTTCAAGTCTCTTCCACACCAGAAGAAAAACACAGGAAAACAAAGACAAAAAACACAGAAAAACAAAGAAAAAAGGTGAAATTCAAATGCATTCACATGAGGAAAGGAAAAATAAATACGTTGGTTCTACGTCATAGCCTACAGTTTAGTATGCAAATTTGCAGGGCCCATGATGCGGAAAAGGGCTTTATAGGCACTGCATAAAGGAAGACGGCATCTCAAATTGGAACCATACAGAGATGATTTCAGTCTCATTCCACACCACAACAAAAACACAGAAAAACAAAGAAGAAAAACATAGAAAAAAGGTGAAATTCAAATGCCTTCACATGAGGAAAAGCAGAATAATTACGTTGGTTCTACGTCTTAGCCTACAGTTTAGTATGCAAATTTGCAGGGTCCATGATGCGGAAAATGGCTTTATAGGCCCTGTATAAAGGAAGACGGCATCTCAAATTCGAAGCATAGAGAGATGATTTCAGTCTCTTCCACACCACAAGAAAAACACAGAAAAACAAAGAAAAAAAAACAAAGAAAAACAAAGAAAAAATATAAAATTAAAATGCCTTCAAATGAGGAAAGGAAAAATAAATACGTTGGTTCTACGTCATAGCCAACAGTTTAGTGTGCAAATTTACAGGGCCCATGATGCGGAAAAGGGCTTTATAAGCCCTGTATAAAGGAAGACGGCCTCTCAAATTCGAAGCATAGAGAGATGAGTTCAGTCTCTTCCACATGACAAGAAAAACAAAAAAACAAAGAAAAAAAACAAAGAAACACAAAGAAAAATAGTGAAATTCAAATGCCTTCAAATGAGGAAAAGCAGAATAATTACGTTGGTTCTACGTGATAGCCTACAGTTTAGTATGCAAATTTGCAGGGCCCATGATGCGGAAAAGGGCTTTATAAGCCCTGTATAAAGGAAGACGGCATCTCAAATTGGAACCATAGAGAGATAATTTCAGTCTCTTCCACACCACAAGAAAAACAAAGAAAAACAAAGAAAAAAAAAGAAAAAAATGTAAAATTTAAATGCCTTCACATGAGGAAAGGAAAAATAAATACGTTGGTTCTACGTCATAGCCTACAGTTTAGTATGCAAATTCGCAGGGCCCATGATGCGGAAAAGGGCTTTATAGGCCCTGTATAAAGGAAGACGGCATCTCAAATTGGAACCATAGAGAGATGATTTCAGCCTCCTCCACACCACAAGAAAAACACATAAAAACAAAGAAAAAAAACAAAGAAAAACAAAGAAAAATCGTGAAATTCAATAGATTTCACATGAGGAAAGGAAGAATAAATACGTTGGTTCTACGTCATAGCCAACAGTTTAGTGAGCAAATTTGCAGGGTCCATGATGCGGAAAAGGGATTTATAAGCCCTGTATAAAGGAAGACGGCCTCTCAAATTCGAAGCATAGAGAGATGATTTCAGTCTCTTCCACACCACAAGAAGAACACAGAAAAACAAAGTAAAAAAATAAAGAAAAACAGAGAAAAATCGTGAAATTCAAATGCCTTCACATGAGGAAAGGAAAAATAAATACGTTGGTTCTACGTCATAGCCTACAGTTTAGCATGCAAATTTGCAGGGCCCATGATGCGGAAAAGGGCTTTATAGGCCTTGTATAATGGAAGACGGCATCTCAAATTGGAACCATAGAGAGATGAGTTCGGTCTCTTCCACACCACAACAAAAACACATAAAAACAAAGAAGAAAAACACAGAAAAACAAAGAAAAAACGTGAAATTCAAATGCCTTCACATGAGTAAAGGAAGAATATATACGTTGGTTCTACGTCATAGCCTACAGTTTAGTATGCAAATTTGCAGGGCCCATGATGCGGAAAAGGCCTTTATAAGCCCTGTATAAAGGAAGACGGCATCTCAAATTCAAAGCATAGAGAGATGATTTCAGTCTCTTCCACACCACAAGAAAAACACAGAAAAACAAAGAAAAAAAAGAAAAAATGTGAAATTCAAATGCCTTAACATGATCAAAGGAAAAAAAAATACGTTGGTTCTACGTCATAGGCTACAGTTTAGTATGCAAATTTGCAAGGCCCATGATGCGGAAAAGGGCTTTATAAGCAATGTATAAAGGAAGACGGCATCTCAAATTGGAACCATAGAGGGATGATTTCAGTCTCTTCCACACCACAAGAAAAACACATAAAAACAAAGTAAAAAAATAAAGAAAAACAAAGAAAAATCGTGAAATTCAAATGCATTAACATGAGGAAAGGAAAAATAAATATGTTGGTTCTACGTCATAGCCTACAGTTTAGCATGCAAATTTGCAGGGCCCATGATGCGGAAAAGGGCTTTATAGGCCCTGTATAATGGAAGACGGCATCTCAAATTGGAACCATAGAGAGATGATTTCAGTCTCCTCCACACCGCAAGTAAAACACAGAAAAACAAAGAAAAAAAGGAAAGAAAAACAAAGAAAAATCGTGAAATTCAAATGCCTTCCCATGAGGAAAGGAAAAATAAATACGCTGGTTCTACGTCATAGGCTACAGTTAGTATGCAAATTTGCAGGGCCCATGATGCGGAAAAGGGCTTTATAATCCCTGTATAAAGGAAGACGGCACTTCCAATTCGAACCATAGAGAGATGATTTCAGTCTCTTCCACACCACAAGAAAAACACAGAAAAACAAAGATAAAAAACAAAGAAAAACAAAGAAAAAACGTGAAATTCAAATGCCTACACATGAGTAAATGAAGAACAAATACGATGGTTCTACGTCATAGCCTACAGTTTAGTATGCAAATTTGCAGGGCCCATGATGCGGAAAAGGGCTTTATAGGCCCTGTATAAAAGAAGACGGCACTTCCAATTCGAACCATAGAGAGATGATTTCAGTCTCTTCCACACCACAAGAAAAACACAGAAAAACAAAGAAAAAAAACAAAGAAAAACAAAGAAAAAACGTGAAATTCAAATGCCTTCACATGAGTAAAGGAAGAATAAATAGGTTGGTTCTACGTCATAGCCGACAGTTTAGTATGCAAATTTGCAGGGCCCATGATGCGGAAAAGGGCTTTATAGGCCCTGTATAAAAGAAGACGGCATCTCAAATTGGAACCATACAGAGATGATTTCAGTCTCTTCCACACCACAAGAAAAACACAGAAAAACAACAAAGAAAAATCATGAAATTCAAATCCCTTCACATGAGGAAAGGAAGAATAAACACGTTGGCTCTACGTCATAGCCTATAGTTTAGTATGCAAATTTGCAGGGGCCATGATGCGGAAAAGGGCTTTATAAGCCCTGTATAAAGGAAGACGGCATCTCAAATTGGAACCATACAGAGATGATTTCAGTCTCCTTCACACCACAAGAAAAACAAAGAAAAACAAAGAAAAAACGTTAATTTAAAATGCCTTCATGAGGAAATAAAAAATAAATACGTTTTTTCTACGTCATAGCCTACAGTTTAGTATGCAAATTTGCAGGGCCCATGATGCGGAAAAGGGCTTTATAGGCCCTGTATAAAGGAAGACGGCATCTCGAATTGCAACCATAGAGAGATGATTTCAAGTCTCTTCCACACCAGAAGAAAAACACAGGAAAACAAAGACAAAAAACACAGAAAAACAAAGAAAAAAGGTGAAATTCAAATGCATTCACATGAGGAAAGGAAAAATAAATACGTTGGTTCTACGTCATAGCCTACAGTTTAGTATGCAAATTTGCAGGGCCCATGATGCGGAAAAGGGCTTTATAGGCACTGCATAAAGGAAGACGGCATCTCAAATTGAAACCATACAGAGATGATTTCAGTCTAATTCCACACCACAACAAAAACACAGAAAAACAAAGAAGAAAAACATAGAAAAAAGGTGAAATTCAAATGCCTTCACATGAGGAAAAGCAGAATAATTACGTTGGTTCTACGTCTTAGCCTACAGTTTAGCATGCAAATTTGCAGGGTCCATGATGCGGAAAAGGGCTTTATAGGCCCTGTATAAAGGAAGACGGCATCTCAAATTCGAAGCATAGAGAGATGATTTCAGTCTCTTCCACACCACAAGAAAAACACAGAAAACAAAGAAAAAAAAAACAAAGAAAAACAAAGAAAAAATGTAAAATTCAAATGCCTTCACATGAGGAAAGGAAAAAAAAAAACGTTGGTTCTACGTCATAGCCTACAGTTTAGTATGCAAATTTACAGGGCCCATGATGCCGAAAAGGGCTTTATAAGCCCTGTATAAAGGAAGACGGCCTCTCAAATTCGAAGCATAGAGAGATGAGTTCAGTCTCTTCCACATGACAAGAAAAACAAAAAAACAAAGAAACACAAAGAAAAAACGTGAAATTCAAATGACTTCAAATGAGGAGAAGCAGAATAATTACGTTGGCTCTACGTGATAGCCTACAGTTTAGTATGCAAATTTGCAGGGCCCATGATGCGGAAAAGGGCTTTATAAGCCCTGTATAAAGGAAGACGGCATCTCAAATTGGAACCATACAGAGATGATTTCAGTCTCTTCCACACCACAAGAAAAACACAGAAAAACAAAGAAGAAAAACAAAGAAAAATCGAGAAATTCAAATGTCTTCACATAAGAAAGGAAAAATCAATACGTTGGTTCTACGTCATAGCCTACAGTTTAGTATGCAAATTTGCAGGGCCCATGATGCGGAAAAGGGCTTTATAGGCCCTGTATAAAGGAAGACGGCATCTCAAATTGGAACCATAGAGAGATGAGTTCAGTCTCTTCCACACCACAACAAAAACACAGCAAAACAAAGAAAAAAAACAAAGAAAAACAAAGAAAAAAGGTGAAATTCAAATGCTTTCACATGAGGAAAGGAAAAATAAATACGTTGGTTCTACGTCATAGCCGACAGTTTAGTATGCAAATTTGCAGGGCCCATGATGCGGAAAAGGGCTTTATAAGCCCTGTATAAAGGAAGACGGCATCTCAAATTCGAAGCATAGAGAGATGAGTTCAGTCTCTTCCACACCACAACAAAAACAAAAAAAACGAAGAAAAAAAACAAAGAAACACAAAGAAAAAACGTGAAATTCAAATGCCTTCACATGAGGAAAAGCAGAATAATTACGTTGGTTCTACGTCATAGCCTACAGTTTAGTATGCAAATTTGCAGGGCCCATGATGCGGAAAAGGGCTTTATAAGCCCTGTATAAAGGAAGACGGCATCTCAAATTCAAAGCATAGAGAGATGATTTCAGTCTCTTCCACACCACAAGAAAAACACAGAAAAACAAAGAAAAAAAAGAAAAAATGTGAAATTCAAATGCCTTAACATGATCAAAGGAAAAAAAAATACGTTGGTTCTACGTCATAGCCTACAGTTTAGTATGCAAATTTGCAGGGCCCATGATGCGGAAAAGGGCTTTATAAGCAATGTATAATGGAAGACGGCATCTCAAATTGGAACCATAGAGGGATGATTTCAGTCTCTTCCACACCACAAGAAAAACACATAAAAACAAAGTAAAAAAATAAAGAAAAATAAAGAAAAACAAAGAAAAATCGTGAAATTCAAATGCCTTAACATGAGGAAAGGAAAAATAAATATGTTGGTTCTACGTCATAGCCTACAGTTTAGCATGCAAATTTGCAGGGCCCATGATGCGGAAAAGGGCTTTATAGGCCCTGTATAATGGAAGACGGCATCTCAAATTGGAACCATAGAGAGATGATTTCAGTCTCCTCCACACCGCAAGTAAAACACAGAAAAACAAAAAAAAAAAGGAAAGAAAAACAAAGAAAAATCGTGAAATTCAAATGCCTTCCCATGAGGAAAGGAAAAATAAATACGCTGGTTCTACGTCATAGGCTACAGTTAGTATGCAAATTTGCAGGGCCCATGATGCGGAAAAGGGCTTTATAATCCCTGTATAAAGGAAGACGGCACTTCCAATTCGAACCATAGAGAGATGATTTCAGTCTCTTCCACACCACAAGAAAAACACAGAAAAACAAAGATAAAAAACAAAGAAAAACAAAGAAAAAACGTGAAATTGAAATGCCTACACATGAGTAAATGAAGAACAAATACGATGGTTCTACGTCATAGCCTACAGTTTAGTATGCAAATTTGCAGGGCCCATGATGCGGAAAAGGGCTTTATAGGCCCTGTATAAAAGAAGACGGCACTTCCAATTCGAACCACAGAGAGATGATTTCAGTCTCTTCCACACCACAAGAAAAACACAGAAAAACAAAGAAAAAAAACAAAGAAAAACAAAGAAAAAACGTGAAATTCAAATGCCTTCACATGAGTAAATGAAGAATAAATAGGTTGGTTCTACGTCATAGCCTACAGTTTAGTATGCAAATTTGCAGGGCCCATGATGCGGAAAAGGGCTTTATAGGCCCTGTATAAAAGAAGACGGCATCTCAAATTGGAACCATACAAAGATGATTTCAGTCTCTTCCACACCACAAGAAAAACACAGAAAAACAACAAAGAAAAATCGTGAAATTCAAATCCCTTCACATGAGGAAAGGAAGAATAAATACGTTGGCTCTACGTCATAGCCTATAGTTTAGTATGCAAATTTGCAGGGGCCATGATGCGGAAAAGGGCTTTATAAGCCCTGTATAAAGGAAGACGGCATCTCAAATTGGAACCATACAGAGATGATTTCAGTCTCCTTCACACCACAAGAAAAACAAAGAAAAACAAAGAAAAAACGTTAATTTAAAATGCCTTCATGAGGAAATAAAAAATAAATACGTTTTTTCTACGTCATAGCCTACAGTTTAGTATGCAAATTTGCAGGGCCCATGATGCGGCAAAGGGCTTTATAGGCCCTGTATAAAGGAAGACGGCATCTCGAATTGCAACCATAGAGAGATGATTTCAAGTCTCTTCCACACCAGAAGAAAAACACAGGAAAACAAAGACAAAAAACACAGAAAAACAAAGAAAAAAGGTGAAATTCAAATGCATTCACATGAGGAAAGGAAAAATAAATACGTTGGTTCTACGTCATAGCCTACAGTTTAGTATGCAAATTTGCAGGGCCCATGATGCGGAAAAGGGCTTTATAGGCACTGCATAAAGGAAGACGGCATCTCAAATTGAAACCATACAGAGATGATTTCAGTCTAATTCCACACCACAACAAAACACAGAAAAACAAAGAAGAAAAACATAGAAAAAAGGTGAAATTCAAATGCCTTCACATGAGGAAAAGCAGAATAATTACGTTGGTTCTACGTCTTAGCCCACAGTTTAGCATGCAAATTTGCAGGGTCCATGATGCGGAAAAGGGCTTTATAGGCCCTGTATAAAGGAAGACGGCATCTCAAATTCGAAGCATAGAGAGATGATTTCAGTCTCTTCCACACCACAAGAAAAACACAGAAAAACAAAGAAAAAAAAAACAAAGAAAAACAAAGAAAAAATGTAAAATTCAAATGCCTTCACATGAGGAAAGGAAAAAAAAAAACGTTGGTTCTACGTCATAGCCTACAGTTTAGTATGCAAATTTACAGGGCCCATGATGCCGAAAAGGGCTTTATAAGCCCTGTATAAAGGAAGACGGCCTCTCAAATTCGAAGCATAGAGAGATGAGTTCAGTCTCTTCCACATGACAACAAAAACAAAAAACAAAGAAACACAAAGAAAAAACGTGAAATTCAAATGACTTCAAATGAGGAGAAGCAGAATAATTACGTTGGTTCTACGTGATAGCCTACAGTTTAGTATGCAAATTTGCAGGGCCCATGATGCGGAAAAGGGCTTTATAAGCCCTGTATAAAGGAAGACGGCATCTCAAATTGGAACCATACAGAGATGATTTCAGTCTCTTCCACACCACAAGAAAAACACAGAAAAACAAAGAAGAAAAACAAGGAAAAATCGAGAAATTCAAATGTCTTCACATAAGAAAGGAAAAATCAATACGTTGGTTCTACGTCATAGCCTACAGTTTAGTATGCAAATTTGCAGGGCCCATGATGCGGAAAAGGGCTTTATAGGCCCTGTATAATGGAAGACGGCATCTCAAATTGGAACCATAGAGAGATGATTTCAGTCTCCTCCACACCGCAAGTAAAACACAGAAAAACAAAAAAAAAAAGGAAAGAAAAACAAAGAAAAATCGTGAAATTCAAATGCCTTCCCATGAGGAAAGGAAGAATAAATACGCTGGTTCTACGTCATAGGCTACAGTTAGTATGCAAATTTGCAGGGCCCATGATGCGGAAAAGGGCTTTATAATCCCTGTATAAAGGAAGACGGCACTTCCAATTCGAACCATAGAGAGATGATTTCAGTCTCTTCCACACCACAAGAAAAACACAGAAAAACAAAGATAAAAAACAAAGAAAAACAAAGAAAAAACGTGAAATTCAAATGCCTACACATGAGTAAATGAAGAACAAATACGATGGTTCTACGTCATAGCCTACAGTTTAGTATGCAAATTTGCAGGGCCCATGATGCGGAAAAGGGCTTTATAGGCCCTGTATAAAAGAAGACGGCACTTCCAATTCGAACCACAGAGAGATGATTTCAGTCTCTTCCACACCACAAGAAAAACACAGAAAAACAAAGAAAAAAAACAAAGAAAAACAAAGAAAAAACGTGAAATTCAAATGCCTTCACATGAGTAAAGGAAGAATAAATAGGTTGGTTCTACGTCATAGCCTACAGTTTAGTATGCAAATTTGCAGGGCCCATGATGCGGAAAAGGGCTTTATAGGCCCTGTATAAAAGAAGACGGCATCTCAAATTGGAACCATACAGAGATGATTTCAGTCTCTTCCACACCACAAGAAAAACACAGAAAAACAACAAAGAAAAATCGTGAAATTCAAATCCCTTCACATGAGGAAAGGAAGAATAAATACGTTGGCTCTACGTCATAGCCTATAGTTTAGTATGCAAATTTGCAGGGGCCATGATGCGGAAAAGGGCTTTATAAGCCCTGTATAAAGGAAGACGGCATCTCAAATTGGAACCATACAGAGATGATTTCAGTCTCCTTCACACCACAAGAAAAACAAAGAAAAACAAAGAAAAAACGTTAATTTAAAATGCCTTCATGAGGAAATAAAAAATAAATACGTTGGTTCTACGTCATAGCCTACAGTTTAGTATGCAAATTTGCAGGGCCCATGATGCGGAAAAGGGCTTTATAGGCCCTGTATAAAGGAAGACGGCATCTCGAATTGCAACCATAGAGAGATGATTTCAAGTCTCTTCCACACCAGAAGAAAAACACAGGAAAACAAAGACAAAAAACACAGAAAAACAAAGAAAAAAGGTGAAATTCAAATGCATTCACATGAGGAAAGGAAAAATAAATACGTTGGTTCTACGTCATAGCCTACAGTTTAGTATGCAAATTTGCAGGGCCCATGATGCGGAAAAGGGCTTTATAGGCACTGCATAAAGGAAGACGGCATCTCAAATTGGAACCATACAGAGATGATTTCAGTCTAATTCCACACCACAACAAAAACACAGAAAAACAAAGAAGAAAAACATAGAAAAAAGGTGAAATTCAAATGCCTTCACATGAGGAAAAGCAGAATAATTACGTTGGTTCTACGTCTTAGCCTACAGTTTAGTATGCAAATTTGCAGGGTCCATGATGCGGAAAAGGGCTTTGTAGGCCCTGTATAAAGGAAGACGGCATCTCAAATTCGAAGCATACAGAGATGATTTCAGTCTCTTCCACACCACAAGAAAAACACAGAAAAACAAAGAAAAAAAAAACAAAGAAAAACAAAGAAAAAATGTAAAATTAAAATGCCTTCACATGAGGAAAGGAAAAAAAAAAACGTTGGTTCTACGTCATAGCCTACAGTTTAGTATGCAAATTTACAGGGCCCATGATGCGGAAAAGGGCTTTATAAGCCCTGTATAAAGGAAGACGGCCTCTCAAATTCGAAGCATAGAGAGATGAGTTCAGTCTCTTCCACATGACAAGAAAAACAAAAAAACAAAGAAACACAAAGAAAAAACGTGAAATTCAAATGCCTTCAAATGAGGAAAAGCAGAATAATTACGTTGGTTCTACGTCATAGCCTACAGTTTAGTATGCAAATTTGCAGGGCCCATGATGCGGAAAAGGGCTTTATACGCCCTGTATAAAGGAAGACGGCATCTCAAATTGGAACCATAGAGAGATGATTTCAGTCTCTCCCACACCACAAGAAAAACACAGAAAAACAAAGAAGAAAAACAAAGAAAAATCGAGAAATTCAAATGCTTTCACATGAGTAAAGGAAGAATAAATACGTTGGTTCTACGTCATAGCCTACAGTTTAGTATGCAAATTCGCAGGGCCCATGATGCGGAAAAGGGCTATATAAGCCCTGTATAAAGGAAGACGGCATCTCAAATTCGAAGCATACAGAGATGATTTCAGTCTCTTCCACACCACAAGAAAAACAAAGAAAAACAATGAAAAAAAAAAAGAAAAAATGTAAAATTGAAATGCCTTCACATGAGGAAAGGAAAAATAAATACGTTGGTTCTACGTCATAGCCTACAGTTTAGCATGCAAATTTGCACTGCCCATGATACGGAAAAGGGCTTTATAGGCCCTGTATAAAGGAAGACGGCATCTCAAATTGGAACCATAGAGAGATGATTTCAGTCTCTTCCACACCGCAAGTAAAACACAGGAAAACAAAGAAAAAAAGGAAAGAAAAACAAAGAAAAATCGTGAAATTCAAATGCCTTCCCATGAGGAAAGGAAAAATAAATACGCTGGTTCTACGTCATAGGCTACAGTTAGTATGCAAATTTGCAGGGCCCATGATGCGGAAAAGGGCTTTATAATCCCTGTATAAAGGAAGACGGCACTTCCAATTCGAACCATAGAGAGATGATTTCAGTCTCTTCCACACCACAAGAAAAACACAGAAAAACAAAGAAAAAAAACAAAGAAAAACAAAGAAAAAACGTGAAATTCAAATCCCTTCACATGAGGAAAGGAAGAATAAATACGTTGGCTCTACGTCATAGCCTATAGTTTAGTATGTAAATTTGCAGGGGCCATGATGCGGAAAAGGGCTTTATAAGCCCTGTATAAAGGAAGACGGCATCTCAAATTGGAACCATACAGAGATGATTTCAGTCTCCTTCACACCACAAGAAAAACAAAGAAAAACAAAGAAAAAACGTTAATTTAAAATGCCTTCATGAGGAAATAAAAAATAAATACGTTGGTTCTACGTCATAGCCTACAGTTTAGTATGCAAATTTGCAGGCCCCATGATGCGGAAAAGGGCTTTATAGGCCCTGTATAAAGGAAGACGGCATCTCGAATTGCAACCATAGAGAGATGATTTCAAGTCTCTTCCACACCAGAAGAAAAACACAGGAAAACAAAGACAAAAAACACAGAAAAACAAAGAAAAAAGGTGAAATTCAAATGCATTCACATGAGGAAAGGAAAAATAAATACGTTGGTTCTACGTCATAGCCTACAGTTTAGTATGCAAATTTGCAGGTCCCATGATGCGGAAAAGGGCTTTATAGGCACTGCATAAAGGAAGACGGCATCTCAAATTGGAACCATACAGAGATGATTTCAGTCTAATTCCACACCACAACAAAAACACAGAAAAACAAAGAAGAAAAACATACAAAAAAGGTGAAATTCAAATGCCTTCACATGAGGAAAAGCAGAATAATCACGTTGGTTCTACGTCTTAGCCTACAGTTTAGTATGCAAATTTGCAGGGTCCATGATGCGGAAAATGGCTTTATAGGCCCTGTATAAAGGAAGACGGCATCTCAAATTCGAAGCATAGAGAGATGATTTCAGTCTCTTCCACACCACAAGAAAAACACAGAAAAACAAAGAAAAAAAAACAAAGAAAAACAAAGAAAAAATGTAAAATTAAAATGCCTTCAAATGAGGAAAGGAAAAATAAATACGTTGGTTCTACGTCATAGCCTACAGTTTAGTATGCAAATTTACAGGGCCCATGATGCGGAAAAGGGCTTTATAAGCCCTGTATAAAGGAAGACGGCCTCTCAAATTCGAAGCATAGAGAGATGAGTTCAGTCTCTTCCACATGACAAGAAAAACAAAAAATCAAAGAAAAAAAACAAAGAAACACAAAGAAAAAACGTGAAATTCAAATGCCTTCAAATGAGGAAAAGCAGAATAATTACGTTGGTTCTACGTGATAGCCTACAGTTAAGTATGCAAATTTGCAGGGCCCATGATGCGGAAAAGGGCTTTATAAGCCCTGTATAAAGGAAGACGGCATCTCAAATTGGAACCATAGAGAGATGATTTCAGTCTCTTCCACACCACAAGAAAAACACACAAATACAAAGAAAAAAAAGAAAAATCGTGAAATTCAAATGCCTTCACATGAGGAAAGGAAAAATAAATACGTTGGTTCTACGTCATAGGCTACAGTTTAGTATGCAAATTTACAGGGAACATGATGCGGAAAATTCCTTTATAAGCCCTGTATAAAGGAAGACCGCCTCTCAAATTCGAAGCATAGAGAGATGAGTTCAGTCTCTTCCACATGACAAGAAAAACAAAAACACAAAGAAAAAAAACAAAGAAACACAAAGAAAAAACGTGAAATTCAAATGCCTTCAAATGAGGAAAAGCAGAATAATTACGTTGGTTCTAGGTCATAGCCTACAGTTTAGTATGCAAATTTGCAGGGCCCATGATGCGGAAAAGGGCTTTATAAGCAATGTATAAAGGAAGAAGGCATCTCAAATTGGAACCATACAGAGATGATTTCAGTCTCTTCCACACCACAACAAAAACACAGAAAAACAAAGAAAAAAAACAAAGAAAAATAGAGAAATTCAAATGTCTTCACATAAGAAAGGAAAAATAAATACGTTGGTTCTACGTCATAGCCTACAGTTTAGTATGCAAATTTGCTTTGCCCATGATGCGGAAAAGGGCTTTATAGGCCCTGTATAAAGGAAGACGGCATCTCAAATTGGAACCATAGAGAGATGAGTTCAGTCTCTTCCAAACCACAACAAAAACACAGAAAAACAAAGAAAAACAAAGGAAAAAGGTAAAATTCAAATGCGTTCACATGAGGAAAGGAAGAATAAATACGTTGGTTCTACGTCATAGACTACAGTTTAGTATGCAAATTTGCAGGGCCCATGATGCGGAAAAGGGCTTTATAAGCCCTGTATAAAGGAAGACGGCATCTCAAATTCGAAGCATACAGAGATGATTTCAGTCTCTTCCACACCACAAGAAAAACAAAGAAAAACAAAGAAAATAAAAAGAAAAAATGTAAAATTAAAATGCCTTCACATGAGGAAAAGAAAAATAAATACGTTGGTTCTACGTCATAGCCTACAGTTTAGTATGCAAATTCGCAGGGCCCATGATGCAGAAAAGGGCTTTATAGGCCCTGTATAAAGGAAGACGGCATCTCAAATTGGAACCATAGAGAGATGATTTCAGCCTCCTCCACACCACAAGAAAAACAAAGAAAAAAAACAAAGAAAAACAAAGAAAAATTGTGAAATTCAATAGATTTCACATGAGGAAAGGAAGAATAAAATACGTTGGTTCTACGTCATAACCTACAGTTTAGTGTGCAAATTTGCAGGGCCCATGATGCGGAAAAGGGATTTATAAGCCCTGTATAAAGGAAGACGGCCTCTCAAATTCGAAGCATACAGAGATGATTTCAGTCTCTTCCACACCACAAGAAAAACACATAAAAACAAAGTAAAAAAATAAAGAAAAACAAAGAAAAATCGTGAAATTCAAATGCCTTCCCATGAGGAAAGGAAAAATAAATACGCTGGTTCCACGTCATAGGCTACAGTTAGTATGCAAATTTGCAGGGCCCATGATGCGGAAAAGGGCTTTGTAATCCCTGTATAAAGGAAGACGGCACTTCCAATTCGAACCATAGAGAGATGATTTCAGTCTCTTCCACACCACAAGAAAAACACAGAAAAACAAAGAAAAAAACAAAGAAAAACAAAGAAAAACGTGAAATTCAAATGCCTACACATGAGTAAAGGAAGAATAAATACGTTGGTTCTACGTCATAGCCTACAGTTTAGTATGCAAATTTGCAGGGCCCATGATGCGGAAAAGGGCTTTATAGGCCCTGTATAAAGGAAGACGCCATCTCAAATTGGAACCATAGAGAGATGATTTCAGTCTCTTCCGCACCACAAGGAAAACACAGAAAAACAAAGAAAAAAAACAAAGAAAAACAAAGAAAAATCGTGAAATTCAAATGCCTTCACATGAGGAAAGGAAAACTAAATCCGTTGGTTCTACGTCATAGCCTACAGTTTAGTATGCAAATTTGCAGGGCCCATGATGCGGAAAAGGGCTTTATAGGCCCTGTATAAAGGAAGACGGCATCTCGAATTGCAACCATAGAGAGATGATTTCAAGTCTCTTCCACACCAGAAGAAAAACACAGGAAAACAAAGACAAAAAACAAAGAAAAACAAAGAAAAAAGCTGAAATTCAAATGCATTCACATGAGGAAAGGAAAAATAAATACGTTCGTTCTACGTCATAGCCGACAGTTTAGCATGCAAATTTGCAGGGCCCATGATGCGGAAAAGGGCTTTATAGGCACTGCATAAAGGAAGACGGCATCTCAAATTGGAACCATACAGAGATGATTTCAGTCTCATTCCACACCACAACAAAAACACAGAAAAACAAAGAAGAAAAACATAGAAAAAAGGTGAAATTCAAATGCCTTCACATGAGGAAAAGCAGAATAATTACGTTGGTTCTACGTCTTAGCCTACAGTTTAGTATGCAAATTTGCAGGGCCCATGATGCGGAAAAGGGCTTTATAGGCCCTGTATAAAGGAAGACGGCATCTCAAATTGGAACCATAGAGAGATGAGTTCAGTGTCTTCCACGCCACAAAAAAAACAAAGAAAAACAAAGAAAAATAAAAGAAAAAATGTAAAATTAAAATGCCTTCACATGAGGAAAGAAAAATAAATACGTTGGTTCTACGTCATAGCCTACAGTTTAGTATGCAAATTTGCAGGGCCCATGATGCGGAAAAGGGCTTTATAGGCCCTGTATAAAGGAAGACGGCATCTCAAATTGGAACCATAGAGAGATGAGTTCAGTCTCTTCCACACCACAAGAAAAACAAAAAAACTAAGAAAAAAAACAAAGAAACACAAAGAAAAAACGTGAAATTCAAATGCCTTCAAATGAGGAAAAGCAGAATAATTACGTTGGTCCTACGTCATAGCCTACAGTTTAGTATGCAAATTTGCAGGGCCCATGATGCGGAAAAGGGCTTTATAAGCCCTGTATAAAGGAAGACGGCATCTCAAATTGGAACCATACAGAGATGATTTCAGTCTCTTCCACACCACAAGAAAAACACAGAAAAACAAAGAAAAAAAACAAAGAAAAATCGAGAAATTCAAATGTCTTCACATGAGGAAAGGAAAAATAAATACGTTGGTTCTACGTCATAGCCTACAGTTTAGTATGCAAATTTGCTGGGCCCATGATGCGGAAAAGGGCTTTATAGGCCCTGTATAAAGGAAGACGGCATCTCAAATTGGAACCATAGAGAGATGAGTTCAGTCTCTTCCACACCACAACAAAAACACAGAAAAACAAAGAAAAAAAACAAAGAAAAACAAAGAAAAAAGGTGAAATTCAAATGCGTTCACATGAGGAAAGGAAGAATAAATACGTTGGTTCTGCCTCATAGCCTACAGTTTAGTATGCAAATTTGCAGGGCCCATGATGCGGAAAAGGGCTTTATAAGCCCTGTATAAAGGAAGACGGCATCTCAAATTCGAAGCATAGAGAGATGAGTTCAGTCTCTTCCACAGTACAAGAAAAACACAGAAAAACAAAGAAAAAAAACAAAGAAAAACAAAGAAAAAACGTGAAATTCAAATGCCTTCACATGAGTAAAGGAAGAATAAATAGGTTGGCTCTACGTCATAGCCTACAGTTTAGTATGCAAATTTGCAGGGCCCATGATGCGGAAAAGGGCTTTATAGGCCCTGTATAAAAGAAGACGGCATCTCAAATTGGAACCATACAGAGATGATTTCAGTCTCTTCCACACCACAAGAAAAACACAGAAAAGCAACAAAGAAAAATCGTGAAATTCAAATCCTTTCACATGAGGAAAGGAAGAATAAATACGTTGGCTCTACGTCATAGCCTATAGTTTAGTATGCAAATTTGCAGGGGCCATGATGCGGAAAAGGGCTTTATAAGCCCTGCATAAAGGAAGACGGCATCTCAAATTGGAACCATACAGAGATGATTTCAGTCTCCTTCACACCACAAGAAAAACAAAGAAAAAACGTTAATTTAAAATGCCTTCGTGAGGAAATAAAAAATAAATACGTTTTTTCTACGTCATAGCCTACAGTTTAGTATGCAAATTTGCAGGGCCCATGATGCGGAAAATGGCTTTATAGGCCCTGTATAAAGGAAGACGGCATCTCGAATTGCAACCATAGAGAGATGATTTCAAGTCTCTTCCACACCAGAAGAAAAACACAGGAAAACAAAGACAAAAAACACAGAAAAACAAAGAAAAAAGGTGAAATTCAAATGCATTCACATGAGGAAAGGAAAAATAAATACATTGGTTCTACGTCATAGCCTACAGTTTAGTATGCAAATTTGCAGGGCCCATGATGCGGAAAAGGGCTTTATAGGCCCTGTATAAAGGAAGACGGCATCTCAAATTGGAACCATACAGAGATGATTTCAGTCTAATTCCACACCACAACAAAAACACAGAAAAACAAAGCAGAAAAACATAGAAAAAAGGTGAAATTCAAATGCCTTCACATGAGGAAAAGCAGAATAATTACGTTGGTTCTACGTCTTAGCCTACAGTTTAGTATGCAAATTTGCAGGGTCCATGATGCGGAAAAGGGCTTTATAGGCCCTGTATAAAGGAAGACGGCATCTCAAATTCGAAGCATAGAGAGATGAGTTCAGTCTCTTCCACACCACAAGAAAAACACAGAAAAACAAAGAAAAAAAACAAAGAAAAACAAAGAAAAGATGTAAAATAAAAATGCCTTCAAATGAGGAAAGGAAAAATCAATACGTTGGTTCTACGTCATAGCCTACAGTTTAGTATGCAAATTTACAGGACCCATGATGCGGGAAAGGGCTTTATAAGCCCTGTATAAAGGAAGACGGCCTCTCAAATTCGAAGCATAGAGAGATGAGTTCAGTCTCTTCCACATGACAAGAAAAACAAAAAAACAACGAAAAAAAACAAAGAAACACAAAGAAAAAACGTGAAATTCAAATACCTTCAAATGAGGAAAAGCAGAATAATTACGTTGGTTCTACGTGATAGCCTACAGTTTAGTATGCAAATTTGCAGGGCCCATGATGCGGAAAAGGGCTTTATAAGCCCTGTATAAAGGAAGACGGCATCTCAAATTGGAACCATACAGAGATGATTTCAGTCTCTTCCACACCACAAGAAAAACACAGAAAACCAAAGAAAAAAAAGAAAAAATGTAAAATTAAAATGCCTTCACACGAGGAAAGGAAAAATAAATACGTTGGTTCTACGTCATAGCCTACAGTTTAGTATGCAAATTCGCAGGGCCCATGATGCGGAAAAGGACTTTATAGGCCCTGTATAAAGGAAGACGGCATCTCAAATTGGAACCATAGAGAGATGATTTCAGCCTCCTCCACACCACAACAAAAACACATAAAAACAAAGAAAAAAAACAAAGAAAAACAAAGAAAAATCGTGAAATTCAATAGATTTCGCATGAGGAAAGGAAGAATAAATACGTTGGTTCTACGTCATAACCTACAGTTTAGTGTGCAAATTTGCAGGGCCCATGATGCGGAAAAGGGATTTATAAGCCCTGTATAAAGGAAGACGGCATCCCAAATTCGAAGCATAGAGAGATGATTTCAGTCTCTTCCACACCACAAGAAAAACACATAAAAACAAAGTAAAAAAATAAAGAAAAACAAAGAAAAATCGTGAAATTCAAATGCCTTCACATGAGGAAAGGAAAAATAAATATGTTGGTTCTACGTCATAGCCTACAGTTTAGCATGCAAATTTGCAGGGCCCATGATGCGGAAAAGGGCTTTATAGGCCCTGTATAATGGAAGACGGCATCTCAAATTGGAACCATAGAGAGATGATTTCAGTCTCCTCCACACCGCAAGTAAAACACAGAAAAACAAAGAAAAAAAGGAAAGAAAAACAAAGAAAAATCGTGAAATTCAAATGCCTTCCCATGATGAAAGGAAAAATAAATACGCTGGTTCTACGTCATAGGCTACAGTTAGTATGCAAATTTGCAGGGCCCATGATGCGGAAAAGGGCTTTATAATCCCTGTATAAAGGAAGACGGCACTTCCAATTCGAACCATAGAGAGATGATTTCAGTCTCTTCCACACCACAAGAAAAACACAGAAAAACAAAGAAAAAAAACAAAGAAAAAAGGTGAAATTCAAATGCCTTCACATGAGGAAAGGAAAAATAAATACGTTGGTTCTACGTCATAGCCTACAGTTTAGTATGCAAATTTGCAGGGCCCATGATGCGGAAAAGGGCTTTATAGGCCCTGTATAAAGGAAGACGGCATCTCGAATTGCAACCATAGAGAGATGATTTCAGGTCTCTTCCACACCAGAAGAAAAACACAGGAAAACAAAGACAAAAAACACAGAAAAACAAAGAAAAAAGGTGAAATTCAAATGCATTCACATGAGGAAAGGAAAAATAAATACGTTGGTTCTACGTCATAGCCTACAGTTTAGTGTGCAAATTTGCAGGGCCCATGATGCGGAAAAGTCCTTTATAGGCACTGTATAAAGGAAGACGGCATCTCAAATTGGAACCATACAGAGATGATTTCAGTCTAATTCCACACCACAAAAAAAACACAGAAAAACAAAGAAGAAAAACATAGAAAAAAGGTGAAATTCAAATGCCTTCACATGAGGAAAAGCAGAATAATTACGTTGGTTCTACGTCTTAGCCTACAGTTTAGTATGCAAATTTGCAGGGTCCATGATGCGGAAAAGGGCTTTATAGGCCCTGTATAAAGGAAGACGGCATCTCAAATTCGAAGCATAGAGAGATGAGTTCAGTATCTTCCACACCACAAGAAAAACACAGAAAAACAAAGAAAAAAAAACAAAGAAAAACAAAGAAAAAATGTAAAATTAAAATGCCTTCAAATGAGGAAAGGAAAAATCAATACGTTGGTTCTACGTCATAGCCTACAGTTTAGTATGCAAATTTGCAGGGCCCATGATGCGGAAAACGGCTTTATAAGCCCTGTATAAAGGAAGACGGCCTCTCAAATTCGAAGCATAGAGAGATGAGTTCAGTCTCTTCCACATGACAAGAAAAACAAAAAAACAACGAAAAAAAACAAAGAAACACAAAGAAAAAACGTGAAATTCAAATACCTTCAAATGAGGAAAAGCAGAATAATTACGTTGGTTCTACGTGATAGCCTACAGTTTAGTATGCAAATTTGCAGGGCCCATGATGCGGAAAAGGGCTTCATAAGCCCTGTATAAAGGAAGACGGCATCTCAAATTGGAACCATACAGAGATGATTTCAGTCTCTTCCACACCACAAGAAAAACACAGAAAACCAAAGAAAAAAAAAGAAAAAATGTAAAATTAAAATGCCTTCACATGAGGAAAGGAAAAATAAATACGTTGGTTCTACGTCATAGCCTACAGTTTAGTATGCAAATTCGCAGGGCCCATGATGCGGAAAAGGGCTTTATAGGCCCTGTATAAAGGGAGACGTCATCTCAAATTGGAACCATAGAGAGATGATTTCAGCCTCCTCCACACCACAAGAAAAACACATAAAAACAAAGAAAAAAAACAAAGAAAAACAAAGAAAAATCGTGAAATTCAATAGATTTCACATGAGGAAAGGAAGAATAAATACGTTGGTTCTACGTCATAACCTACAGTTTAGTGTGCAAATTTGCACTGCCCATGATGCGGAAAAGGGATTTATAAGCCCTGTATAAAGGAAGACGGCATCCCAAATTCGAAGCATAGAGAGATGATTTCAGTCTCTTCCACACCACAAGAAAAACACATAAAAACAAAGTAAAAAAATAAAGAAAAACAAAGAAAAATCGTGAAATTCAAATGCCTTCACATGAGGAAAGGAAAAATAAATATGTTGGTTCTACGTCATAGCCTACAGTTTAGCATGCAAATTTGCAGGGCCCATGATGCGGAAAAGGGCTTTATAGGCCCTGTATAATGGAAGACGGCATCTCAAATTGGAACCATAGAGAGATGATTTCAGTCTCCTCCACACCGCAAGTAAAACACAGAAAAACAAAGAAAAAAAGGAAAGAAAAACAAAGAAAAATCGTGAAATTCAAATGCCTTCCCATGATGAAAGGAAAAATAAATACGCTGGTTCTACGTCATAGGCTACAGTTAGTATGCAAATTTGCAGGGCCCATGATGCGGAAAAGGGATTTATAATCCCTGTATAAAGGAAGACGGCACTTCCAATTCGAACCATAGAGAGATGATTTCAGTCTCTTCCACACCACAAGAAAAACACAGAAAAACAAAGAAAAAAAACAAAGAAAACCAAAGAAAAAAGGTGAAATTCAAATGCCTTCACATGAGGAAAGGAAGAATAAATACGTTGTCCTACGTCATAGCCTACAGTTTAGTATGCAAATTTGCAGGGCCCATGATGCGGAAAAGGGCTTTATAGGCCCTGTATAAAGGAAGACGGCATCTCAAATTGGAACCATACAGAGATGATTTCAGTCTCCTCCACAGCACAAGAAAAACAAAGAAAGAAAAACAAAGAAAAAACGTGAATTTAAAATGCCTGCACAAGAGGGAAGGAAAAATCATAACGTTGGTTCTACGTCATAGCCGACAGTTTAGTATGCAAATTTGCAGTGCCCATGATGCGGAAAAGGGCTTTATAGGCCCTGTATAAAGGAAGACGGCATCTCAAATTCGAAGCATAGAGAGATGATTTCAGCCTCCTCCACGCCACAAGAAAAACACAGAAAAACAAAGAAGAAAAACAAAGAAAAATCGTGAAATTCAAATGCCTTCACATGAGGAAAGGAAGAATAAATACGTTGGTTCTACGTCATAGCCTACAGTTTAGTATGCAAATTCGCAGGGCCCATGATGCGGAAAAGGGCTTTATAGGCTTTGTATAAAGGAAGACGGCACCTCAAATTGGAACCATAGAGAGGTGATTTCAGTCTCTTCCACACCACAAGAAAAACACACAAAAACAAAGAAAAACAAAGAAAAAAGGTGAAATTCAAATGCTTTCACATGAGTAAAGGAAGAATAAATACGTTGGTTCTACGTCATAGCCTACAGTTTAGTATGCAAATTTGCAGGGCCCATGATGCGGAAAAGGGCTTTATAAGCCCTGTATAAAGGAAGACGGCATCTCAAATTCGAAGCATACAGAGATGATTTCAGTCTCTTCCACACCACAAGAAAAACACAGAAAAACAAAGAAAAAAAACAAAGAAAAAAGTGAAATTCAAATGCCTTCACATAAGAAAGGAAAAATAAATACGTTGGTTCTACGTCATAGCCTACAGTTGAGTATGCAAATTCGCAGGGCCCATGATGCGGAAAAGGGCTTTAAAGGCCCTGTATAAAGGAAGACGGCATCTCAAATTGCAACCATAGAGAGATGATTTCAGTCTCTTCCACACCACAAGAAAAACACAGAAAAACAAAGTAAAAAAATAAAGAAAAACACAGAAAAAACGTGAAATTCAAATGCCTTCACATGAGGAAAGGAAAAATAAATACGTTGGTTCTACGTCATAGCCTACAGTTTAGTATGCAAATTTGCAGGGCCCATGATGCGGAAAAGGGCTTTATAGGCCCTGTATAAAGGAAGACGGCATCTGAAATTGGAACCATAGAGAGATGATTTCAGCCTCCTCCACGCCACAAGAAAAACACAGAAAAACAAAGAAGAAAAACAAAGAAAAATCGTGAAATTCGAATGCCTTGACATGAGGAAAGGAAGAATAAATACGTTGGTTCTAGGTCATAGCCTACAGTTTAGTATGCAAATTCGCAGGGCCCATGATGCGGAAAAGGGCTTTATAGGCTTTGTATAAAGGAAGACGGCATCTGAAATAGGAACCATAGAGAGATGATTTCAGTCTAATTCCACACCACAACAAAAACACAGAAAAACAAAGAAGAAAAACATAGAAAAAAGGTGAAATTCAAATGCCTTCACATGAGGAAAAGCAGAATAATTACGCTGGTTCTACGTCTTAGCCTACAGTTTAGTATGCAAATTTGCAGGGTCCATGATGCGGAAAAGCTCTTTATAGGCCCTGTATAAAGGAAGACGGCATCTCGAATTGCAACCATAGAGAGATGATTTCAAGTCTCTTCCACACCAGAAGAAAAACACAGGAAAACAAAGACAAAAAACAAAGAAAAACAAAGACAAAAAACAAAGAAAAACAAAGAAAAAAGCTGAAATTCAAATGCATTCACATGAGGAAAGGAAAAATAAATACGTTGGTTCTACGTCATAGCCGACAGTTTAGCTTGCAAATTTGCAGGGCCCATGATGCGGAAAAGGGCTTTATAGGCACTGCATAAGGGAAGACGGCATCTCAAATTGAAACCATACAGAGATGAGTTCAGTCTAATTCCACACCACAACAAAAACACAGAAAAACAAAGAAGAAAAACATAGAAAAAAGGTGAAATTGAAATGCCTTCACATGAGGAAAAGCAGAATAATTACGTTGGTTCTACGTCTTAGCCCACAGTTTAGCATGCAAATTTGCAGGGTCCATGATGCGGAAAAGGGCTTTATAGGCCCTGTATAAAGGAAGACGGCATCTCAAATTCGAAGCATAGAGAGATGATTTCAGTCTCTTCCACACCACAACAAAAACACAGAAAAACAAAGAAAAAACGTGAAATCCAAATGCCTTCACATGAGGAAAGGAAAAATAAATACGTTGGTTCTACGTCATAGGCTACAGTTTAGTATGCAAATTTGCAGGGCCCATGATGCGGAAAAGGGCTTTATAGGCCCTGTATAAAGGAAGACGGCACTTCCAATTCGAACCATAGAGAGGTGATTTCAGTCTCTTCCACACCACAAGAAAAACACACAAATACAAAGAAAAACAAAGAAAAAATGTGAAATTCAAATGCCTTCACATGAGGAAAGGAAGAATAAATACGTTGGTTCTACGTCATAGCCTACAGTTTAGTATGCAAATTTGCAGGGCCCATGATGCGGAAAAGGGCTTTATAGGCCCTGTATAAAGGAAGACGGCATCTCAAATTCGAAGCATACAGAGATGATTTCAGTCTCTTCCACACCACAAGAAAAACAAAGAAAAACAAAGAAAAAATGTAATTTTAAAATGCCTTCACATGAAGAAAGGAAAAATAAATACGTTGGTTCTACGTCATAGGCTACAGTTTAGTATGCAAATTTGCAGGGCCCATGATGCGGAAAAGGGCTTTATAATCCCTGTATAAAGGAAGACGGCACTTCCAATTCGAACCATAGAGAGGTGATTTCAGTCTCTTCCACACCACAAGAAAAACACACAAATACAAAGAAAAACAAAGAAAAAATGTGAAATTCAAATGCCTTCACATGAGGAAAGGAAGAATAAATACGTTGGTTCTACGTCATAGCCTACAGTTTAGTATGCAAATTCGCAGGGCCCATGATGCGGAAAAGGGCTTTACAAGCCCTGTATAAAGGAAGACGGCATCTCAAATTCGAAACATACAGAGATGATTTCAGTCTCTTCCACACCACAAGAAAAACACATAAAAACAAAAAAAATAAAAAGAAAAAATGTAATTTTAAAATGCCTTCACATGAGGAAAGGAAAAATAAATACGTTGGTTCTACGTCATAGGCTACAGTTTAGTATGCAAATTCGCAGGGCCCATGATGCGGAAAAGGGCTTTATAGGCCCTGTATAAAGGAAGACGGCATCTCAAATTGGAACCATAGAGAGATGATTTCAGCCTCCTCCACACCACAAGAAAAACACAGAAAAACAAAGAAAAAAAACAAAGAAAAACAAAGAAAAATCGTGAAATTCAATAGATTTCACATGAGGAAAGGAAGAATAAATACGTTGGTTCTACGTCATAACCTACAGTTTAGTGTGCAAATTTGCAGGGCCCATGATGCGGAAAAGGGCTTTATAAGCCCTGTATAAAGGAAGACGGCCTCTCAAATTCGAAGCATAGAAAGATGATTTCAGTCTCTTCCACACCACAAGAAAAACACATAAAAACAAAGTAAAAAAATAAAGAAAAACAAAGAAAAATCGTGAAATTCAAATGCCTTCCCATGAGGAAAGGAAAAATAAATACGCTGGTTCTACGTCATAGGCTACAGTTAGTATGCAAATTTGCAGGGCCCATGATGCGGAAAAGGGCTTTATAATCCCTGTATAAAGGAAGACGGCACTTCCAATTCGAACCATAGAGAGATGATTTCAGTCTCTTCCACACCACAAGAAAAACACAGAAAAACAAAGAAAAAAAACAAACAAAAACAAAGAAAAAACGTGAAATTCAAATGCCTACACATGAGTAAAGGAAGAATAAATACGTTGGTTCTACGTCATAGCCTACAGTTTAGTATGCAAATTTGCAGGGCCCATGATGCGGAAAAGGGCTTTATAAGCCCTGTATAAAGCAAGACGGCATCTCAAATTCGAAGCATACAGAGATCATTTCAGTCTCTTCCACACCACAAGAAAAACAAAGAAAAACAAAGAAAAAAAAAAAGAAAAAATGTAAAATTAAAATGCCTTCACATGAGGAAAGGAAGAATAAATACGTTGGTTCTACGTCATAGCCGACAGTTTAGCATGCAAATTTGCAGGGCCCATGATGCGGAAAAAGGCTTTAAAAGCCCTGTATAAAAGAAGACGGCATCTCAAATTCGAAGCATAGAGAGATGATTTCAGTCTCTTCCACACCACAAGAAAAACACAGAAAAACAAAGAAAAAAACAAAGAAAAACAAAGAAAAATCGCGAAATTCAAATGCCTTCACATGAGGAAAGGAAGAATAAATAACTTGGTTCTACGTCATAGCCTACAGTTTAGTATGCAAATTTGCAGGGCCCATGATGCGGAAAAGGGCTTTAAAAGCCCTGTATAAAGGAAGACGGCATCTCAAATTCGAAGCATACAGAGATGATTTCAGTCTCTTCCACACCACAAGAAAAACACAGAAAAACAAAGAAAAAAAACAAAGAAAAAAGGTGAAATTCAAATGCCTTCACATAAGAAAGGAAAAATAAATACGTTGGTTCTACGTCATAGCCTACAGTTTAGTATGCAAATTCGCAGGGCCCATGATGCGGAAAAGGGCTTTATAGGCCCTGTATAAAGGAAGACGGCATCTCAAATTGCAACGATAGAGAGATGATTTCAGTCTCTTCCACACCACAAGGAAAACACAGAAAAACAAAGTAAAAAAATAAAGAAAAACACAGAAAAAACGTGAAATTCAAATGCCTTCACATGAGGAAAGGAAAAATAAATACGTTGGTTCTACGTCATAGCCTACAGTTTAGTATGCAAATTTGCAGGGCCCATGATGCGGAAAAGGGCTTTATAGGCCCTGTATAAAGGAAGACGGCATCTGAAATTGGAACCATAGAGAGATGATTTCAGCCTCCTCCACGCCACAAGAAAAACACAGAAAAACAAAGAAGAAAAACAAAGAAAAATCGTGAAATTCAAATGCCTTGACATGAGGAAAGGAAGAATAAATACGTTGGTTCTAGGTCATACCCTACAGTTTAGTATGCAAATTCGCAGGGCCCATGGTGCGGAAAAGGGCTTTATAGGCTTTGTATAAAGGAAGACGGCACCTCAAATTGGAACCATAGAGAGGTGATTTCAGTCTCTTCCACACCAGAAGAAAAACACAGGAAAACAAAGACAAAAAACAAAGAAAAGCAAAGAAAAAAGGTGAAATTCAAATGCATTCACATGAGGAAAGGAAAAATAAATACGCTGGTTCTACGTCATAGCCTACAGTTTAGTATGCAAATTTGCAGGGCCCATGATGCGGAAAAGGGCTTTATAGGCACTGTATAAAGGAAGACGGCATCTCAAATTGAAACCATACAGAGATGATTTCAGTCTAATTCCACACCACAAGAAAAACACAGAAAAACAAAGAAGAAAAACATAGAAAAAAGGTGAAATTCAAATGCCTTCACATGAGGAAAAGCAGAATAATTACGTTGGTTCTACGTCTTAGCCTACAGTTTAGTATGCAAATTTGCATTGTCCATGATGCGGAAAAGCTCTTTATAGGCCCTGTATAAAGGAAGACGGCATCTCGAATTGCAACCATAGAGAGATGATTTCAAGTCTCTTCCACACCAGAAGAAAAACACAGGAAAACAAAGACAAAAAACAAAGAAAAACAAAGAAAAAACCTGAAATTCAAATGCATTCACATGAGGAAAGGAAAAATAAATACGTTGGTTCTACGTCATAGCCGACAGTTTAGCATGCAAATTTGCAGGGCCCATGATGCGGAAAAGGGCTTTATAGGCACTGCATAAAGGAAGACGGCATCTCAAATTGAAACCATACAGAGATGAGTTCAGTCTAATTCCACACCACAACAAAAACACAGAAAAACAAAGAAGAAAAACATAGAAAAAAGGTGAAATTGAAATGCCTTCACATGAGGAAAAGCAGAATAATTACGTTGGTTCTACGTCTTAGCCCACTGTTTAGCATGCAAATTTGCAGGGTCCATGATGCGGAAAAGGGCTTTATAGGCCCTGTATAAAGGAAGACGGCATCTCAAATTCGAAGCATAGAGAGATGATTTCAGTCTCTTCCACACCACAAGAAAAACACAGAAAAACAAAGAAAAAACGTGAAATCCAAATGCCTTCACATGAGGAAAGGAAAAATAAATACGTTGGTTCTACGTCATAGGCTACAGTTTAGTATGCAAATTTGCAGGGCCCATGATGCGGAAAAGGGCTTTAAAAGCCCTGTATAAAAGAAGACGGCATCTCAAATTCGAAGCATAGAGAGATGATTTCAGTCTCTTCCACACCACAAGAAAAACACAGAAAAACAAAGAAAAAAACAAAGAAAAACAAAGAAAAATCGCGAAATTCAAATGCCTTCACATGAGGAAAGGAAGAATAAATACCTTGGTTCTACGTCATAGCCTACAGTTTAGTATGCAAATTTGCAGGGCCCATGATGCGGAAAAGGGCTTTATAAGCCCTGTATAAAGGAAGACGGCATCTCAAATTCGAAGCATAGAGAGATGATTTCAGTCTCTTCCACACCACAAGAAAAACACAGAAAAACAAAGAAAAAAAACAAAGAAAAAAGGTGAAATTCAAATGCCTTCACAAGAGGAAAGGAAAAATAAATACGTTGGTTCTACGTCATAGCCTACAGTTTAGTATGCAAATTCGCAGGGCCCATCATGCGGAAAAGGGCTTTATAGGCCCTGTATAAAGGAAGACGGCATCTCAAATTGGAACCATAGAGAGATGATTTCAGTCTCTTCCACACCACATGGAAAACACAGAAAAACAAAGAAAAAAACCAAAGAAAAACAAAGAACAAACGTCAAATTCAAATGCCTTCACATGAGGAAAGGAAAAATAAATACGTTGGTTCTACGTCATAGCCGACAGTTTAGTATGCAAATTTGCAGGGCCCATGATGCGGAAAAGGGCTTTATAGGCCATGTATAAAGGAAGACGGCATCTCAAATTGGAACCATAGAGAGATGATTTCAGCCTCCTTTACGCCACAAGAAAAACACAGAAAAACAAAGAAAAAAAACAAAAAAAATCGTGAAGTTCAATAGATTTCACATGAGGGAAGGAAAAATAAATACGTTGGTTCTACGTCATAGCCTACAGTTTAGTATGCAAATTTGCAGGGCCCATGATGCGGAAAAGGGCTTTATAGGCAATGTATAAAGGAAGACGGCACTTCCAATTCAAACCATAGAGAGGTGATTTCAGTCTCTTCCACACCACAAGAAAAACACAGAAAAACAAAGAAAAAAACCAAAGAAAAACAAAGAAAAAATGTGAAATTCAAATGCCTTCACATGAGGAAAGGAAGAATAAATACGTTGGTTCTACGTCATAGCCTACAGTTTAGTATGCAAATTTGCAGGGCGCATGATGCGGAAAAGGGCTTTATAGGCCCTGTATAAAGGAAGACGGCACCTCAAATTAGAACCATAGAGGGATGATTTCAGTCTCTTCCACACCACAATAAAAACACAGGAAAAGAAAGAAAAAAGAAACAAAGAAAAACAAAGAAAAATCGTGAAATTCAAATGCCTTCACAGGAGGAAAGGAAGAATAAATACGTTGGTTCTACGTCATAGCCTACAGTTTAGTATGCAAATTTGCAGGGCCCATGATGCGGAAAAGGGCTTTATAGGCGCTGTATAAAGGAAGACGGCATCTCAAATTGGAACTATAGAGAGATGATTTCAGTCTCTTCCACACCGGAAGTAAAACACAGAAAAACAAAGAAAAAAAGGAAAGAAAAACAAAGAAAAATTGTGAAATTCAAATGCCTTCACATGAGGAAAGGAAGAATAAATACGTTGGTTCTACGTCAGAGCCTACAGTTTAGTATGCAAATTTGCAGGGCCCATGATGCGGAAGAGGGCTTTATAGGCCCTGTATAAAGGAAGACGGCATCTCAAATTGGAACCATAGAGAGATGATTTCAGTCTCTTCCACACCAGAAGAAAAACACAGAAAAACAAAGAAGAAAAACAAAGAAAAACAAAGAAAAAAGGTGAAATTCAAATGCCTTCACATAAGAAAGGAAAAATCAATACGTTGGTTCTACGTCAGAGCCTACAGTTTAGTATGCAAATTTGCAGGGCCGATGATGCGGAAAAGGGCTTTATAGGCCCTGTATAAAGGAAGACGGCATCTGAAATTGGAACCATAGAGAGATGAGTTCAGTCTCTTCCACAACACAACAAAAACACAGAAAAACAAAGAAAAAAAACAAAGGAAAACAAAGAAAAAAGGTGAAATTCAAATGCCTTCACATGAGGAAAGGAAAAATAAATACGTTGGTTCTACGTCATAGCCTACAGTATAGTATGCAAATTTGCAGGGCCCATGATGCGGAAAAGGGCTTTATAGGCCCTGTATAAAGGAAGACGGCCTCTCAAATTGGAACCATAGAGAGATGATTTCAGTCTCTTCCACACCGCAAGTAAAACACAGAAAAACAAAGATAAAAAGGAAAGAAAAACAAAGAAAAATCGTGAAATTCAAATGCCTTTACGAGGAAAGGAAAAATAAATACGCTGGTTCTACGTCATAGGCTACAGTTTAGTATGCAAATTTGCAGGGCCCATGATGCGGAAAAGGGCTTTATAACCCCTGTATAAAGGAAGACGGCACTTCCAATTCGAACGATAGAGAGATGATTTCAGTCTGTTCCACACCACAAGAAAAAAACACAAAAACAAAGAAAAAAAACAAACAAAAACAAGGAAAAAACATCATATTCAAATGCCTTCACATGAGTAAAGGAAGAATAAATGCGTTGGTTCTACGTCATAGGCTACAGTGTAGTATGCAAATTTGAAGGGCCCATGATGCAGAAAAGGGCTTTATAGGCCCTGTATAAAGGAAGACGGCATCTCAAATTGGAACCATAGAGAGACGATTTCAGTCTCTTCCACACCACAAGAAAAACAAAGAAAAAAAACAAAGAAAAACAAAGAAAAAGCGTCAAATTCAAATGCCATCAAATAACCAATGTAAGAATAAACACGTTGGTTCTACGTCACAGGCTACAGTTTAGTATGCAATCTTGCAGGGCCCATGATGCGGAAAAGGGCTTTATAGGCCCTGTATAAAGGAAGACGGCATCTCAAATTCCAACCATAGAGAGATGATTTCAGTCTCTTCCACACCACAAGAAAATCACAGGAAAACAAAGAAAAAAAACAAACAAAAACAAAGAGAAAACGTCAAATTCAAATGCCTTCACATAAGAAATTAGGAATAAATACGTTTGTTCCACATCATAGGCTACAGTTTAGTATGCAAATTTGAAGGGCCCATGATGAGGAAAAGGGCTTTATAGGCCCTGTATAAAGGAAGAAGGCATCTAAAATTGGAACCATAGAGAGATGAGTTCAGTCTCTTCCACACCACAACAAAAAGACAGAAAAACAAAGAAAAAAAACAAAGAAAAAAGGTGAAATTCAAATGCCTTCACAAGAGGGAAGGAAAAATCAATACGTTGGTTCTACGTCATAGCCTACAGTTTAGTATGCAAATTTGCAGGGCCCATGATGCGGAAAAGGGCTTTATAGGCCCTGTATAAAGGAAGATGGCATCTCAAATTGGAACCATAGAGAGATAATTTCAGTCTCTTCCACACCACAACAAAAACACAGAAAAACAAAGAAAAAAACAAAGAAAAAAGGTGAAATTCAAATGCCTTCACATAAGAAAGGAAAAATCAATACGTTGGTTCTACGTCATAGCCTACAGTTTAGTATGCAAATTTGCAGGGCCCATGATGCGGAAAAGGGCTTTATAGGCCCTGTATAAAGGAAGACGGCATCTCAAATTGGAATCATAGAGAGATGAGTTCAGTCTCTTCCACACCACAACAAAAACACAGAAAAACGAAGAGGAAAAACAAAGAAAAATCGTGAAATTCAAATGCCTTCACAGAAGAAAGGAAAAATCAATACGTTGGTTCTACGTCATAGCCCACAGTTTAGTATGCAAATTTGCAGGGCCCATGATGCGGAAAAGGGCTTTATAGGCCCTGTATAAAGGAAGACGGCCTCTCAAATTGGAACCATAGAGAGATGATTTCAGTCTCTTCCACACCACAACAAAAACACAGAAAAACAAAGTAAAAAATAAAAGAAAAACAAAGAAAAAAGGTGAAATTCAAATGCCTTCACATGAGGAAAGGAAAAATAAATACGTTGGTTCTACGTCATAGCCTACAGTATAGTATGCAAATTTGCAGGGCCCATGATGCGGAAAAGGGCTTTATAGGCCCTGTGTAAAGGAAGACGGCATCTCAAATTGGAACCATAGAGAGATGATTTCAGAGTCTTCCACACCGCAAGTAAAACACAGAAAAACAAAGAAAAAAAGGAAAGAAAAACAAAGAAAAATCGTGACATTCAAATGCCTTTGCATGAGGAAAGGAAAAATAAATACGCTGGTTCTACGTCATAGGCTACAGTTTAGTATGCAAATTTGCAGGGCCCATGATGCGGAAAAGGGCTTTATAATCCCTGTATAAAGGAAGACGGCACTTCCAATTCGAACCATAGAGAGATGATTTCAGTCTCTTCCACACCACAAGAAAATCACAGGAAAACAAAGAAAAAAACAAACAAAAACAAAGAGAAAACGTCAAATTCAAATGCCTTCACAAAAGAAACTAGGAATAAATACGTTTGTTCCACGTCATAGGCTACAGTGTAGTATGCAAATTTGAAGGGCCCATGATGCGGAAAAGGGCTTTATAGGCCCTGTATAAAGGAAGACGGCATCTAAAATTGGAACCATAGAGAGATGAGTTCAGTCTCTTCCACACCACAACAAAAACACAGAAAAACAAAGAAAAAAAACAAAGAAAAAGAAAGAAAAAAGGTGAAATTCAAATGCCTTCACATAAGAAATCAAAAATCAATACGTTGGTTCTACGTCATAGCCTACAGTTTAGTATGCAAATTTGCAGGGCCCATGATGCGGAAAAGGGCTTTATAGGCCCTGTATAAAGGAAGACGGAATCTCATATTGGAACCATAGAGAGAGGAGTTCGGTCTCTTCCACACCACAAGAAAAACACAGAATAGCAAAGAAAAAAAGGAAAGAAAAACAAAGAAAAATCGTGAAATTCAAATGCATTCACATGAGTAAAGGAAGAATAAATAGGTTTGTTCTACGTCATAGCCTACAGTTTAGTATGCAAATTTGCAGGGCCCATGATGCGGAAAAGGGCTTTATAAGCCCTGTATAAAGGAAGACGGCATCTCAAATTCAAACCATAGAGAGATGATTTCAGTCTCTTCCACACCACAAGAAAAACACCGAAAAACAAAGAAAAAACAAACAAAAACAAAGAAAAAATGTGAAATTCAAATGCCTTCACATAAGAAAGGAAAAATAAATACGTTGGTTCTACGTCATAGCCTACAGTTTAGTATGCAAATTTGCAGGGCCCATGATGCGGAAAAGGGCTTTATAGGCCCTGTATAAAGGAAGACGGCACCTCAAATTAGAACCATAGAGGGATGATTTCAGTCTCTTCCACACCGCAAGTAAAACACAGAAAAACAAAGAAAAAAAGGAAAGAAAAACAAAGAAAAATCGTGAAATTCAAATGCTTTCACATGAGGAAAGGAAGAATAAATACGTTGGTTCTACGTCATAGCCTACAGTTTAGTATGCAAATTTGCAGGGCCCATGATGCGGAAGAGGGCTTTATAGGCCCTGTATAAAGGAAGACGGCATCTCAAATTGGAACCATAGAGAGATGATTTCAGTCTCTTCCACACCACAAGAAAAACACAGAAAAACAAAGAAGAAAAACAAAGAAAAACAAAGAAAAAAGGTGAAATTCAAATGCCTTCACATAAGAAAGGAAAAATCAATAGGTTGGTTCTACGTCAGAGCCTACAGTTTAGTATGCAAATTTGCAGGGCCCATGATGCGGAAAAGGGCTTTATAGGCCCTGTATAAAGGAAGACGGCATCTGAAATTGGAACCATAGAGAGATGAGTTCAGTCTCTTCCACACCACAACAAAAACACAGAAAAACAAAGAAAAAAAACAAAGGAAAACAAAGAAAAAAGGTGAAATTCAAATGCCTTCACATAAGAAAGGAAAAATAAATACGTTGGGTCTACGTCATAGCCTACAGTTTAGCATGCAAATTTGCAGGGCCCATGATGCGGAAAAGGGCTTTATAGGCCCTGTATAAAGGAAGACGGCATCTCATATTGGAACCATAGAGAGAGGAGTTCGGTCTCTTCCACACCACAAGAAAAACACAGAAAAACAAAGAAAAAAAAGAAAGAAAAACAAAGAAAAAACGTGAAATTCAAATGCATTCACATGAGTAAAGGAAGAATAAATAGGTTTGTTCTACGTCATAGCCTACAGTTTAGTATGCAAATTTGCAGGGCCCATGATGCGGAAAAGGGCTTTATAAGCCCTGTATAAAGGAAGACGGCATCTCAAATTCGAAGCATAGAGAGATGATTTCAGTCTCTTCCACACCAGAAGAAAAACACAGAAAAACAAAGAAAAAAAACAAGGAAAAACAAAGAAAAAAGGTGAAATTCAAATGCATTCACATGAGGAAAGGAAAAATAAATACCTTGGTTCTGCTTTATAGCCGACAGTTTAGTATGCAAATTTGCAGGGCCCATGATGCGGAAAAGGGCTTTATAGGCTCTGTATAAAGGAAGACGTCATCTCAAATTGGAATCATAGAGAGATGAGTTCAGTCTCTTCCACACCACAACAAAAACACAGAAAAAAAACAAAGAAAGACAAAGAAAAAAGGTGAAATTCAAATGCCTTCACATAAGAAAGGAAAAATCAATACGTTGGTTCTACGTCATAGCCTACAGTTTAGTATGCAAATTTGCAGGGCCCATGATGCGGAAAAGGGCTTTATAGGCCCTGTATAAAGGAAGACGGCATCTCAAATTGGAATCATAGAGAGATGAGTTCAGTCTCTTCCACACCACAACAAAAACACAGAAAAACGAAGAAGAAAAACAAAGAAAAATCGTGAAATTCAAATGCCTTCACAGAAGAAAGGAAAAATCAATACGTTGGTTCTACGTCATAGCCTACAGTTTAGTATGCAAATTTGCAGGGCCCATGATGCGGAAAAAGGCTTTATAGGCCCTGTATAAAGGAAGACGGCCTCTCAAATTGGAACCATAGAGAGATGATTTCAGTCTCTTCCACACCACAACAAAAACACAGAAAAACAAAGTAAAAAATAAAAGAAAATCAAAGAAAAATCGTGAAATTCAAATGCCTTCACATGAGGAAAGGAAAAATAAATACGTTGGTTCTACGTCATAGCCTACAGTATAGTATGCAAATTTGCAGGGCCCATGATGCGGAAAAGGGCTTTATAGGCCCTGTATAAAGGAAGACGGCATCTCAAATTGGAACCATAGAGAGATGATTTCAGAGTCTTCCACACCGCAAGTAAAACACAGAAAAACAAAGAAAAAAAGGAAAGAAAAACAAAGAAAAATCGTGACATTCAAATGCCTTTGCATGAGGAAAGGAAAAATAAATACGCTGGTTCTACGTCATAGGCTACAGTTTAGTATGCAAATTTGCAGGGCCCATGATGCGGAAAAGGGCTTTATAATCCCTGTATAAAGGAAGACGGCACTTCCAATTCGAACCATAGAGAGATGATTTCAGTCTCTTCCACACCACAAGAAAAACACACAAAAACAAAGAAAAAAAAACAAACAAAAACAAAGAAAAAACGTCATATTGAAATGCCTTCAAGTGACCAAAGTAAGAATAAATACGTTGGTTCTACGTCATAGGCTACAGTTTAGTATGCAAATTTGCAGGGCCCATGATGCAGAAAAGGGCTTTATAGGCCCTGTATAAAGGAAGACGGCATCTCAAATTGGAACCATAGAGAGACTATTTCAGTCCTTTCCACACCCCAAGAAAAACAAAGAAAAAAAAACAAAGAAAAACAAAGAAAAAACGTCAAATTGAAATGCCATCAAATAACCAATGTAAGAATAAACACGTTGGTTCTACGTCATAGGCTACAGTTTAGTATGCAAACTTGCAGGGCCCATGATGCGGAAAAGTGCTTTATATGCCCTGTATAAAGGAAGACGGCATCTCAAATTCCAACCATAGAGAGATGATTTCAGTCTCTTCCACACCACAAGAAAATCACAGGAAAACAAAGAAAAAAAACAAACAAAAACAAAGAGAAAACGTCAAATTCAAATGCCTTCACATAAGAAATTAGGAATAAATACGTTTGTTCCACGTCATAGGCTACAGTTTAGTATGCAAATTTGAAGGGCCCATGATGAGGAAAAGGGCTTTTTAGGCCCTGTATAAAGGAAGACGGCATCTCAAATTGGAACCATAGAGAGATGATTTCAGTCTCTTCCACACCACAACAAAAACACAGAAAAACAAAGAAAAAAATGAAATTCAAATGCCTTCACATAAGAAAGGAAAAATCAATACGTTGGTTCTACGTCATAGCCTACAGTTTAGTATGCAAATTTGCAGGGCCCATGATGCGGAAAAGGGCTTTATAGGCCCTGCATAAAGGAAGACGGCATCTCAAATTGGAATCATAGAGAGATGATTTCAGTCTCTTCCACACCACAACAAAAACACAGAAAAACGAAGAAGAAAAACAAAGAAAAATCGTGAAATTCAAATGCCTTCACATAGGAAAGGAAAAATCAATACGTTGGTTCTACGTCATAGCCTACAGTTTAGTATGCAAATTTGCAGGGCCCATGATGAGGAAAAGGGCTTTATAGGCCCTGTATAAAGGAAGACGGCCTCTCAAATTGGAACCATAGAGAGATGATTTCAGTCTCTTCCACACCACAACAAAAACACAGAAAAACAAAGTAAAAAATAAAAGAAAAACAAAGAAAAATCGTGAAATTCAAATGCCTTCACATGAGGAAAGGAAAAATAAATACGTTGGTTCTACGTCATAGCCTACAGTATAGTATGCAAATTTGCAGGGCCCATGATGCGGAAAAGGGCTTTATAGGCCCTGTATAAAGGAAGACGGCATCTCAAATTGGAACCATAGAGAGATGATTTCAGTCTCTTCCACACCGCAAGTAAAACACAGAAAAACAAAGAAAAAAAGGAAAGAAAAACAAAGAAAAATCGTGAAATTCAAATGCCTTTACATGAGGAAAGGAAAAATAAATACGCTGGTTCTACGTCATTGGCTACAATTTAGTATGCAAATTTGCAGGGCCCATGATGCGGAAAAGGGCTTTATAATCCCTGTATAAAGGAAGACGGCACTTCCAATTCGAACCATAGAGAGATGATTTCACTCTCTTCCACACCACAAGAAAAACACACAAAAACAAAGAAAAAAAAACAAACAAAAACAAAGAAAAAACGTCATATTCAAATGCCTTCAAGTGAACAAAGTAAGAATAAATACGTTGGTTCTACGTCATAGGCTACAGTTTAGTGGGCAAATTTGCAGGGCCCATGATGCAGAAAAGGGCTTTATAGGCCCTGTATAAAGGAAGACGGCATCTAAAATTGGAACCATAGAGAGACGATTTCAGTCCTTTCCACACCACAAGAAAAACAAAGAAAAAAAAACAAAGAAAAACAAAGAAAAAACGTCAAATTCAAATGCCATCAAATAACCAATGTAAGAATAAACACGTTGGTTCTACGTCACAGGCTACAGTTTAGTATGCAAACTTGCAGGGCCCATGATGCGGAAAAGGGCTTTATAACCCCTGTATAAAGGAAGACGGCATCTCAAATTCCAACCATAGAGAGATGATTTCAGTCTCTTCCACACCACAAGAAAATCACAGGAAAACAAAGAAAAAAAACAAACAAAAACAAAGAGAAAACGTCAAATTCAAATGCCTTCACATAAGAAATTAGGAATAAATACGTTTGTTCCACGTCATAGGCTACAGCTTAGTATGCAAATTTGAAGGGCCCATGATGAGGAAAAGGGCTTTTTAGGCCCTGTATAAAGGAAGACGGCATCTCAAATTCGAAGCATAGAGAGATGATTTCAGTCTCTTCCACACCACAACAAAAAGACAGAAAAACAAAGAAAAAAAACAAAGAAAAAAGGTGAAATTCAAATGCCTTCACAAGAGGGAAGGAAAAATCAATACGTTGGTTCTACGTCATAGCCTACAGTTTAGTATGCAAATTTGCAGGGCCCATGATGCGGAAAAGGGCTTTATAGGCCCTGTATAAAGGAAGACGGCATCTGAAATTGGAACCATAGAGAGATGAGTTCAGTCTCTTCCACACCACAACAAAAACACAGAAAAACAAAGAAAAAAAACAAAGGAAAACAGAGAAAAAAGGTGAAATTCAAATGCCTTCACATAAGAAAGGAAAAATCAATACGTTGGGTCTACGTCATAGCCTACAGTTTAGCATGCAAATTTGCAGGGCCCATGATGCGGAAAAGGGCTTTATAGGCCCTGTATAAAGGAAGACGGCATCTCATATTGGAACCATAGAGAGAGGAGTTCGGTCTCTTCCACACCACAAGAAAAACACAGAAAAACAAAGAAAAAAAAGAAAGAAAAACAAAGAAAAAACGTGAAATTCAAATGCATTCACATGAGTAAAGGAAGAATAAATAGGTTTGTTCTACGTCATAGGCTACAGTTTAGTATGCAAATTTGCAGGGCCCATGATGCGGAAAAGGGCTTTATAAGCCCTGTATAAAGGAAGACGGCATCTCAAATTCGAAGCATAGAGAGATGATTTCAGTCTCTTCCACACCAGAAGAAAAACACAGAAAAACAAAGAAAAAAAACAAGGAAAAACAAAGAAAAAAGGTGAAATTCAAATGCATTCACATGAGGAAAGGAAAAATAAATACCTTGGTTCTGCTTTATAGCCGACAGTTTAGTATGCAAATTTGCAGGGCCCATGATGCGGAAAAGGGCTTTATAGGCCCTGTATAAAGGAAGACGTCATCTCAAATTGGAATCATAGAGAGATGAGTTCAGTCTCTTCCACACCACAACAAAAACACAGAAAAAAAACAAAGAAAGACAAAGAAAAAAGGTGAAATTCAAATGCCTTCACATAAGAAAGGAAAAATCAATACGTTGGTTCTACGTCATAGCCTACAGTTTAGTATGCAAATTTGCAGGGCCCATGATGCGGAAAAGGGCTTTATAGGCCCTGTATAAAGGAAGACGGCATCTCAAATTGGAATCATAGAGAGATGAGTTCAGTCTCTTCCACACCACAACAAAAACACAGAAAAACGAAGAAGAAAAACAAAGAAAAATCGTGAAATTCAAATGCCTTCACAGAAGAAAGGAAAAATCAATAGGTTGGTTCTACGTCAGAGCCTACAGTTTAGTATGCAAATTTGCAGGGCCCATGATGCGGAAAAGGGCTTTATAGGCCCTGTATAAAGGAAGACGGCATCTGAAATTGGAACCATAGAGAGATGAGTTCAGTCTCTTCCACACCACAACAAAAACACAGAAAAACAAAGAAAAAAAACAAAGGAAAACAAAGAAAAAAGGTGAAATTCAAATGCCTTCACATAAGAAAGGAAAAATAAATACGTTGGGTCTACGTCATAGCCTACAGTTTAGCATGCAAATTTGCAGGGCCCATGATGCGGAAAAGGGCTTTATAGGCCCTGTATAAAGGAAGACGGCATCTCATATTGGAACCATAGAGAGAGGAGTTCGGTCTCTTCCACACCACAAGAAAAACACAGAAAAACAAAGAAAAAAAAGAAAGAAAAACAAAGAAAAAACGTGAAATTCAAATGCATTCACATGAGTAAAGGAAGAATAAATAGGTTTGTTCTACGTCATAGCCTACAGTTTAGTATGCAAATTTGCAGGGCCCATGATGCGGAAAAGGGCTTTATAAGCCCTGTATAAAGGAAGACGGCATCTCAAATTCGAAGCATAGAGAGATGATTTCAGTCTCTTCCACACCAGAAGAAAAACACAGAAAAACAAAGAAAAAAAACAAGGAAAAACAAAGAAAAAAGGTGAAATTCAAATGCATTCACATGAGGAAAGGAAAAATAAATACCTTGGTTCTGCTTTATAGCCGACAGTTTAGTATGCAAATTTGCAGGGCCCATGATGCGGAAAAGGGCTTTATAGGCCCTGTATAAAGGAAGACGTCATCTCAAATTGGAATCATAGAGAGATGAGTTCAGTCTCTTCCACACCACAACAAAAACACAGAAAAAAAACAAAGAAAGACAAAGAAAAAAGGTGAAATTCAAATGCCTTCACATAAGAAAGGAAAAATCAATACGTTGGTTCTACGTCATAGCCTACAGTTTAGTATGCAAATTTGCAGGGCCCATGATGCGGAAAAGGGCTTTATAGGCCCTGTATAAAGGAAGACGGCATCTCAAATTGGAATCATAGAGAGATGAGTTCAGTCTCTTCCACACCACAACAAAAACACAGAAAAACGAAGAAGAAAAACAAAGAAAAATCGTGAAATTCAAATGCGTTCACAGAAGAAAGGAAAAATCAATACGTTGGTTCTACGTCATAGCCTACAGCTTAGTATGCAAATTTGCAGGGCCCATGATGCGGAAAAGGGCTTTATAGGCCCTGTATAAAGGAAGACGGCCTCTCAAATTGGAACCATAGAGAGATGATTTCAGTCTCTTCCACACCACAACAAAAACACAGAAAAACAAAGTAAAAAATAAAAGAAAAACAAAGAAAAAAGGTGAAATTCAAATGCCTTCACATGAGGAAAGGAAAAATAAATACGTTGGTTCTACGTCATAGCCTACAGTATAGTATGCAAATTTGCAGGGCCCATGATGCGGAAAAGGGCTTTATAGGCCCTGTATAAAGGAAGACGGCATCTCAAATTGGAACCATAGAGAGATGAGTTCAGAGTCTTCCACACCGCAAGTAAAACACAGAAAAACAAAGAAAAAGAGGAAAGAAAAACAAAGAAAAATCGTGACATTCAAATGCCTTTGCATGAGGAAAGGAAAAATAAATACGCTGGTTCTACGTCATAGGCTACAGTTTAGTATGCAAATTTGCAGGGCCCATGATGCGGAAGAGGGCTTTATAATCCCTGTATAAAGGAAGACGGCACTTCCAATTCGAACGATAGAGAGATGATTTCAGTCTCTTCCACACCACAAGAAAAACACACAAAAACAAAGAAAAAAAAACAAACAAAAACAAAGAAAAAACGTCATATTGAAATGCCTTCAAGTGACCAAAGTAAGAATAAATACGTTGGTTCTACGTCATAGGCTACAGTTTAGTATGCAAATTTGCAGGGCCCATGATGCGGAAAAGGGCTTTATAGGCCCTGTATAAAGGAAGACGGCACCTCAAATTAGAACCATAGAGGGATGATTTCAGTCTCTTCCACACCACAAAAAAATCACAGGAAAACAAAGAAAAAAAACAAACAAAAACAAAGAGAAAACGTCAAATTCAAATGCCTTCACATAAGAAACTATAAATAAATACGTTTGTTCCACGTCATAGGCTACAGTTTAGTATGCAAATTTGAAGGGCCCATGATGCGGAAAAGGGCTTTATAGGCCCTGTATAAAGGAAGACGGCATCTAAAATTGGAACCATAGAGAGATGAGTTCAGTCTCTTCCACACCACAACAAAAACACAGAAAAACAAAGAAAAAAAACAAAGAAAAACAAAGAAAAAAGGTGAAATTCAAATGCCTTCACATAAGAAATCAAAAATCAATACGTTGGTTCTACGTCATAGCCTACAGTTTAGTATGCAAATTTGCAGGGCCCATGATGCGGAAAAGGGCTTTATAGGCCCTGTATAAAGGAAGACGGCATCTCAAATTGGAACCATAGAGAGATGATTTCAGTCTCTTCCACACCGCAAGTAAAACACAGAAAAACAAAGAAAAAAAGGAAAGAAAAACAAAGAAAAATCGTGAAATTCAAATGCCTTCACATGAGGAAAGGAAGAATAAATACGTTGGTTCTACGTCAGAGCCTACAGTTTAGTATGCAAATTTGCAGGGCCCATGATGCGGAAGAGGGCTTTATAGGCCCTGTATAAAGGAAGACGGCATCTCAAATTGGAACCATAGAGAGATGATTTCAGTCTCTTCCACACCACAAGAAAAACACAGAAAAACAAAGAAGAAAAACAAAGAAAAACAAAGAAAAAAGGTGAAATTCAAATGCCTTCACATAAGAAAGGAAAAATCAATAGGTTGGTTCTACGTCAGAGCCTACAGTTTAGTATGCAAATTTGCAGGGCCGATGATGCGGAAAAGGGCTTTATAGGCCCTGTATAAAGGAAGACGGCATCTGAAATTGGAACCATAGAGAGAAGATTTCAGTCTCTTCCACACCACAAGAAAAACAAAGAAAAAAAACAAAGAAAAACAAATAAAAAACGTGAAATTCAAATGCCTTCAAGTGACCAAAGTAAGAATAAATACGTTGGTTCTACGTCATAGGCTACAGTTTAGTATGCATATTTGCAGAGGTCATGATGCGGAAAATTCCTTTATAGGCCCTGTATAAAGGAAGACGGCATCTCAAATTCCAACCATAGAGAGATGATTTGAGTCTCTTCCACACCACAAGAAAAACACAGAAAAACAAAGAAAAAAAAGAAAAAACGTCAAATTCAAATGCCTTCACATGAGGAAATTAAGAATAAATACGTTGGTTCTACGTCATAGGCTACAGTTTAGCATACAAATTTGCAGGGCTCATGAAACTGAAAATTGCTTTATAGGCCCTGTATAAAGGAAGACGGCATCTCAAATTGAAACCATAGAGAGATGATTTCAGTCTCTTCCACACCACAAGAAAATCACAGAAAAACAAAGAAAAGAAAAATAAAGAAAAAACGTCAAATTCAAATGGCTTCACATGAGGAAATTAAGAATAAATACGTTGGTTCTACGTCATAGGCTACAGTTTTGTATGCAAATTTGCAGGGTTCATGAAACGGAAAAGGGCTTTATAGGCCCTGTATAACGGAAGACGGCATCTCAAAGTGGAACCATACAGAGATGATTTCAGTCTCTTCCACACCGCAAGAAAAACACAGAGAAACAAAGAAAAAAAACAAACAAAAACAAAGAAAAAACGTCAAATTCAAATGCCTTCACATTAGGAAAGGAGGAATAAATACGTTGGTTCTACGTCATAATCTACAGGTTAGTATACAAACTTGCAGGGCCCATGATGAGGAAAATTGTTTTGTCCGCCCTGTATAAAAGGAAGACGGCATCACAAATTAGAACCATAGAGAGATGATTTTAGTCTCTTCCACACCACAACAAAAACAAAGAAAAAAAACAAAGAAAAAACGTCAAATTCATATGCCTTCACATGAGGAAAGGAAGAATAAATACGGTGGTTCTACGTCATAGGCTACAGTTTAGTATGCAAATTTGCAGGGCCCATGTTGAGGAAAAAGGCTTTATAGGCCCTGTATAAAGGAAGACGGCATCTCAAATTGGAACCATAGAGAGATGATTTCAGTCTCTTCCACACCACCAGAAAAACACAGAAAAACAAAGAAAAAAAAACAAAGAAAAACAAAGAAAAAAGGTTAAATTCAAATGCCTTCAAGTGACCGAAGTAAGAATAAATACGTTGGTTCTACCTCATAGGCTACAGTTTAGTGGGCAAATTTGCAGGGCCCATGATGTTGAAAAGGGCTTTATAGGAACTGTATAAAGGAAGAGGGCATCTCAAATTGGAACCATACAGAGATAATTTCAGTCTCTTCCACACCACAAGAAAAAACACAGAAAAACAAAGAAAAAAAACAAAGAAAAACAAAGAAAATACGTCACATTCAAATGCCTTCAAGTGACCAAAGTAAGAATAAATACGTTGGTTCTACGTCATAGGCTACAGTTTAGTATGCATATTTGCAGGGGTCATGATGCGGAAGATTCCTTTATAGGCCCTGTATAAAGGAAGACGGCATCTAAAATTCCAACCATAGAGAGATGATTTCAGTCTCTTCCACACCACAATAAAAACACAGAAAAACAAAGAAAAAAAAAAGAAAAAACGTCACATTCAAATGCCTTCAAGTGACCAAAGTAAGAATAAATACGTTGGTTCTACGGCATAGCCTACAGTTTAGTATGCAAATTTGCAGGGCCCATGATGCGGAAAAGCTCTTTATAGGCCCTGTATAAAGGAAGACGGCATCTCAAATTCCAACCATAGAGAGATGATTTCAGTCTCTTCCACACCACAAGAAAATCACAGAAAAACAAAGAAAAAAAACAAAGAAAAACAAAGAAAAAACGTCATATTCAACTGCCTTCAAGTGAACAAATTAAGAATAAATAGGTTTTTTCTACGTCATAGCCTACAGTTTAGTATGCAAATTTGCAGGGCCCATGATGGGGAACAGCTCTTTATGGGCCCTGCATAAAGGAAGACGGCATCTCAAATTCCAACCATAGAGAGAAGATTTCAGTCTCTTCCACACCACAAGAAAAACAAAGAAAAACAACAAAGAAAAACAAAGAAAAAACGTCAAACTCAAATGGCTTCACATGAGGAAATTAAGAATAAATAGGTTTTTTCTACGTCATAAGCTATAGTTTAGTATGCAAATTTGCAGGGCCCATGATGCGGAAAAGGCCTTTATAGGCCGTGTATAAAGGAAGACGGCATCTGAAATTGGAACCATAGAGAGATGATTTTAGTCTCTTCCACACCACAAGAAAAAGAAAAATAAACAAAGAGAAGCCGTCAAATTCAAATGCCTTCACATGAGGAAATTAAGAATAAATACGTTGGTTCTACGTCATAGGCTACAGTTTAGTGTGGAAATTTGCAGGGTCCATGATGCGGAAAAGGCCTTCATAGGCCGTGTATAAAGGAACACGCCATCTCAAATTCGAACCGTGCAGAGATGATTTCAGTGTCTTCCACACCACAAGAAAAACACATAAAAACAAAGTAAAAAAAAAAAGAAAAACAAAGAAAAAAGGTGAAATTCAAATGCCTTCACATGAGGAAAGGAAAAATAAATACGTTGGTTCTACGTCATAGCCTACAGTTTAGTATGCAAATTTGCAGGGCCCATGATGCGGAAAAGGGCTTCATAGGCCCTGTATAAAGGAAGACGGCATCTCAAATTGGAACCATAGAGAGATGATTTCAGTCTCTTCCACACCGCAAGTAAAACACAGAAAAACAAAGAAAAAAAACAAAGAAAAACAAAGAAAAAAGGTTAAATTCAAATGCCTTCAAGTGACCAAAGTAAGAATAAATACGTTGGTTCTACCTCACAGGCTACAGTTTAGTATGCAAATTTGCAGGGCCCATGATGCGGAAAAGCTCTTTATAGGCCCTGTATAAAGGAAGACGGCATCTCAAATTCGAACCATAGAGAGATGATTTCAGTCTCTTCCACACCACAAGAAAATCACAGAAAAACAAAGAAAAAAAACAAAGAAAAACAAAGAAAAAACGTCATATTCAACTGCCTTCAAGTGAACAAATTAAGAATAAATAGGTTTTTTCTACGTCATAGCCTACAGTTTAGTATGCAAATTTGCAGGGCCCATGATGGGGAACAGCTCTTTATGGGCCCTGCATAAAGGAAGACGGCATCTCAAATTCCAACCATAGAGAGAAGATTTCAGTCTCTTCCACACCACAAGAAAAACAAAGAAAAAAAACAAAGAAAAACAAAGAAAAAACGTCAAATTCAAATGGCTTCACATGAGGAAATTAAGAATAAATAGGTTTTTTCTACGTCATAAGCTATAGTTTAGTATGCAAATTTGCAGGGCCCATGATGCGGAAAAGGCCTTTATAGGCCGTGTATAAAGGAAGACGGCATCTCAAATTCCAACCATAGAGAGATGATTTTAGTCTCTTCCACACCACAAGAAAAAGAAAAATAAACAAAGAGAAGCCGTCAAATTCAAATGCCTTCACATGAGGAAATTAAGAATAAATACGTTGGTTCTACGTCATAGGCTACAGTTTAGTGTGGAAATTTGCAGGGTCCATGATGCGGAAAAGGCCTTCATAGGCCGTGTATAAAGGAACACGCCATCTCAAATTCGAACCGTGCAGAGATGATTTCAGTGTCTTCCACACCACAAGAAAAACACATAAAAACAAAGTAAAAAAAAAAAGAAAAACAAAGAAAAAAGGTGAAATTCAAATGCCTTCACATGAGGAAAGGAAAAATAAATACGTTGGTTCTACGTCATAGCCTACAGTTTAGTATGCAAATTTGCAGGGCCCATGATGCGGAAAAGGGCTTCATAGGCCCTGTATAAAGGAAGACGGCATCTCAAATTGGAACCATAGAGAGATGATTTCAGTCTCTTCCACACCGCAAGTAAAACACAGAAAAACAAAGAAAAAAAACAAAGAAAAACAAAGAAAAAAGGTTAAATTCAAATGCCTTCAAGTGACCAAAGTAAGAATAAATACGTTGGTTCTACCTCACAGGCTACAGTTTAGTGGGCAAATTTGCAGGGCCCATGATGTTGAAAAGGGCTTTATAGGAACTGTATAAAGGAAGAGGGCATCTCAAATTGGAACCATACAGAGATGATTTCAGTCTCTTCCACACCACAAGAAAAAACACAGAAAAACAAAGAAAAAAAACAAAGAAAAACAAAGAAAAAACGTCACATTCAAATGCCTTCAAGTGACCAAAGTAAGAATAAATACGTTGGTTCTACGTCATAGGCTACAGTTTAGTATGCATATTTGCAGGGGTCATGATGCGGAAGATTCCTTTATAGGCCGTGTATAAAGGAAGACGGAATCTAAAATTCCAACCATAGAGAGATGATTTCGGTCTCTTCCACACCACAATAAAAACACAGAAAAACAAAGAAAAAAAAAGAAAAAACGTCACATTCAAATGCCTTCAAGTGACCAAAGTAAGAATAAATACGTTGGTTCTACGTCATAGGCTACAGTTTAGTATGCATATTTGCAGAGGTCATGATGCGGAAAATTCCTTTATAGGCCCTGTATAAAGGAAGACGGCATCTCAAATTCCAACCATAGAGAGATGATTTGAGTCTCTTCCACACCACAATAAAAACACAGAAAAACAAAGAAAAAAAAGAAAAAACGTCAAATTCAAATGCCTTCACATGAGGAAATTAAGAATAAATACGTTGGTTCTACGTCATAGGCTACAGTTTAGCATACAAATTTGCAGGGCTCATGAAACGGAAAAGGGCTTTATAGGCCCTGTATAAAGGAAGACGGCATCTCAAATTGAAACCATAGAGAGATGATTTCAGTCTCTTCCACACCACAAGAAAATCACAGAAAAACAAAGAAAAGAAAAATAAAGAAAAAACGTCAAATTCAAATGGCTTCACATGAGGAAATTAAGAATAAATACGTTGGTTCTACGTCATAGGCTACAGTTTTGTATGCAAATTTGCAGGGTTCATGAAACGGAAAATGGCTTTATAGGCCCTGTATAACGGAAGACGGCATCTCAAAGTGGAACCATACAGAGATGATTTCAGTCTCTTCCACACCGCAAGAAAAACACAGAGAAACAAAGAAAAAAAACAAACAAAAACAAAGAAAAAACGTCAAATTCAAATGCCTTCACATTAGGAAAGGAGGAATAAATACGTTGGTTCTACGTCATAATCTACAGGTTAGTATACAAACTTGCAGGGCCCATGATGAGGAAAATTGTTTTGTCCGCCCTGTATAAAAGGAAGACGGCATCACAAATTAGAACCATAGAGAGATGATTTTAGTCTCTTCCACACCACAACAAAAACAAAGAAAAAAAACAAAGAAAAAACGTCAAATTCATATGCCTTCACATGAGGAAAGGAAGAATAAATACGGTGGTTCTACGTCATAGGCTACAGTTTAGTATGCAAATTTGCAGGGCCCATGTTGAGGAAAAAGGCTTTATAGGCCCTGTATAAAGGAAGACGGCATCTCAAATTGGAACCATAGAGAGATGATTTCAGTCTCTTCCACACCACCAGAAAAACACAGAAAAACAAAGAAAAAAAAACAAAGAAAAACAAAGAAAAAAGGTTAAATTCAAATGCCTTCAAGTGACCGAAGTAAGAATAAATACGTTGGTTCTACCTCATAGGCTACAGTTTAGTGGGCAAATTTGCAGGGCCCATGATGTTGAAAAGGGCTTTATAGGAACTGTATAAAGGAAGAGGGCATCTCAAATTGGAACCATACAGAGATAATTTCAGTCTCTTCCACACCACAAGAAAAAACACAGAAAAACAAAGAAAAAAAACAAAGAAAAACAAAGAAAATACGTCACATTCAAATGCCTTCAAGTGACCAAAGTAAGAATAAATACGTTGGTTCTACGTCATAGGCTACAGTTTAGTATGCATATTTGCAGGGGTCATGATGCGGAAGATTCCTTTATAGGCCCTGTATAAAGGAAGACGGCATCTAAAATTCCAACCATAGAGAGATGATTTCAGTCTCTTCCACACCACAATAAAAACACAGAAAAACAAAGAAAAAAAAAAGAAAAAACGTCACATTCAAATGCCTTCAAGTGACCAAAGTAAGAATAAATACGTTGGTTCTACGGCATAGCCTACAGTTTAGTATGCAAATTTGCAGGGCCCATGATGCGGAAAAGCTCTTTATAGGCCCTGTATAAAGGAAGACGGCATCTCAAATTCGAACCATAGAGAGATGATTTCAGTCTCTTCCATACCACAAGAAAATCACAGAAAAACAAAGAAAAAAAACAAAGAAAAACAAAGAAAAAACGTCATATTCAACTGCCTTCAAGTGAACAAATTAAGAATAAATAGGTTTTTTCTACGTCATAGCCTACAGTTTAGTATGCAAATTTGCAGGGCCCATGATGGGGAACAGCTCTTTATGGGCCCTGCATAAAGGAAGACGGCATCTCAAATTCCAACCATAGAGAGAAGATTTCAGTCTCTTCCACACCACAAGAAAAACAAAGAAAAAAAACAAAGAAAAACAAAGAAAAAACGTCAAATTCAAATGGCTTCACATGAGGAAATTAAGAATAAATAGGTTTTTTCTACGTCATAAGCTATAGTTTAGTATGCAAATTTGCAGGGCCCATGATGCGGAAAAGGCCTTTATAGGCCGTGTATAAAGGAAGACGGCATCTCAAATTCCAACCATAGAGAGATGATTTTAGTCTCTTCCACACCACAAGAAAAAGAAAAATAAACAAAGAGAAGCCGTCAAATTCAAATGCCTTCACATGAGGAAATTAAGAATAAATACGTTGGTTCTACGTCATAGGCTACAGTTTAGTGTGGAAATTTGCAGGGTCCATGATGCGGAAAAGGCCTTCATAGGCCGTGTATAAAGGAACACGCCATCTCAAATTCGAACCGTGCAGAGATGATTTCAGTGTCTTCCATACCACAAGAAAAACACATAAAAACAAAGTAAAAAAAAAAAGAAAAACAAAGAAAAAAGGTGAAATTCAAATGCCTTCACATGAGGAAAGGAAAAATAAATACGTTGGTTCTACGTCATAGCCTACAGTTTAGTATGCAAATTTGCAGGGCCCATGATGCGGAAAAGGGCTTCATAGGCCCTGTATAAAGGAAGACGGCATCTCAAATTGGAACCATAGAGAGATGATTTCAGTCTCTTCCACACCGCAAGTAAAACACAGAAAAACAAAGAAAAAAAACAAAGAAAAACAAAGAAAAAAGGTTAAATTCAAATGCCTTCAAGTGACCAAAGTAAGAATAAATACGTTGGTTCTACTTCACAGGCTACAGTTTAGTGGGCAAATTTGCAGGGCCCATGATGTTGAAAAGGGCTTTATAGGAACTGTATAAAGGAAGAGGGCATCTCAAATTGGAACCATACAGAGATGATTTCAGTCTCTTCCACACCACAAGAAAAACACAGAAAAACAAAGAAAAAAAACAAAGAAAAACAAAGAAAAAACGTCAAATTCAAATGCCTTCAAGTGACCAAAGTAAGAATAAATACGTTGGTTCTACGTCATAGGCTACAGTTTAGTATGCATATTTGCAGGGGTCATGATGCGGAAAATTCCTTTATAGGCCCTGTATAAAGGAAGACGGCATCTCAAATTCCAACCATAGAGAGATGATTTGAGTCTCTTCCACACCACAATAAAAACACAGAAAAACAAAGAAAAAAAAGAAAAAACGTCAAATTCAAATGCCTTCACATGAGGAAATTAAGAATAAATACGTTGGTTCTATGTCATAGGCTACAGTTTAGCATACAAATTTGCAGGGCTCATGAAACTGAAAAGGGCTTTATAGGCCCTGTATAAAGGAAGACGGCATCTCAAATTGAAACCATAGAGAGATGATTTCAGTCTCTTCCACACCACAAGAAAATCACAGAAAAACAAAGAAAAGAAAAATAAAGAAAAAACGTCAAATTCAAATGGCTTCACATGAGGAAATTAAGAATAAATACGTTGGTTCTACGTCATAGGCTACAGTTTTGTATGCAAATTTGCAGGGTTCATGAAACGGAAAAGGGCTTTATAGGCCCTGTATAACGGAAGACGGCATCTCAAAGTGGAACCATACAGAGATGATTTCAGTCTCTTCCACACCGCAAGAAAAACACAGAGAAACAAAGAAAAAAAACAAACAAAAACAAAGAAAAAACGTCAAATTCAAATGCCTTCACATTAGGAAAGGAGGAATAAATACGTTGGTTCTACGTCATAATCTACAGGTTAGTATACAAACTTGCAGGGCCCATGATGAGGAAAATTGTTTTGTCCGCCCTGTATAAAAGGAAGACGGCATCACAAATTAGAACCATAGAGAGATGATTTTAGTCTCTTCCACACCACAAGAAAAACAAAGAAAAAAAACAAAGAAAAAACGTCAAATTCACATGCCTTCACATGAGGAAAGGAAGAATAAATACGGTGGTTCTACGTCATAGGCTACAGTTTAGTATGCAAATTTGCAGGGAACATGTTGAGGAAAAAGGCTTTATAGGCCCTGTATAAAGGAAGACGGCATCTCAAATTGGAACCATAGAGAGATGATTTCAGTCTCTTCCACACCACCAGAAAAACACAGAAAAACAAAGAAAAAAAAACAAAGAAAAACAAAGAAAAAAGGTTAAATTCAAATGCCTTCAAGTGACCAAAGTAAGAATAAATACGTTGGTTCTACCTCATAGGCTACAGTTTAGTGGGCAAATTTGCAGGGCCCATGATGTTGAAAAGGGCTTTATAGGAACTGTATAAAGGAAGAGGGCATCTCAAATTGGAACCATACAGAGATAATTTCAGTCTCTTCCACACCACAAGAAAAAACACAGAAAAACAAAGAAAAAAAACAAAGAAAAACAAAGAAAATACGTCACATTCAAATGCCTTCAAGTGACCAAAGTAAGAATAAATACGTTGGTTCTACCTCATAGGCTACAGTTTAGTATGCATATTTGCAGGGGTCATGATGCGGAAGATTCCTTTATAGGAACTGTATAAAGGAAGACGGCATCTAAAATTCCAACCATAGAGAGATGATTTCAGTCTCTTCCACACCACAATAAAAACACAGAAAAACAAAGAAAAAAAAAGAAAAAACGTCACATTCAAATGCCTTCAAGTGACCAAAGTAAGAATAAATACGTTGGTTCTACGGCATAGCCTACAGTTTAGTATGCAAATTTGCAGGGCCCATGATGCGGAAAAGCTCTTTATAGGCCCTGTATAAAGGAAGACGGCATCTCAAATTCGAACCATAGAGAGATGATTTCAGTCTCTTCCACACCACAAGAAAATCACAGAAAAACAAAGAAAAAAAACAAAGAAAAACAAAGAAAAAACGTCATATTCAACTGCCTTCAAGTGAACAAATTAAGAATAAATAGGTTTTTTCTACGTCATAGCCTACAGTTTAGTATGCAAATTTGCAGGGCCCATGATGGGGAACAGCTCTTTATGGGCCCTGCATAAAGGAAGACGGCATCTCAAATTCCAACCATAGAGAGAAGATTTCAGTCTCTTCCACACCACAAGAAAAACAAAGAAAAAAAACAAAGAAAAACAAAGAAAAAACGTCAAATTCAAATGGCTTCACATGAGGAAATTAAGAATAAATAGGTTTTTTCTACGTCAGAAGCTATAGTTTAGTATGCAAATTTGCAGGGCCCATGATGCGGAAAAGGCCTTTATAGGCCGTGTATAAAGGAAGACGGCATCTCAAATTCCAACCATAGAGAGATGATTTTAGTCTCTTCCACACCACAAGAAAAAGAAAAATAAACAAAGAGAAGCCGTCAAATTCAAATGCCTTCACATGAGGAAATTAAGAATAAATACGTTGGTTCTACGTCATAGGCTACAGTTTAGTGTGGAAATTTGCAGGGTCCATGATGCGGAAAAGGCCTTCATAGGCCGTGTATAAAGGAACACGCCATCTCAAATTCGAACCGAGCAGAGATGATTTCAGTGTCTTCCACACCACAAAAAATCACAGAAAAACAAAGGAAAAACGTCAAATTCAAATGCCTTCAAATAACTAAAGTAAGAATAAATACGTTGGTTCTACGTCATAGGCTACAGTTTAGTATGCAAACTTGCAGGGCCCATGTTGCTAAAAAGGGCTTTATAGGCCGTGTATAAAGGAAGACGGCATCTCAAATTCGAACCATAGAGAGATGATTTCAGTCTCTTCCACACCACAAGAAAAAACAAAGAAAAAAAACAAAGAAAAACAAAGAAAAAACGTCATATTCAAATGCCTTCAAGTGACCAAAGCAAGAATAAATAGGTTTTTTCTACGTCATAGGCTATAGTTTAGTATGCAAATTTGCAGGGCTCATGATGAGGAACAGCTTTTTATAGGAGCTGTATAAAGGAAAACGGCATCTCAAATTCGAACCATATAGAGATGATTTCAGTCTATTCCACACCACAAGAAAAACACAGAAAAACGAAGAAAAAAAAAACAAAGGAAAACAAAGAAAAAACGTGAAGTTCAAAGGCCATGAAATAACCAAAGTAAGAATAAATACGTTGGTTCTACATCATAGGCTACAGTTTAGTATGCAAATTTGCATCGCCCATGATGCGGAAAAGGGATTTATAGGCCCTGTATAAAGGAAGACGGCATCTCAAATTCGAACCATACAGAGATGATTTCAGTCTCTTCCACACCACAAGAAAATCACAGAAAAACGAAGAAAAAAAAACAAAGAAAAACGAAGGAAAAACGTCAAATTCAAATGCCATCAAATAACCAAAGTAAGAATAAATACGTTGGTTCTACCTCATAGGCTACAGTTTAGTATGCATATTTGCAGGGGTCATGATGCGGAAGATTCCTTTATAGGAACTGTCTAAAGGAAGACGGCATCTAAAATTCCAACCATAGAGAGATGATTTCGGTCTCTTCCACACCACAATAAAAACACAGAAAAACAAAGAAAAAAAAAAGAAAAAACGTCACATTCAAATGCCTTCAAGTGACCAAAGTAAGAATAAATAGGTTTTTTCTACGGCATAGCCTACAGTTTAGTATGCAAATTTGCAGGGCCCATGATGCGGAAAAGCTCTTTATAGGCCCTGTATAAAGGAAGACGGCATCTCAAATTCGAACCATAGAGAGATGATTTCAGTCTCTTCCACACCACAAGAAAATCACAGAAAAACAAAGAAAAAAAACAAAGAAAAACAAAGAAAAAACGTCATATTCAACTGCCTTCAAGTGAACAAATTAAGAATAAATAGGTTTTTTCTACGTCATAGCCTACAGTTTAGTATGCAAATTTGCAGGGCCCATGATGGGGAACAGCTCTTTATGGGCCCTGCATAAAGGAAGACGGCATCTCAAATTCCAACCATAGAGAGAAGATTTCAGTCTCTTCCACACCACAAGAAAAACAAAGAAAAAAAACAAAGAAAAACAAAGAAAAAACGTCAAATTCAAATGGCTTCACATGAGGAAATTAAGAATAAATAGGTTTTTTCTACGTCAGAAGCTATAGTTTAGTATGCAAATTTGCAGGGCCCATGATGCGGAAAAGGCCTTTATAGGCCGTGTATAAAGGAAGACGGCATCTCAAATTCCAACCATAGAGAGATGATTTTAGTCTCTTCCACACCACAAGAAAAAGAAAAATAAACAAAGAGAAGCCGTCAAATTCAAATGCCTTCACATGAGGAAATTAAGAATAAATACGTTGGTTCTACGTCATAGGCTACAGTTTAGTGTGGAAATTTGCAGGGTCCATGATGCGGAAAAGGCCTTCATAGGCCGTGTATAAAGGAACACGCCATCTCAAATTCGAACCGAGCAGAGATGATTTCGGTCTCTTCCACACCACAATAAAAACACAGAAAAACAAAGAAAAAAAAAGAAAAAACGTCACATTCAAATGCCTTCAAGTGACCAAAGTAAGAATAAATACGTTGGTTCTACGTCATAGGCTACAGTTTAGTATGCATATTTGCAGGGGTCATGAAACTGAAAAGGGCTTTATAGGCCCTGTATAAAGGAAGACGGCATCTCAAATTGAAACCATAGAGAGATGATTTCAGTCTCTTCCACACCACAAGAAAATCACAGAAAAACAAAGAAAAGAAAAATGAAGAAAAAACGTCAAATTCAAATGGCTTCACATGAGGAAATTAAGAATAAATACGTTGGTTCTACGTCATAGGCTACAGATTTGTATGCAAATTTGCAGGGTTCATGAAACGGAAAAGGGCTTTATAGGCCCTGTATAACGGAAGACGGCATCTCAAAGTGGAACCATACAGAGATGATTTCAGTGTCTTCCACACCGCAAGAAAAACACAGAGAAACAAAGAAAAAAAACAAACAAAAACAAAGAAAAAACGTCAAATTCAAATGCCTTCACATTAGGAAAGGAGGAATAAATACGTTGGTTCTACGTCATAATCTACAGGTTAGTATACAAACTTGCAGGGCCCATGATGAGGAAAATTGTTTTGTCCGCCCTGTATAAAAGGAAGACGGCATCACAAATTAGAACCATAGAGAGATGATTTTAGTCTCTTCCACACCACAAGAAAAACAAAGAAAAAAAAACAAAGAAAAAACGTCAAATTCACATGCCTTCACATGAGGAAAGGAAGAATAAATACGGTGGTTCTACGTCATAGGCTACAGTTTAGTATGCAAATTTGCAGGGAACATGTTGAGGAAAAAGGCTTTATAGGCCCTGTATAAAGGAAGACGGCATCTCAAATTGGAACCATAGAGAGATGATTTCAGTCTCTTCCACACCACCAGAAAAACACAGAAAAACAAAGAAAAAAAAACAAAGAAAAACAAAGAAAAAAGGTTAAATTCAAATGCCTTCAAGTGACCAAAGTAAGAATAAATACGTTGGTTCTACCTCATAGGCTACAGTTTAGTGGGCAAATTTGCAGGGCCCATGATGTTGAAAAGGGCTTTATAGGAACTGTATAAAGGAAGAGGGCATCTCAAATTGGAACCATACAGAGATAATTTCAGTCTCTTCCACACCACAAGAAAAACACAGAAAAACAAAGAAAAAAAACAAAGAAAAACAAAGAAAATACGTCACATTCAAATGCCTTCAAGTGACCAAAGTAAGAATAAATACGTTGGTTCTACCTCATAGGCTACAGTTTAGTATGCATATTTGCAGGGGTCATAATGCGGAAGATTCCTTTATAGGCCCTGTATAAAGGAAGACGGCATCTAAAATTCCAACCATAGAGAGATGATTTCAGTCTCTTCCACACCACAAGAAAAACACAGAAAAACAAAGAAAAACAAAGAAAAAACGTCAAATTCAAATGCCTTCAAGTGACCAAAGTAAGAATAAATACGTTGGTTCTACGTCATAGGCTACAGTTTAGTATGCAAATTTGCAGGGCCCATGATGCGGAAAAGCTCTTTATAGGCCCTGTATAAAGGAAGACGGCATCTCAAATTCGAACCATAGAGAGATGATTTCAGTCTCTTCCACACCACAAGAAAAACACAGAAAAACAAAGAAAAAAAACAAAGAAAAACAAAGAAAAAACGTCAAATTCAAATGCCTTCAAGTGACCAAAGTAAGAATAAATACGTTGGTTCTACGTCATAGGCTACAGTTTAGTATGCAAATTTGCAGGGCCCATGATGGGGAAAAGCTCTTTATGGGCCCTGTATAAAGGAAGACGGCATCTCAAATTCCAACCATAGAGAGAAGATTTCAGTCTCTTCCACACCACAAGAAAAACAAAGAAAAAAAACAAAGAAAAACAAAGAAAAAACGTCAAATTCAAATGGCTTCACATGAGGAAATTAAGAATAAATAGGTTTTTTCTACGTCATAAGCTATAGTTTAGTATGGAAATTTGCAGGGCCCATGATGCGGAAAAGGCCTTTATAGGCCGTGTATAAAGGAAGACGGCATCTCAAATTCCAACCATAGAGAGATGATTTTAGTCTCTTCCACACCACAAGAAAAAGAAAAATAAACAAAGAGAAGCCGTCAAATTCAAATGCCTTCACATTAGGAAAGGAGGAATAAATACGTTGGTTCTACGTCATAATCTACAGGTTAGTATACAAACTTGCAGGGCCCATGATGAGGAAAATTGTTTTGTCCGCCCTGTATAAAAGGAAGACGGCATCACAAATTAGAACCATAGAGAGATGATTTTAGTCTCTTCCACACCACAAGAAAAACAAAGAAAAAAAACAAAGAAAAAACGTCAAATTCACATCCCTTCACATGAGGAAAGGAAGAATAAATACGGTGGTTCTACGTCATAGGCTACAGTTTAGTATGCAAATTTGCAGGGAACATGTTGAGGAAAAAGGCTTTATAGGCCCTGTATAAAGGAAGACGGCATCTCAAATTGGAACCATAGAGAGATGATTTCAGTCTCTTCCACACCACCAGAAAAACACAGAAAAACAAAGAAAAAAAAACAAAGAAAAACAAAGAAAAAAGGTTAAATTCAAATGCCTTCAAGTGACCGAAGTAAGAATAAATACGTTGGTTCTACCTCATAGGCTACAGTTTAGTGGGCAAATTTGCAGGGCCCATGATGTTGAAAAGGGCTTTATAGGAACTGTATAAAGGAAGAGGGCATCTCAAATTGGAACCATACAGAGATAATTTCAGTCTCTTCCACACCACAAGAAAAAACACAGAAAAACAAAGAAAAAAAACAAAGAAAAACAAAGAAAATACGTCACATTCAAATGCCTTCAAGTGACCAAAGTAAGAATAAATACGTTGGTTCTACGTCATAGGCTACAGTTTAGTATGCATATTTGCAGGGGTCATGATGCGGAAGATTCCTTTATAGGCCCTGTATAAAGGAAGACGGCATCTAAAATTCCAACCATAGAGAGATGATTTCAGTCTCTTCCACACCACAATAAAAACACAGAAAAACAAAGAAAAAAAAAAGAAAAAACGTCACATTCAAATGCCTTCAAGTGACCAAAGTAAGAATAAATACGTTGGTTCTACGGCATAGGCTACAGTTTAGTATGCAAATTTGCAGGGCCCATGATGCGGAAAAGCTCTTTATAGGCCCTGTATAAAGGAAGACGGCATCTCAAATTCGAACCATAGAGAGATGATTTCAGTCTCTTCCACACCACAAGAAAAACACAGAAAAACAAAGAAAAAAAACAAAGAAAAACAAAGAAAAAACGTCATATTCAACTGCCTTCAAGTGAACAAATTAAGAATAAATAGGTTTTTTCTACGTCATAGCCTACAGTTTAGTATGCAAATTTGCAGGGCCCATGATGGGGAACAGCTCTTTATGGGCCCTGCATAAAGGAAGACGGCATCTCAAATTCCAACCATAGAGAGAAGATTTCAGTCTCTTCCACACCACAAGAAAAACAAAGAAAAAAAACAAAGAAAAACAAAGAAAAAACGTCAAATTCAAATGGCTTCACATGAGGAAATTAAGAATAAATAGGTTTTTTCTACGTCATAAGCTATAGTTTAGTATGCAAATTTGCAGGGCCCATGATGCGGAAAAGGCCTTTATAGGCCGTGTATAAAGGAAGACGGCATCTCAAATTCCAACCATAGAGAGATGATTTGAGTCTCTTCCACACCACAAGAAAAAGAAAAATAAACAAAGAGAAGCCGTCAAATTCAAATGCCTTCACATGAGGAAACTAAGAATAAATACGTTGGTTCTACGTCATAGGCTACAGTTTAGTGTGGAAATTTGCAGGGTCCATGATGCGGAAAAGGCCTTCATAGGCCGTGTATAAAGGAACACGCCATCTCAAATTCGAACCGTGCAGAGATGATTTCAGTGTCTTCCACACCACAAGAAAATCACAGAAAAACAAAGGAAAAACGTCAAATTCAAATGCCTTCAAATAACCAAAGTAAGAATAAATACGTTGGTTCTACGTCATAGGCTACAGTTTAGTATGCAAACTTGCAGGGCCCATGTTGCTAAAAAGGGCTTTATAGGCCGTGTATAAAGGAAGACGGCATCTCAAATTCGAACCATAGAGAGATGATTTCAGTCTCTTCCACACCACAAGAAAAAACAAAGAAAAAAAACAAAGAAAAACAAAGAAAAAACGTCATATTCAAATGCCTTCAAGTGACCAAAGCAAGAATAAATAGGTTTTTTCTACGTCATAGGCTACAGTTTAGTATGCAAATTTGCAGGGCTCATGATGAGGAACAGCTTTTTATAGGAGCTGTATAAAGGAAAACGGCATCTCAAATTCGAACCATATAGAGATGATTTCAGTCTATTCCACACCACAAGAAAAACAAAGAAAAAAAAAACAAAGGAAAACAAAGAAAAAACGTGAAGTTCAAAGGCCATGAAATAACCAAAGTAAGAATAAATACGTTGGTTCTACATCATAGGCTACAGTTTAGTATGCAAATTTGCATCGCCCATGATGCGGAAAAGGGATTTATAGGCCCATGATAAAGGAAGACGGCATCTCAAATTCGAACCATACAGAGATGATTTCAGTCTCTTCCACACCACAAAAAAATCACAGAAAAACGAAGAAAAAAAAACAAAGAAAAACGAAGGAAAAACGTCAAATTCAAATGCCATCAAATAACCAAAGTAAGAATAAATACGTTGGTTCTACCTCATAGGCTACAGTTTAGTATGCATATTTGCAGGGGTCATGATGCGGAAGATTCGTTTATAGGCCCTGTATAAAGGAAGACGGCATCTAAAATTCCAACCATAGAGAGATGATTTGAGTCTCTTCCACACCACAATAAAAACACAGAAAAACAAAGAAAAAAAAAGAAAAAACGTCAAATTCAAATGCCTTCACATGAGGAAATTAAGAATAAATACGTTGGTTCTACGTCATAGGCTACAGTTTAGTATGCAAACTTGCAGGGCCCATGTTGCTAAAAAGGGCTTTATAGGCCGTGTATAAAGGAAGACGGCATCTCAAATTCGAACCATAGAGAGATGATTTCAGTCTCTTCCACACCACAAGAAAAAACAAAGAAAAAAAACAAAGAAAAACAAAGAAAAAACGTCATATTCAAATGCCTTCAAGTGACCAAAGCAAGAATAAATAGGTTTTTTCTACGTCATAGGCTACAGTTTAGTATGCAAATTTGCAGGGCTCATGATGAGGAACAGCTTTTTATAGGAGCTGTATAAAGGAAAACGGCATCTCAAATTCGAACCATATAGAGATGATTTCAGTCTATTCCACACCACAAGAAAAACAAAGAAAAAAAAAACAAAGGAAAACAAAGAAAAAACGTGAAGTTCAAAGGCCATGAAATAACCAAAGTAAGAATAAATACGTTGGTTCTACATCATAGGCTACAGTTTAGTATGCAAATTTGCATCGCCCATGATGCGGAAAAGGGATTTATAGGCCCATGATAAAGGAAGACGGCATCTCAAATTCGAACCATACAGAGATGATTTCAGTCTCTTCCACACCACAAGAAAATCACAGAAAAACGAAGAAAAAAAAACAAAGAAAAACGAAGGAAAAACGTCAAATTCAAATGCCATCAAATAACCAAAGTAAGAATAAATACGTTGGTTCTACCTCATAGGCTACAGTTTAGTATGCATATTTGCAGGGGTCATGATGCGGAAGATTCGTTTATAGGCCCTGTATAAAGGAAGACGGCATCTAAAATTCCAACCATAGAGAGATGATTTGAGTCTCTTCCACACCACAAGAAAAACACAGAAAAACAAAGAAAAAAAAAGAAAAAACGTCAAATTCAAATGCCTTCACATGAGGAAATTAAGAATAAATACGTTGGTTCTACGTCATAGGCTACAGTTTAGTATGCAAATTTGCAGGGCCCATGATGCGGAAAAGGCCTTTATAGGCCCTGTATAAAGGAAGACGGCATCTCAAATTCCAACCATAGAGAGATGATTTCAGCCTCTTCCACACCACAAGGAAAACACAGAAAAACAAAGAAAAAAAACAAAAAAAAAACAAAGAAAAAACGTCATATTCAAATGCCTTCAAGTGACCAAAGTAAGAATAAATAGGTTTTTTCTACGTCATAGCCTACAGTTTAGTATGCAAATTTGCAGGGCCCATGATGGGGAACAGCTCTTTATAGGCCGTGTATAAAAAAAGACGGCATCTCAAATTCGAACCATAGAGAGATGATTTCAGTCTCTTCCACACCACAAGAAAAACAAAGAAAAAAACAAACAAAGGAAAACAAAGCAAAAACGTGAAGTTCAAAGGCCATGAAAAAACCAGAGTAAGAATAAATACGTTGGTTCTACGTCATAGCCTACAGTTTAGTATGCAAATTTGCATTGGTCATGATGCGGAAAAAGGCTTTATAGGCCCTGTATAAAGGAACACGGCATCTCAAATTGGAACCATAGAGAGATGATTTCAGTCTTTTCCACACCACAAGAAAAGAAAAAAAAACAAAGAAAAAACGTCAAATTCAAATGCCTTCAAGTGACCAAAGTAAGAATAAATACGTTGGTTCTACGTCATAGGCTACAGTTTAGTATGCAAATTTGCAGGGCCCATGATGAGGAAAAGGGCTTTATAGGCCCTGTATAAAGGAAGACGGCATCTCAAATTGGAACCATAGAGAGATGATTTCAGTGTCTTCCACACCACAAGAAAAACACAGAAACACAAAGAAAAAAAACAAAGAAAAAACGTCATATTCATATGCCTTCAAGTGACCAAAGTAAGAATAAATTCGTTGGTTCTACGTCATAGCCTACAGTTTATTATGCAAATTTGCAGGGCCCATGATGCGGAAAAGGGCTTTAGAGGCCCTGTATAAAGGAAGACGGCATCTCAAATTGGAACCATAGAGAGATGATTTAAGTGTCTTCCACACCACAAGAAAAACACAGAAAAACGAAGGAAAAAAAACAAAGAAAAATAGAGAAAAAACGTCACATTCAAATGCCTTCAAGTGACCAAAGTAAGAATAAATAGGTTTTTTCTACGTCATAGGCTACAGTTTAGTATGCAAATTTGCAGGGCCCATGATGAGGAAAAGAGCTTTATAGGCCCTGTTTAAAGGAAGACGGCATCTCAAATTCCAACCATAGAGAGATGATTTCAGTGTCTTCCACACCACAAGAAAAACACAGAAACACAAAAAAAAAAACAAAGAAAAAACGTCATATTCAAATGCCTTCAAGTGACCAAAGTAAGAATAAATTCGTTGGTTCTACGTCATAGCCTACAGTTTAGTATGCAAATTTGCAGGGCCCATAATGCGGAAAAATGCTTTATAGGCCGTTTATAAAAAAAGACGGGATCTCAAATTCCAACCATAGAGAGATGATTTCAGTCTCTTCCACACCACAAGAAAAACAAAGCAAAAAAACAAAGAAAAACAAAGAAAAAACGTCAAATTCAAATGCCTTCAAGTGACCAAAGTAAGAATAAATACGTTGGTTCTACGTCATAGGCTACAGTTTAGTATGCAAATTTGCAGGGCCCATGATGCGGAAAAGGGCTTTATAGGCCCTGTATAAAGGAAGACATCATCTCAAATTGGAACCATAGAGAGATGATTTCAGTCTCTTCCACACGACAAGAAAATCACAGAAAAAAAAACAAAGAAAAACAAAGAAAAAACGTCACATTCAAATGCCTTCAAGTGACCAAAGTAAGAATAAATACGTGGGTTCTACGTCATAGGCTACAGTTTAGTATGTAAATTTGCAGTGCCCATGATGTGGAAAAGGGCTTTAGAGGCCCTGTATGAAGGAAGACGGCATCTCAAATTGGAAACATAGAGAGATCATTTCAGTCTCTTTCACACCACAAGAAAATCACAGAAAAACAAAGAAAAAAAACAAAGAAAAACAAAGGAAAAACGTCACATTCAAATGCCATCAAATAACCAAAGTAAGAATAAATACGTTGGTTGTACGTCATAGGCTACAGTTTAGTATGCAAACTTGCAGGGCCCATGATGCGGAAAAGAGCTTTATAGGCCCTGTTTAAAGGAAGACGGCATCTCAAATTCCAACCATAGAGAGATGATTTCAGTGTCTTCCACACCACAAGAAAAACACAGAAACACAAAGAAAAAAAGCAAAGAAAAAACGTGAAGTTCAAAGGCCATCAAATAACCAAAGTAAGAATAAATACGTTGGTTCTACGTCATAGGCTACAGTTTAGTATGCAAACTTGCAGGGGTCATGATGCGGAAAAAGGCTTTATAGGCCCTGTATAAAGGAAGACGGCATCTCAAATTCGAACCATAGAGAGATCATTTCAGTCTCTTTCACACCACAAGAAAAAGAAAAAAAAAGAAAAATTAAGAAAAAACGTCAAATTCAAATGCCTTCAGATGAGAAAATTAAGAATAAATACGTTGGTTCTACCTCATAGCCGATAGTTTAGTATGCAAATTTGGAGGGTCCATGATGAGGAAAAGGGCTTTATAGGCCCGGTATAAAGGAAGACGGCATCTGAAATTGGAACCATACAGAGATGATTACGGTCTCTTCCACACTACAGGAAAAACACAGAAAAACAAAGAAAAAAAAAACAAAGAAAAAACGTCAAATTCAAATGCCTTCACTTGAGGAAATTAAGAATAAATACGTTGGTTCTACGCTATAGGCTACAGTTTAGTATGCAAACTTGCAGGGTAAATGATGCGGAAAAGGGCTTTATAGACCGTGTATAAAAAAAGAGGGCGTCTCAAATTGGAATAATAGAGAGATGATTTCAGTGTCTTCCACACCACAAGAAAAACACAGAAAAACAAAGAAAAAAAACATACAAAAACAAAGAAAAAACGTCAAATTCAAATGCCTTCAAGTGACCAAAGTAAGAATAAATACGTTGGTTCTACGTCATAGGCTACAGTTTAGTATGCAAACTTGCAGGGTAAATGATGCGGAAAAGGGCTTTATATGCCGTGTATAAAAAAAGACGGCATCTCAAATTCCAACCATAGAGAGATGATTTCAGTCTCTTCCACACCACAAGAAAAACACAGAAAAACAAAGAAAAAAAACAAAGAAAAACAAAGAAAAAACGTCAAATTCAAATGCCTTCAAGTGACCAAAGTAAGAATAAATACGTTGGTTCTACGTCATAGGCTACAGTTTAGTATGCAAATTTGCATCGCCCATGATGCGGAAAAGGGCTTTATAGGCCCTGTATAAAGGAAGACGGCATCTCAAATTGGAACCATAGAGAGATGATTTCAGTGTCTTCCACACCACAAGAAAATCACAGAAAAACAAAGAAAAAAAAAACAAAGAAAAAGAAAGGAAAAACGTCATATTCAACTGCCTTCAAGTGACCAAAGTAAGAATAAATACGTTGGTTCTACGTCATAGGCTACAGTTTAGTATGCAAACTTGCAGGGCCCATGTTGCTGAAAAGGGCTTTATAGGCCGTGTATAAAGGAAGACGGCATCTCAAATTCGAACCATAGAGAGATGATTTCAGTCTCTTCCACACCACAAGAAAAACAAAGAAAAAAAACAAAGAAAAACAAAGAAAAAACGTCATATTCAAATGCCTTCAAGTGACCAAAGCAAGAATAAATAGGTTTTTTCTACGTCATAGGCTACAGTTTAGTATGCAAATTTGCAGGGCTCATGATGAGGAACAGCTTTTTATAGGAGCTGTATAAAGGAAAACGGCATCTCAAATTCGAACCATATAGAGATGATTTCAGTCTATTCCACACCACAAGAAAAACAAAGAAAAAAAAAACAAAGGAAAACAAAGAAAAAACGTGAAGTTCAAAGGCCATGAAATAACCAAAGTAAGAATAAATACGTTGGTTCTACATCATAGGCTACAGTTTAGTATGCAAATTTGCATCGCCCATGATGCGGAAAAGGGATTTATAGGCCCATGATAAAGGAAGACGGCATCTCAAATTCGAACCATACAGAGATGATTTCAGTCTCTTCCACACCACAAGAAAATCACAGAAAAACAAAGAAAAAAAAACAAAGAAAAACAAAGAAAAAACGTCAAATTCAAATGCCATCAAATAACCAAAGTAAGAATAAATACGTTGGTTCTACCTCATAGGCTACAGTTTAGTATGCAAATTTGCAGGGGTCATGATGCGGAAAATTGCTTTATAGGCCCTGTATAAAGGAAGACGGCATCTCAAATTCCAACCATAGAGAGATGATTTCAGTCTCTTCCACACCACAAGAAAAACACAGAAAAACAAAGAAAAAAAAAGAAAAAACGTCAAATTCAAATGCCTTCACATGAGGAAATTAAGAATAAATACGTTGGTTCTACGTCATAGGCTACAGTTTAGTATGCAAATTTGCAGGGCCCATGATGCGGAAAAGGGCTTTATAGGCCCTGTATAAAGGAAGACGGCATCTCAAATTCCAACCATAGAGAGATGATTTCAGTCTCTTCCACACCACAAGAAAAACACAGAAAAACAAAGAAAAAAAACAAAAAAAAAACAAAGAAAAAACGTCAAATTCAAATGCCTTCAAGTGACCAAAGTAAGAATAAATACGTTGGTTCTACGTCATAGTCTACAGTTTAGTATGCAAATTTGCAGGGCCCATGATGGGGAAAAGCTCTTTATAGGCCCTGTATAAAGGAAGACGGCATCTCAAATTCGAACCATAGAGAGATGATTTCAGTCTCTTCCACACCACAAGAAAAACAAAGAAAAAAACAAACAAAGGAAAACAAAGCAAAAACGTGAAGTTCAAAGGCCATGAAAAAACCAGAGTAAGAATAAATACGTTGGTTCTACGTCATAGCCTACAGTTTAGTATGCAAATTTGCATTGGTCATGATGCGGAAAAAGGCTTTATAGGCCCTGTATAAAGGAACACGGCATCTCAAATTGGAACCATAGAGAGATGATTTCAGTCTTTTCCACACCACAAGAAAAGAAAAAAAAACAAAGAAAAAACGTCAAATTCAAATGCCTTCAAGTGACCAAAGTAAGAATAAATACGTTGGTTCTACGTCATAGGCTACAGTTTAGTATGCAAATTTGCAGGGCCCATGATGAGGAAAAGGGCTTTATAGGCCCTGTATAAAGGAAGACGGCATCTCAAATTGGAACCATAGAGAGATGATTTCAGTGTCTTCCACACCACAAGAAAAACACAGAAAAACAAAGAAAAAAAACAAAGAAAAAACGTCAAATTCAAATGCCTTCAAGTGACCAAAGTAAGAATAAATACGTTGGTTCTACGTCATAGCCTACAGTTTATTATGCAAATTTGCAGGGCCCATGATGCGGAAAAGGGCTTTAGAGGCCCTGTATAAAGGAAGAAGGCATCTCAAATTGGAACCATAGAGAGATGATTTAAGTGTCTTCCACACCACAAGAAAAACACAGAAAAACGAAGGAAAAAAAACAAAGAAAAATAGAGAAAAAACGTCACATTCAAATGCCTTCAAGTGACCAAAGTAAGAATAAATAGGTTTTTTCTACGTCATAGGCTACAGTTTAGTATGCAAATTTGCAGGGCCCATGATGAGGAAAAGAGCTTTATAGGCCCTGTTTAAAGGAAGACGGCATCTCAAATTCCAACCATAGAGAGATGATTTCAGTGTCTTCCACACCACAAGAAAAACACAGAAACACAAAAAAAAAAACAAAGAAAAAACGTCATATTCAAATGCCTTCAAGTGACCAAAGTAAGAATAAATTCGTTGGTTCTACGTCATAGCCTACAGTTTAGTATGCAAATTTGCAGGGCCCATAATGCGGAAAAATGCTTTATAGGCCGTTTATAAAAAAAGACGGGATCTCAAATTCCAACCATAGAGAGATGATTTCAGTCTCTTCCACACCACAAGAAAAACAAAGCAAAAAAACAAAGAAAAACAAAGAAAAAACGTCAAATTCAAATGCCTTCAAGTGACCAAAGTAAGAATAAATACGTTGGTTCTACGTCATAGGCTACAGTTTAGTATGCAAATTTGCAGGGCCCATGATGCGGAAAAGGGCTTTATAGGCCCTGTATAAAGGAAGACATCATCTCAAATTGGAACCATAGAGAGATGATTTCAGTCTCTTCCACACGACAAGAAAATCACAGAAAAAAAAACAAAGAAAAACAAAGAAAAAACGTCACATTCAAATGCCTTCAAGTGACCAAAGTAAGAATAAATACGTGGGTTCTACGTCATAGGCTACAGTTTAGTATGTAAATTTGCAGTGCCCATGATGCGGAAAAGGGCTTTAGAGGCCCTGTATGAAGGAAGACGGCATCTCAAATTGGAAACATAGAGAGATCATTTCAGTCTCTTTCACACCACAAGAAAATCACAGAAAAACAAAGAAAAAAAACAAAGAAAAACAAAGGAAAAACGTCACATTCAAATGCCATCAAATAACCAAAGTAAGAATAAATACGTTGGTTGTACGTCATAGGCTACAGTTTAGTATGCAAACTTGCAGGGCCCATGATGCGGAAAAGAGCTTTATAGGCCCTGTTTAAAGGAAGACGGCATCTCAAATTCCAACCATAGAGAGATGATTTCAGTGTCTTCCACACCACAAGAAAAACACAGAAACACAAAGAAAAAAAGCAAAGAAAAAACGTGAAGTTCAAAGGCCATCAAATAACCAAAGTAAGAATAAATACGTTGGTTCTACGTCATAGGCTACAGTTTAGTATGCAAACTTGCAGGGGTCATGATGCGGAAAAAGGCTTTATAGGCCCTGTATAAAGGAAGACGGCATCTCAAATTCGAACCATAGAGAGATCATTTCAGTCTCTTTCACACCACAAGAAAAAGAAAAAAAAAGAAAAATTAAGAAAAAACGTCAAATTCAAATGCCTTCAGATGAGAAAATTAAGAATAAATACGTTGGTTCTACCTCATAGCCGATAGTTTAGTATGCAAATTTGGAGGGTCCATGATGAGGAAAAGGGCTTTATAGGCCCGGTATAAAGGAAGACGGCATCTGAAATTGGAACCATACAGAGATGATTTCGGTCTCTTCCACACTACAGGAAAAACACAGAAAAACAAAGAAAAAAAAAACAAAGAAAAAACGTCAAATTCAAATGCCTTCACTTGAGGAAATTAAGAATAAATACGTTGGTTCTACGCTATAGGCTACAGTTTAGTATGCAAACTTGCAGGGTAAATGATGCGGAAAAGGGCTTTATAGACCGTGTATAAAAAAAGACGGCGTCTCAAATTGGAATAATAGAGAGATGATTTCAGTGTCTTCCACACCACAAGAAAAACACAGAAAAACAAAGAAAAAAAACATACAAAAACAAAGAAAAAACGTCAAATTCAAATGCCTTCAAGTGACCAAAGTAAGAATAAATACGTTGGTTCTACGTCATAGGCTACAGTTTAGTATGCAAACTTGCAGGGTAAATGATGCGGAAAAGGGCTTTATATGCCGTGTATAAAAAAAGACGGCATCTCAAATTCGAACCATAGAGAGATGATTTCAGTGTCTTCCACACCACAAGAAAATCACAGAAAAACAAAGAAAAAAAACAAAGAAAAACAAAGAAAAAACGTCAAATTCAAATGCCTTCAAGTGACCAAAGTAAGAATAAATACGTTGGTTCTACGTCATAGGCTACAGTTTAGTATGCAAATTTGCATCGCCCATGATGCGGAAAAGGGCTTTATAGGCCCTGTATAAAGGAAGACGGCATCTCAAATTCGAACCATAGAGAGATGATTTCAGTGTCTTCCACACCACAAGAAAATCACAGAAAAACAAAGAAAAAAAAAACAAAGAAAAAGAAAGGAAAAACGTCATATTCAACTGCCTTCAAGTGACCAAAGTAAGAATAAATACGTTGGTTCTACGTCATAGCCTACAGTTTAGTATGCAAATTTGCAGGGCCCATGATGCGGAAAAGGGCTTTATATTCCCTGTATAAAGGAAGACGGCATCTCAAATTGGAACCATAGAGAGATGATTTCAGTGTCTTCCACATAACAAGAAAAACACAGAAAAACGAAGGAAAAAAAACAAAGAAAAATAGAGAAAAAACGTCACATTCAAATGCCTTCAAGTGACCAAAGTAAGAATAAATAGGTTTTTTCTACGTCATAGCCTACAGTTTAGTATGCAAATTTGCAGGTCCCATGATGAGGAACAGCTCTTTATAGGAGCTGTATAAAGGAAGACGGCATCTGAAATTCGAACCATAGAGAGATGATTTCAGTGTCTTCCACACCACAAGAAAAACAAAGAAAAAAAAAACAAAGAAAAACAAAGAAAAAGCGTGAAGTTCAAAGGCCATCAAATAACCAAAGTAAGAATAAATACGTCGGTTCTACGTCATAGGCTACAGTTTAGTATGCAAATTTGCAGGGGTTATGATGCGGAAAAAGGCTTTATAGGCCCTGTATAAAGGAAGACGGCATCTCAAATTCGAACCATAGAGAGATGATTTCAGTCTCTTCCACACCACAAGAAAAAGAAAAAAAAAAAAAGAAAAACAAAGAAAAACCGTCAAATTCAAATGCCTTCAAGTGACCAAAGTAAGAATAAATACGTTGGTTCTACGTCATAGGCTACAGTTTTGTATGTAAATTTGCAGGGCCCATGATGCGGAAACGTGCTTTATAGGCCCTGTATAACGGAAGACGGCATCTGAAATTGGAACCATAGAGAGATCATTACAGTCTCTTCCACACCACAAGAAAAACAAAGAAAAAGAAAACAAAGGAAAACAAAGCAAAAACGTGAAGTTCAAAGGCCATCAAAAAACCAGAGTAAGAATAAATACGTTGGTTCAACGTCATAGGCTACAGTTTAGTATGCAAATTTGCAAGGCCCATGATGAGGAAAAGAGCTTTATAGGCCCTGTTTAAAGGAAGACGGCATCTCAAATTTGAACCATAGAGAGATGATTTCAGTGTCTTCCACACCACAAGAAAAACACAAACACAGAAAGAAAAAAAACAAAGAAAAAACGTCATATTCAAATGCCTTCAAGTGACCAAAGTAAGAATAAATTCGTTGGTTCTACGTCATAGCCTACAGTTTAGTATGCAAATTTGCAGGGCCCATAATGCGGAAAAGGGCTTTATAGGCCGTTTATAAAAAAAAGTCGGGATCTCAAATTCCAACCATAGAGAGATGATTTCAGTGTCTTCCACACCACAAGAAAAACAAAGCAAAAAAACAAAGAAAAATAAAGAAAAAACGTCAAATTCAAATGCCTTCAAGTGACCAAAGTAAGAATAAATACGTTGGTTCTACGTCATAGGCTACAGTTTAGTATGCAAATTTGCATCACCCATGATGCGGAAAAGGGCTTTATATGCCCTGTATAAAGGAAGACATCATCTCAAATTCGAAACATAGAGAGATGATTTCAGTCTCTTCCACACCACAAGAAAATCACAGAAAAAAAACAAAGAAAAACAAAGAAAAAACGTCACATTCAAATGCCTTCAAGTGACCAAAGTAAGAATAAATACGTGGGTTCTACGTCATAGGCTACAGTTTAGTATGCAAATTTGCATCGCCCATGATGCGGAAAAGGGCTTTATAGGCCCTGTATAAAGGAAGACATCATCTCAAATTCGAACCATAGAGAGATGATTTCAGTCTCTTCCACACCACAAGAAAATCACAGAAAAAAAAACAAAGAAAAACAAAGGAAAAACGTCATATTCAACTGCCTTCAAGTGACCAAAGTAAGAATAAATACGTTGGTTCTACGTCATAGCCTACAGTTTAGTATCCAAATTTGCAGGGCGCATGATGAGGAAAAGCTCTTTATAGGCCCTGTACAAAGGAAGACGGCATCTCAAATTCCAACCATAGAGAGATGATTTCAGTCTCTTCCACACCACAAGAAAATCACAGAAAAACGAAGAAAAAAAAAACAAAGAAAAACAAAGGAAAAACGTCAAATTCAAATGCCATCAAATAACCAAAGTAAGAATAAATACGTTGGTTCTACGTCATAGGCTACAGTTTAGTATGCAAATTTGCATCGCACATGATGCGGAAAAGGGCTTTATAGGCCCTGTATAAAGGAAGACATCATCTCAAATTCGAACCATAGAGAGATGATTTGAGTGTCTTCCACACCACAAGAAAATCACAGAAAAACAAAGAAAAAAAACAAAGAAAAACAAAGGAAAAACGTCAAATTCAAATGCCTTCAGATGAGAAAATTAAGAATAAATACGTTGGTTCTACGTCATAGGCTACAGTTTAGTATGCAAATTTGGAGGGTCCATGATGAGGAAAAGGGCTTTATAGGCCCGGTATAAAGGAAGACGGCATCTCAAATTGGAACCATAGAGAGATGATTTCAGTCTTTTCCACACCACAAGAAAAAGAAAAAAAAAAAAAGAAAAACAAAGAAAAACCGTCAAATTCAAATGCCTTCAAGTGACCAAAGTAAGAATAAATACGTTGGTTCTACGTCATAGGCTACAGTTTAGTATGTAAATTTGCAGGGCCCATGATGCGGAAAAGTGCTTTATAGGCCCTGTATAAAGGAAGACGGCATCTGAAATTGGAACCATAGAGAGATCATTTCAGTCTCTTCCACACCACAAGAAAAACAAAGGAAAAAAAAACAAAGGAAAACAAAGCAAAAACGTGAAGTTCAAAGGCCATCAAAAAACCAAAGTAAGAATAAATACGTTGGTTCTACGTCATAGCCTACAGTTTAGTATGCAAATTTGCATTGGTCATGATGCGGAAAAAGGCTTTAAAGGCCCTGTATAAAGGAACACGGCATCTCAAATTGGAACCATAGAGAGATGATTTCAGTCTTTTCCACACCACAAGAAAAAGAAAAAAAACAAAGAAAAACAAAGAAAAACCGTCAAATTCAAATGCCTTCAAGTGACCAAAGTAAGAATAAATTCGTTGGTTCTACGTCATAGCCTACAGTTTAGTATGCAAATTTGCAGGGCCCATAATGCGGAAAAGGGCTTTATAGGCCGTTTATAAAAAAAGTCGGGATCTCAAATTCCAACCATAGAGAGATGATTTCAGTGTCTTCCACACCACAAGAAAAACAAAGCAAAAAAACAAAGAAAAATAAAGAAAAAACGTCAAATTCAAATGCCTTCAAGTGACCAAAGTAAGAATAAATACGTTGGTTCTACGTCATAGGCTACAGTTTAGTATGCAAATTTGCATCGCCCATGATGCGGAAAAGGGCTTTATAGGCCCTGTATAAAGGAAGACATCATCTCAAATTCGAACCATAGAGAGATGATTTCAGTCTCTTCCACACCACAAGAAAATCACAGAAAAAAAAACAAAGAAAAACAAAGAAAAAACGTCACATTCAAATGCCTTCAAGTGACCAAAGTAAGAATAAATACGTGGGTTCTACGTCATAGGCTACAGTTTAGTATGCAAATTTGCATCGCCCATGATGCGGAAAAGGGCTTTATAGGCCCTGTATAAAGGAAGACATCATCTCAAATTCGAACCATAGAGAGATGATTTCAGTCTCTTCCACACTACAAGAAAAAGAAAAAAAAAAAAAGAAAAACAAAGAAAAACCGTCAAATTCAAATGCCTTCAAGTGACCAAAGTAAGAATAAATACGTTGGTTCTACGTCATAGGCTACAGTTTAGTATGTAAATTTGCAGGGCCCATGATGCGGAAAAGTGCTTTATAGGCCCTGTATAAAGGAAGACGGCATCTGAAATTGGAACCATAGAGAGATCATTTCAGTCTCTTCCACACCACAAGAAAAACAAAGGAAAAAAAAACAAAGGAAAACAAAGCAAAAACGTGAAGTTCAAAGGCCATCAAAAAACCAAAGTAAGAATAAATACGTTGGTTCTACGTCATAGCCTACAGTTTAGTATGCAAATTTGCATTGGTCATGATGCGGAAAAAGGCTTTAAAGGCCCTGTATAAAGGAACACGGCATCTCAAATTGGAACCATAGAGAGATGATTTCAGTCTTTTCCACACCACAAGAAAAAGAAAAAAAACAAAGAAAAACCGTCAAATTCAAATGCCTTCAAGTGACCAAAGTAAGAATAAATTCGTTGGTTCTACGTCATAGCCTACAGTTTAGTATGCAAATTTGCAGGGCCCATAATGCGGAAAAGGGCTTTATAGGCCGTTTATAAAAAAAGTCGGGATCTCAAATTCCAACCATAGAGAGATGATTTCAGTGTCTTCCACACCACAAGAAAAACAAAGCAAAAAAACAAAGAAAAATAAAGAAAAAACGTCAAATTCAAATGCCTTCAAGTGACCAAAGTAAGAATAAATACGTTGGTTCTACGTCATAGGCTACAGTTTAGTATGCAAATTTGCATCGCCCATGATGCGGAAAAGGGCTTTATAGGCCCTGTATAAAGGAAGACGGCATCTCAAATTCCAACCATAGAGAGATGATTTCAGTCTCTTCCACACCACAAGAAAAACACAGAAAAACAAAAAAAAAAACAAAGAAAAAACGTCAAATTCAAATGCCTTCAAGTGACCAAAGTAAGAATAAATACGTTGGTTCTACGTCATAGGCTACAGTTTAGTATGCAAATTTGCAGGGCCCATGATGCGGAAAAATGCTTTATAGGCCCTGTATAAAGGAAGACGGCATCTCAAATTCCAACCATAGAGAGATGATTTCAGTCTCTTCCACACCACAAGAAAAACAAAGCAAAAAAACAAAGAAAAACAAAGAAAAAACGTCAAATTCAAATGCCTTCAAGTGACCAAAGTAAGAATAAATACGTTGGTTCTACGTCATAGGCTACAGTTTAGTATGCAAATTTGCAGGGCCCATGATGCGGAAAAGGGCTTTATAGGCCCTGTATAAAGGAAGACAGCATCTCAAATTGGAACCATAGAGAGATGATTTCAGTCTCTTCCACACCACAAGAAAAACACAGAAAAAAAAACAAAGAAAAACAAAGAAAAAACGTCAAATTCAAATGCCTTCAAGTGACCAAAGTAAGAATAAATACGTTGGTTCTACGTCATAGGCTACAGTTTAGTATGCAAATTTGCAGGGCCCATGATGCGGAAAAGGGCTTTATAGGCCCTGTATAAAGGAAGACGGCATCTCAAATTGGAACCATAGAGAGATGATTTCAGTCTCTTCCACACCACAAGAAAAACACAGAAAAACAAAGAAAAAAAACAAAGAAAAACAAAGAAAAAACGTCAAATTCAAATGCCATCAAATAACCAAAGTAAGAATAAATACGTTGGTTCTACGTCATAGGCTACAGTTTAGTATGCAAACTTGCAGGGCCCATGATGCGGAAAAGGGCTTTATAGGCCCTGTATAAAGGAAGACGGCATCTCAAATTCCAACCATAGAGAGATGATTTCAGTCTCTTCCACACCACAAGAAAAACACAGAAAAACAAAGAAAAAAAGCAAAGAAAAAACGTGAAGTTCAAATGCCATCAAATAACCAAAGTAAGAATAAATACGTTGGTTCTACGTCATAGGCTACAGTTTAGTATGCAAACTTGCAGGGGTCATGATGCGGAAAAAGGCTTTATAGGCCCTGTATAAAGGAAGACGGCATCTCAAATTCGAACCATAGAGAGATCATTTCAGTCTCTTTCACACCACAAGAAAAAGAAAAAAAAAAGAAAAATTAAGAAAAAACGTCAAATTCAAATGCCTTCAGATGAGAAAATTAAGAATAAATACGTTGGTTCTACCTCATAGCCGATAGTTTAGTATGCAAATTTGGAGGGTCCATGATGAGGAAAAGGGCTTTATAGGCCCGGTATAAAGGAAGACGGCATCTGAAATTGGAACCATACAGAGATGATTTCGGTCTCTTCCACACTACAGGAAAAACACAGAAAAGCAAAGAAAAAAAAAACAAAGAAAAAACGTCAAATTCAAATGCCTTCACTTGAGGAAATTAAGAATAAATACGTTGGTTCTACGCTATAGGCTACAGTTTAGTATGCAAACTTGCAGGGTAAATGATGCGGAAAAGGGCTTTATAGACCGTGTATAAAAAAAGACGGCGTCTCAAATTGGAATAATAGAGAGATGATTTCAGTGTCTTCCACACCACAAGAAAAACACAGAAAAACAAAGAAAAAAAACATACAAAAAAAAAGAAAAAACGTCAAATTCAAATGCCTTCAAGTGACCAAAGTAAGAATAAATACGTTGGTTCTACGTCATAGGCTACAGTTTAGTATGCAAACTTGCAGGGTAAATGATGCGGAAAAGGGCTTTATATGCCGTGTATAAAAAAAGACGGCATCTCAAATTCCAACCATAGAGAGATGATTTCAGTGTCTTCCACACCACAAGAAAATCACAGAAAAACAAAGAAAAAAAACAAAGAAAAACAAAGAAAAAACGTCAAATTCAAATGCCTTCAAGTGACCAAAGTAAGAATAAATACGTTGGTTCTACGTCATAGGCTACAGTTTAGTATGCAAACTTGCAGGGTCCATGATGCGGAAAAGGGCTTTATAGGCCCTGTTTAAAGGAAGACGGCATCTGAAATTGGAACCATAGAGAGATGATTTCAGTCTCTTCCACACCACAAGAAAAACACAGAAACACAAAGAAAAAAAACAAAGAAAAAACGTCACATTCAAATGCCTTCAAGTGACCAAAGTAAGAATAAATACGTTGGTTCTACGTCATAGGCTACAGTTTAGTATGCAAATTTGCATCATCCATGATGCGGAAAAGGGCTTTATAGGCCCTGTATAAAGGAAGACATCATCTCAAATTCGAACCATAGAGAGATGATTTCAGTCTCTTCCACACCACAAGAAAATCACAGAAAAAAAAACAAAGAAAAACAAAGGAAAAACGTCATATTCAACTGCCTTCAAGTGACCAAAGTAAGAATAAATACGTTGGTTCTACGTCATAGCCTACAGTTTAGTATCCAAATTTGCAGGGCGCATGATGAGGAAAAGCTCTTTATAGGCCCTGTACAAAGGAAGACGGCATCTCAAATTCCAACCATAGAGAGATGATTTCAGTCTCTTCCACACCACAAGAAAATCACAGAAAAACGAAGAAAAAAAAAACAAAGAAAAACAAAGGAAAAACGTCAAATTCAAATGCCATCAAATAACCAAAGTAAGAATAAATACGTTGGTTCTACGTCATAGCCTACAGTTTAGTATGCAAATTTGCATCGCACATGATGCGGAAAAGGGCTTTATAGGCCCTGTATAAAGGAAGACATCATCTCAAATTCGAACCATAGAGAGATGATTTGAGTGTCTTCCACACCACAAGAAAATCACAGAAAAACAAAGCAAAAAAACAAAGAAAAATAAAGAAAAAACGTCAAATTCAAATGCCTTCAAGTGACCAAAGTAAGAATAAATACGTTGGTTCTACGTCATAGGCTACAGTTTAGTATGCAAATTTGCATCGCCCATGATGCGGAAAAGGGCTTTATAGGCCCTGTATAAAGGAAGACATCATCTCAAATTCGAACCATAGAGAGATGATTTCAGTCTCTTCCACACCACAAGAAAATCACAGAAAAAAAAACAAAGAAAAACAAAGAAAAAACGTCACATTCAAATGCCTTCAAGTAACCAAAGTAAGAATAAATACGTTGGTTCTACGTCATAGGCTACAGTTTAGTATGCAAATTTGCAGGGCTCATGATGCGGAAAAGGGCTTTATATGCCCTGTATAAAGGAAGACGGCATCTGAAATTGGAAACATAGAGAGATCATTTCAGTCTCTTTCACACCACAAGAAAATCACAGAAAAACAAAGAAAAAAAACATACAAAAACAAAGGAAAAACGTCACATTCAAATGCCATCAAATAACCAAAGTAAGAATAAATACGTTGGTTCTACGTCATAGGCTACAGTTTAGTATGCAAACTTGCAGGGTCCATGATGCGGAAAAGGGCTTTATAGGCCTTGTTTAAAGGAAGACGGCATCTGAAATTGGAACCATAGAGAGATGATTTCAGTCTCTTCCACACCACAAGAAAAACACAGAAACACAAAGAAAAAAAACAAAGAAAAAACGTCACATTCAAATGCCTTCAAGTGACCAAAGTAAGAATAAATACGTTGGTTCTACGTCATAGGCTACAGTTTAGTATGCAAATTTGCATCATCCATGATGCGGAAAAGGGCTTTATAGGCCCTGTATAAAGGAAGACATCATCTCAAATTCGAACCATAGAGAGATGATTTCAGTCTCTTCCACACCACAAGAAAATCACAGAAAAAAAAACAAAGAAAAACAAAGGAAAAACGTCATATTCAACTGCCTTCAAGTGACCAAAGTAAGAATAAATACGTTGGTTCTACGTCATAGCCTACAGTTTAGTATCCAAATTTGCAGGGCGCATGATGAGGAAAAGCTCTTTATAGGCCCTGTACAAAGGAAGACGGCATCTCAAATTCCAACCATAGAGAGATGATTTCAGTCTCTTCCACACCACAAGAAAATCACAGAAAAACGAAGAAAAAAAAAACAAAGAAAAACAAAGGAAAAACGTCAAATTCAAATGCCATCAAATAACCAAAGTAAGAATAAATACGTTGGTTCTACGTCATAGCCTACAGTTTAGTATGCAAATTTGCATCGCACATGATGCGGAAAAGGGCTTTATAGGCCCTGTATAAAGGAAGACATCATCTCAAATTCGAACCATAGAGAGATGATTTCAGTGTCTTCCACACCACAAGAAAATCACAGAAAAACAAAGAAAAAAAACAAAGAAAAACAAAGGAAAAACGTCAAATTCAAATGCCTTCAGATGAGAAAATTAAGAATAAATACGTTGGTTCTACGTCATAGGCTACAGTTTAGTATGCAAATTTGGAGGGTCCATGATGAGGAAAAGGGCTTTATAGGCCCGGTATAAAGGAAGACGGCATCTCAAATTGGAACCATAGAGAGATGATTTCAGTCTCTTCCACACCACAAGAAAAAGAAAAAAAAAAAGAAAAACAAAGAAAAACCGTCAAATTCAAATGCCTTCAAGTGACCAAAGTAAGAATAAATACGTTGGTTCTACGTCATAGGCTACAGTTTAGTATGTAAATTTGCAGGGCCCATGATGCGGAAAAGTGCTTTATAGGCCCTGTATAAAGGAAGACGGCATCTGAAATTGGAACCATAGAGAGATCATTTCAGTCTCTTCCACACCACAAGAAAAACAAAGGAAAAAAAAACAAAGGAAAACAAAGCAAAAACGTGAAGTTCAAAGGCCATCAAAAAACCAAAGTAAGAATAAATACGTTGGTTCTACGTCATAGCCTACAGTTTAGTATGCAAATTTGCATTGGTCATGATGCGGAAAAAGGCTTTAAAGGCCCTGTATAAAGGAACACGGCATCTCAAATTGGAACCATAGAGAGATGATTTCAGTCTTTTCCACACCACAAGAAAAAGAAAAAAAACAATGAAAAACAAAGAAAAACCGTCAAATTCAAATGCCTTCAAGTGACCAAAGTAAGAATAAATTCGTTGGTTCTACGTCATAGCCTACAGTTTAGTATGCAAATTTGCAGGGCCCATAATGCGGAAAAGGGCTTTATAGGCCGTTTATAAAAAAAAGTCGGGATCTCAAATTCCAACCATAGAGAGATGATTTCAGTGTCTTCCACACCACAAGAAAAACAAAGCAAAAAAACAAAGAAAAATAAAGAAAAAACGTCAAATTCAAATGCCTTCAAGTGACCAAAGTAAGAATAAATACGTGGGTTCTACGTCATAGGCTACAGTTTAGTATGCAAATTTGCATCGCCCATGATGCGGAAAAGGGCTTTATAGGCCCTGTATAAAGGAAGACATCATCTCAAATTCGAACCATAGAGAGATGATTTCAGTCTCTTCCACACCACAAGAAAATCACAGAAAAAAAAACAAAGAAAAACAAAGAAAAAACGTCACATTCAATTGCCTTCAAGTGACCAAAGTAAGAATAAATACGTGGGTTCTACGTCATAGGCTACAGTTTAGTATGCAAATTTGCATCGCCCATGATGCGGAAAAGGGCTTTATAGGCCCTGTATAAAGGAAGACATCATCTCAAATTCGAACCATAGAGAGATGATTTCAGTCTCTTCCACACCACAAGAAAAAGAAAAAAAAAAAAAGAAAAACAAAGAAAAACCGTCAAATTCAAATGCCTTCAAGTGACCAAAGTAAGAATAAATACGTTGGTTCTACGTCATAGGCTACAGTTTAGTATGTAAATTTGCAGGGCCCATGATGCGGAAAAGTGCTTTATAGGCCCTGTATAAAGGAAGACGGCATCTGAAATTGGAACCATAGAGAGATCATTTCAGTCTCTTCCACACCACAAGAAAAACAAAGGAAAAAAAAACAAAGGAAAACAAAGCAAAAACGTGAAGTTCAAAGGCCATCAAAAAACCAAAGTAAGAATAAATACGTTGGTTCTACGTCATAGCCTACAGTTTAATATGCAAATTTGCATTGGTCATGATGCGGAAAAAGGCTTTAAAGGCCCTGTATAAAGGAACACGGCATCTCAAATTGGAACCATAGAGAGATGATTTCAGTCTTTTCCACACCACAAGAAAAAGAAAAAAAACAAAGAAAAACAAAGAAAAACCGTCAAATTCAAATGCCTTCAAGTGACCAAAGTAAGAATAAATACGTTGGTTCTACGTCATAGCCTACAGTTTAGTATGCAAATTTGCAGGGCCCATAATGCGGAAAAGGGCTTTATAGGCCGTTTATAAAAAAAAGTCGGGATCTCAAATTCCAACCATAGAGAGATGATTTCAGTGTCTTCCACACCACAAGAAAAACAAAGCAAAAAAACAAAGAAAAATAAAGAAAAAACGTCAAATTCAAATGCCTTCAAGTGACCAAAGTAAGAATAAATACGTTGGTTCTACGTCATAGGCTACAGTTTAGTATGCAAATTTGCATCGCCCATGATGCGGAAAAGGGCTTTATAGGCCCTGTATAAAGGAAGACGGCATCTCAAATTCCAACCATAGAGAGATGATTTCAGTCTCTTCCACACCACAAGAAAAACACAGAAAAACAAAAAAAAAAACAAAGAAAAAACGTCAAATTCAAATGCCTTCAAGTGACCAAAGTAAGAATAAATACGTTGGTTCTACGTCATAGGCTACAGTTTAGTATGCAAATTTGCAGGGCCCATGATGCGGAAAAATGCTTTATAGGCCCTGTATAAAAAAAGACGGCATCTCAAATTCCAACCATAGAGAGATGATTTCAGTCTCTTCCACACCACAAGAAAAACAAAGCAAAAAAACAAAGAAAAACAAAGAAAAAACGTCAAATTCAAATGCCTTCAAGTGACCAAAGTAAGAATAAATACGTTGGTTCTACGTCATAGGCTACAGTTTAGTATGCAAATTTGCAGGGCCCATGATGCGGAAAAGGGCTTTATAGGCCCTGTATAAAGGAAGACAGCATCTCAAATTGGAACCATAGAGAGATGATTTCAGTCTCTTCCACACGACAAGAAAAACACAGAAAAAAAAACAAAGAAAAACAAAGAAAAAACGTCAAATTCAAATGCCTTCAAGTGACCAAAGTAAGAATAAATACGTGGGTTCTACGTCATAGGCTACAGTTTAGTATGTAAATTTGCAGTGCCCATGATGCGGAAAAGGGCTTTAGAGGCCCTGTATGAAGGAAGACGGCATCTGAAATTGGAAACATAGAGAGATCATTTCAGTCTCTTTCACACCACAAGAAAATCACAGAAAAACAAAGAAAAAAAACAAAGAAAAACAAAGGAAAAACGTCACATTCAAATGCCATCAAATAACCAAAGTAAGAATAAATACGTTGGTTGTACGTCATAGGCTACAGTTTAGTATGCAAACTTGCAGGGCCCATGATGCGGAAAAGAGCTTTATAGGCCCTGTTTAAAGGAAGACGGCATCTCAAATTCCAACCATAGAGAGATGATTTCAGTGTCTTCCACACCACAAGAAAAACACAGAAACACAAAGAAAAAAAGCAAAGAAAAAACGTGAAGTTCAAAGGCCATCAAATAACCAAAGTAAGAATAAATACGTTGGTTCTACGTCATAGGCTACAGTTTAGTATGCAAACTTGCAGGGGTCATGATGCGGAAAAAGGCTTTATAGGCCCTGTATAAAGGAAGACGGCATCTCAAATTCGAACCATAGAGAGATCATTTCAGTCTCTTTCACACCACAAGAAAAAGAAAAAAAAAAGAAAAATTAAGAAAAAACGTCAAATTCAAATGCCTTCAGATGAGAAAATTAAGAATAAATACGTTGGTTCTACCTCATAGCCGATAGTTTAGTATGCAAATTTGGAGGGTCCATGATGAGGAAAAGGGCTTTATAGGCCCGGTATAAAGGAAGACGGCATCTGAAATTGGAACCATACAGAGATGATTTCGGTCTCTTCCACACTACAGGAAAAACACAGAAAAGCAAAGAAAAAAAAAACAAAGAAAAAACGTCAAATTCAAATGCCTTCACTTGAGGAAATTAAGAATAAATACGTTGGTTCTACGCTATAGGCTACAGTTTAGTATGCAAACTTGCAGGGTAAATGATGCGGAAAAGGGCTTTATAGACCGTGTATAAAAAAAGACGGCGTCTCAAATTGGAATAATAGAGAGATGATTTCAGTGTCTTCCACACCACAAGAAAAACACAGAAAAACAAAGAAAAAAAACATACAAAAACAAAGAAAAAACGTCAAATTCAAATGCCTTCAAGTGACCAAAGTAAGAATAAATACGTTGGTTCTACGTCATAGGCTACAGTTTAGTATGCAAACTTGCAGGGTAAATGATGCGGAAAAGGGCTTTATATGCCGTGTATAAAAAAAGACGGCATCTCAAATTCCAACCATAGAGAGATGATTTCAGTGTCTTCCACACCACAAGAAAATCACAGAAAAACAAAGAAAAAAAACAAAGAAAAACAAAGAAAAAACGTCAAATTCAAATGCCTTCAAGTGACCAAAGTAAGAATAAATACGTTGGTTCTACGTCATAGGCTACAGTTTAGTATGCAAATTTGCATCGCCCATGATGCGGAAAAGGGCTTTATAGGCCCTGTATAAAGGAAGACGGCATCTGAAATTCGAACCATAGAGAGATGATTTCAGTGTCTTCCACCCCACAAGAAAATCACAGAAAAACAAAGAAAAAAAAAACAAAGAAAAAGAAAGGAAAAACGTCATATTCAACTGCCTTCAAGTGACCAAAGTAAGAATAAATACGTTGGTTCTACGTCATAGCCTACAGTTTAGTATGCAAATTTGCAGGGCCCATGATGCGGAAAAGGGCTTTATATTCCCTGTATAAAGGAAGACGGCATCTCAAATTGGAACCATAGAGAGATGATTTCAGTGTCTTCCACATAACAAGAAAAACACAGAAAAACGAAGGAAAAAAAACAAAGAAAAATAGAGAAAAAACGTCACATTCAAATGCCTTCAAGTGACCAAAGTAAGAATAAATAGGTTTTTTCTACGTCATAGCCTACAGTTTAGTATGCAAATTTGCAGGGCCCATGATGAGGAACAGCTCTTTATAGGAGCTGTATAAAGGAAGACGGCATCTGAAATTCGAACCATAGAGAGATGATTTCAGTGTCTTCCACACCACAAGAAAAACAAAGAAAAAAAAAACAAAGAAAAACAAAGAAAAAGCGTGAAGTTCAAAGGCCATCAAATAACCAAAGTAAGAATAAATACGTCGGTTCTACGTCATAGGCTACAGTTTAGTATGCAAATTTGCAGGGGTTATGATGCGGAAAAAGGCTTTATAGGCCGTGTATAAAGGAAGACGGCATCTCAAATTCGAACCATAGAGAGATGATTTCAGTCTCTTCCACACCACAAGAAAAAGAAAAAAAAAAAAAGAAAAACAAAGAAAAACCGTCAAATTCAAATGCCTTCAAGTGACCAAAGTAAGAATAAATACGTTGGTTCTACGTCATAGGCTACAGTTTAGTATGTAAATTTGCAGGGCCCATGATGCGGAAACGTGCTTTATAGGCCCTGTATAACGGAAGACGGCATCTGAAATTGGAACCATAGAGAGATCATTACAGTCTCTTCCACACCACAAGAAAAACAAAGAAAAAAAAAACAAAGGAAAACAAAGCAAAAACGTGAAGTTCAAAGGCCATCAAAAAACCAGAGTAAGAATAAATACGTTGGTTCTACGTCATAGGCTACAGTTTAGTATGCAAATTTGCAGGGCCCATGATGAGGAAAAGAGCTTTATAGGCCCTGTTTAAAGGAAGACGGCATCTCAAATTGGAACCATAGAGAGATGATTTCAGTGTCTTCCACACCACAAGAAAAACACAAACACAGAAAGAAAAAAAACAAAGAAAAAACGTCATATTCAAATGCCTTCAAGTGACCAAAGTAAGAATAAATTCGTTGGTTCTACGTCATAGCCTACAGTTTAGTATGCAAATTTGCAGGGCCCATAATGCGGAAAAGGGCTTTATAGGCCTCGTTTATAAAAAAAAGTCGGGATCTCAAATTCCAACCATAGAGAGATGATTTCAGTGTCTTCCACACCACAAGAAAAACAAAGCAAAAAAACAAAGAAAAATAAAGAAAAAACGTCAAATTCAAATGCCTTCAAGTGACCAAAGTAAGAATAAATACGTGGGTTCTACGTCATAGGCTACAGTTTAGTATGCAAATTTGCATCGCCCATGATGCGGAAAAGGGCTTTATAGGCCCTGTATAAAGGAAGACATCATCTCAAATTCGAACCATAGAGAGATGATTTCAGTCTCTTCCACACCACAAGAAAAACACAGAAAAAAAAACAAAGAAAAACAAAGAAAAAACGTCAAATTCAAATGCCTTCAAGTAACCAAAGTAAGAATAAATACGTTGGTTCTACGTCATAGGCTACAGTTTAGTATGCAAATTTGCAGGGCTCATGATGCGGAAAAGGGCTTTATATGCCCTGTATAAAGGAAGACGGCATCTCAAATTGGAACCATAGAGAGATGATTTCAGTCTCTTTCACACCACAAGAAAAACACAGAAAAACAAAGAAAAAAAACAAACAAAAACAAAGGAAAAACGTCACATTCAAATGCCATCAAATAACCAATAAATACGTTGGTTCTACGTCATAGGCTACAGTTTAGTATGCAAACTTGCAGGGCCCATGATGCGGAAAAGGGCTTTATAGGCCCTGTATAAAGGAAGACGGCATCTCAAATTGGAACCATAGAGAGATGATTTCAGTCTCTTCCACACCACAAGAAAAACACAGAAAAACAAAGAAAAAAAACAAAGAAAAAACGTCAAATTCAAATGCCTTCAAGTGACCAAAGTAAGAATAAATACGTTGGTTCTACGTCATAGGCTACAGTTTAGTATGCAAATTTGCATCATCCATGATGCGGAAAAGGGCTTTATAGGCCCTGTATAAAGGAAGACATCATCTCAAATTCGAACCATAGAGAGATGATTTCAGACTCTTCCACACCACAAGAAAATCTCAGAAAAAAAACCAAAGAAAAACAAAGAAAAAACGTCACATTCAAATGCCTTCAAGTGACCAAAGTAAGAATAAATACGTTGGTTCTACGTCATAGGCTACAGTTTAGTATGCAAATTTGCATCGCCCATGATGCGGAAAAGGGCTTTATATGCCCTGTATAAAGGAAGACGGCATCTGAAATTGGAAACATAGAGAGATCATTTCAGTCTCTTTCACACCACAAGAAAATCACAGAAAAACAAAGAAAAAAAACATACAAAAACAAAGGAAAAACGTCACATTCAAATGCCATCAAATAACCAATAAATACGTTGGTTCTACGTCATAGGCTACAGTTTAGTATGCAAACTTGCAGGGTCCATGATGCGGAAAAGGGCTTTATAGGCCCTGTTTAAAGGAAGACGGCATCTCAAATTCCAACCATAGAGAGATGATTTCAGTCTCTTCCACACCACAAGAAAAACACAGAAACACAAAGAAAAAAAACAAAGAAAAAACGTCACATTCAAATGCCTTCAAGTGACCAAAGTAAGAATAAATACGTTGGTTCTACGTCATAGGCTACAGTTTAGTATGCAAATTTGCATCGCCCATGATGCGGAAAAGGGCTTTATAGGCCCTGTATAAAGGAAGACATCATCTCAAATTCCAACCATAGAGAGATGATTTCAGTCTCTTCCACACCACAAGAAAATCACAGAAAAAAAAACAAAGAAAAACAAAGGAAAAACGTCATATTCAACTGCCTTCAAGTGACCAAAGTAAGAATAAATACGTTGGTTCTACGTCATAGCCTACAGTTTAGTATGCAAATTTGCAGGGCGCATGATGAGGAAAAGCTCTTTATAGGCCCTGTACAAAAAAAAGACGGCATCTCAAATTCCAACCATAGAGAGATGATTTCAGTCTCTTCCACACCACAAGAAAATCACAGAAAAACGAAGAAAAAAAAAACAAAGAAAAACAAAGGAAAAACGTCACATTCAAATGCCATGAAATAACCAAAGTAAGAATAAATACGTTGGTTCTACGTCATAGCCTACAGTTTAGTATGCAAATTTGCATCGCACATGATGCGGAAAAGGGCTTTATAGGCCCTGTATAAAGGAAGACATCATCTCAAAATCGAACCATAGAGAGATGATTTCAGTGTCTTCCACACCACAAGAAAATCACAGAAAAACAAAGAAAAAAAAGAAAGAAAAACAAAGGAAAAACGTCAAATTCAAATGCCTTCAGATGAGAAAATTAAGAATAAATACGTTGGTTCTACGTCATAGGCTACAGTTTAGTATGCAAATTTGGAGGGTCCATGATGAGGAAAAGGGCTTTATAGGCCCGGTATAAAGGAAGACGGCATCTCAAATTGGAACCATAGAGAGATGATTTCAGTCTCTTCCACACCACAAGAAAAAGAAAAAAAAAAAAAGAAAAACAAAGAAAAACCGTCAAATTCAAATGCCTTCAAGTGACCAAAGTAAGAATAAATACGTTGGTTCCACGTCATAGGCTACAGTTTAGTATGTAAATTTGCAGGGCCCATGATGCGGAAAGGTGCTTTATAGGCCCTGTATAAAGGAAGACGGCATCTGAAATTGGAACCATAGAGAGATCATTTCAGTCTCTTCCACACCACAAGAAAAACAAAGGAAAAAAAAACAAAGGAAAACAAAGCAAAAACGTGAAGTTCAAATGCCATCAAAAAACCAAAGTAAGAATAAATACGTTGGTTCTACGTCATAGCCTACAGTTTAGTATGCAAATTTGCATTGGTCATGATGCGGAAAAAGGCTTTAAAGGCCCTGTATAAAGGAACACGGCATCTCAAATTGGAACCATAGAGAGATGATTTCAGTCTTTTCCCCACCACAAGAAAAAGAAAAAAACAAAGAAAAACAAAGAAAACCGTCAAATTCAAATGCCTTCAAGTGACCAAAGTAAGAATAAATACGTTTGTTCTACGTCATAGGCTACAGTTTAGTATGCAAATTTGCAGGGCCCATGATGAGGAAAAGAGCTTTATAGGCCCTGTTTAAAGGAAGACGGCATCTCAAATTCCACCCATAGAGAGATGATTTCAGTGTCTTCCACACCACAAGAAAAACACAGAAACACAAGGAAAAAAAACAAAGAAAAAACGTCATATTCAAATGCCTTCAAGTGACCAAAGTAAGAATAAATTCGTTGGTTCTACGTCATAGCCTACAGTTTAGTATGCAAATTTGCAGGGCCCATAATGCGGAAAAGGGCTTTATAGGCCGTTTATAAAAAAACACGGGATTTCAAATTCCAACCATAGAGAGATGATTTCAGTCTCTTCCACACCACAAGAAAAACAAAGCAAAAAAACAAAGAAAAACAAAGAAAAAACGTCAAATTCAAATGCCTTGAAGTGACCAAAGTAAGAATAAATGCGTTGGTTCTACGTCATAGGCTACAGTTTAGTATGCAAATTTGCATCGCCCATGATGCGGAAAAGGGCTTTATAGGCCCTGTATAAAGGAAGACATCATCTCAAATTCGAACTATAGAGAGATGATTTCAGTCTCTTCCACACCACAAGAAAATCACAGAAAAAAAAAACAAAGAAAAACAAAGAAAAAACGTCACATTCAATTGCCTTCAAGTGACCAAAGTAAGAATAAATACGTTGGTTCTACGTCATAGGCTACAGTTTAGTATGCAAATTTGCAGGGTCCATGATGCGGAAAAGGGCTTTATATTCCCTGTATAAAGGAAGACATCATCTCAAATTCGAACCATAGAGAGATGATTTTAGTCAATTCCACACCACAAGAAAAACAAAGCAAAAAAACAAAGAAAAACAAAGAAAAAACGTCAAATTCAAATGCCTTCAAGTGACCAAAGTAAGAATAAATACGGTGGTTCTACGTCATAGGCTACAGTTTAGTATGCAAATTTGCATCGCCCATGATGCGGAAAAGGGCTTTATAGGCCCTGTATAAAGGAAGACATCATCTCAAATTCGAACTATAGAGAGATGATTTCAGTCTCTTCCACACCACAAGAAAATCACAGAAAAAAAACAAAGAAAAACAAAGAAAATACGTCACATTCAAATGCCTTCAAGTGACCAAAGTAAGAATAAATACGTTGGTTCTACGTCATAGGCTACAGTTTAGTATGCAAATTTGCAGGGCCCATGATGGGGAAAAGGGCTTTATAAGCCCTGTATAAAGGAAGACATCATCTCAAATTCGAACCATAGAGAGATGATTTCAGTGTCTTCCACACCACAAGAAAATCACAGAAAAACAAAGAAAAACAAAGGAAAAACGTCATATTCAACTGCCTTCAAGTGACCAAAGTAAGAATAAATACGTTGGTTCTACGTCATAGGCTACAGTTTAGTATGCAAATTTGCAGGGCCCATGATGAGGAAAAGCTCTTTATAGGCCCTGTACAAAGGAAGACGGCATCTGAAATTGGAACCATAGAGAGATGATTTCAGTCTCTTCCACACCACAAGAAAATCACAGAAAAACGAAGGAAAAAAAGACAAAGAAAAACAAAGGAAAAACGTCAAATTCAAATGCCATCAAATAACCAAAGTAAGAATAAATACGTTGGTTCTACGTCATAGGCTACAGTTTAGTATGCAAATTTGCATCGCACATGATGCGGAAAAGGGCTTTATAGGCCCTGTATAAAGGAAGACATCATCTCAAATTCGAACCATAGAGAGATGATTTCAGTGTCTTCCACACCACAAGAAAATCACAGAAAAAAAAAGAAAAAAAAGAAAGAAAAACAAAGGAAAATCGTCAAATTCAAATGCCTTCAGATGAGAAAATTAAGAATAAATACGTTGGTTCTACGTCATAGGCTACAGTTTAGTATGCAAATTTGGAGGGTCCATGATGAGGAAAAGGGCTTTATAGGCCCGGTATAAAGGAAGACGGCATCTCAAATTGGAACCATAGAGAGATGATTTCAGTCTTTTCCACACCACAAGAAAAAGAAAAAAAAAAAAAGAAAAACAAAGAAAAACCGTCAAATTCAAATGCCTTCAAGTGACCAAAGTAAGCATAAATACTACAGTTTAGTATGTAAATTTGCAGGGCCCATGATGCGGAAAAGTGCTTTATAGGCCCTGTATAAAGGAAGACGGCATCTGAAATTGGAACCATAGAGAGATCATTTCAGTCTCTTCCACACCACAAGAAAAACAAAGAAAAAAAAAACAAAGGAAAACAAAGCAAAAACGTGAAGTTCAAAGGCCATCAAAAAACCAAAGTAAGAATAAATACGTTGGTTCTACGTCATAGCCTACAGTTTAGTATGCAAATTTGCATTGGTCATGATGCGGAAAAAGGCTTTATAGGCCCTGTATAAAGGAACACGGCATCTCAAATTGGAACCATAGCGAGATGATTTCAGTCTCTTCCACACCACAAGAAAAAGAAAAAAAACAAAGAAAAACAAAGAAAAACCGTCAAATTCAAATGCCTTCAAGTGACCAAAGTAAGAATAAATACGTTGGTTCTACGTCATAGGCTACAGTTTAGTATGCAAATTTGCAGGGCCCATGATGAGGAAAAGAGCTTTATAGGCCCTGTTTAAAGGAAGACGGCATCTCAAATTCCAACCATAGAGAGATGATTTCAGTGTCTTCCACACCACAAGAAAAACACAGAAACACAAAAAAAAAAACAAAGAAAAAACGTCACATTCAAATGCCTTCAAGTGACCAAAGTAAGAATAAATTCGTTGGTTCTACGTCATAGCTACAGTTTAGTATGCAAATTTGCAGGGCTCATAATGCGGAAAAGGGCTTTATAGGCCGTTTATAAAAAAAGACGGGATCTCAAATTCCAACCATAGAGAAATGATTTCAGTCTCTTCCACACCACAAGAAAAACAAAGCAAAGAAACAAAGAAAAACAAGGAAAAAACGTCAAATTCAAATGCCTTCAAGTGACCAAAGTAAGAATAAATACGTTGGTTCTACGTCATAGGCTACAGTTTAGTATGCAAATTTGCATCGCCCATGATGCGGAAAAGGGCTTTATAGGCCCTGTATAAAGGAAGACATCATCTCAAATTCGAACTATAGAGAGATGATTTCAGTCTCTTCCACACCACAAGAAAATCACAGAAAAAAAAAACAAAGAAAAACAAAGAAAAAACGTCACATTCAAATGCCTTCAAGTGACCAAAGTAAGAATAAATACGTTAGTTCTACGTCATAGGCTACAGTTTAGTATGCAAATTTGCAGGGTCCATGATGCGGAAAAGGGCTTTATAGGCCCTGTATAAAGGAAGACATCATCTCAAATTCCAACCATAGAGAGATGATTTCAGTGTCTTCCACACCACAAGAAAATCACAGAAAAACAAAGAAAAACAAAGGAAAAACGTCATATTCAACTGCCTTCAAGTGACCAAAGTAAGAATAAATACGTTGGTTCTACGTCATAGCCTACAGTTTAGTATGCAAATTTGCAGGGCCCATGATGAGGAAAAGCTCTTTATAGGCCCTGTACAAAGGAAGACGGCATCTCAAATTCGAACCATAGAGAGATGATTTCAGTGTCTTCCACACCACAAGAAAATCACAGAAAAACGAAGAAAAAAAAACAAAGAAAAACAAAGGAAAAACGTCAAATTCAAATGCCATCAAATAACCAAAGTAAGAATAAATACGTTGGTTCTACGTCATAGGCCACAGTTTAGTATGCAAACTTGCAGGGCCCATGATGCGGAAAAGGGCTTTATATGCCGTGTATAAAAAAAGACGGCATCTCAAATTCCAACCATAGAGAGATGATTTCAGTGTCTTCCACACCACAAGAAAATCACAGAAAAACAAAGAAAAAAAAACCAAGAAAAACTAAGAAAAAACGTCACATTCAAATGCCTTCAAGTGACCAAAGTAAGAATAAATACGTTGGTTCTACGTCATAGGCTACAGTTTAGTATGCAAATTTGCATCGCCCATGATGCGGAAAAGGGCTTTATAGGCCCTGTATAAAGGAAGACATCATCTCAAATTCGAACCATAGAGAGATGATTTCAGTGTCTTCCACACCACAAGAAAATCACAGAAAAACAAAGAAAAAAAACAAAGAAAAACAAAGGAAAAACGTCAAATTCAAATGCCTTCAGATGAGAAAATTAAGAATAAATACGTTGGTTCTACCTCATAGGCTACAGTTTAGTATGCAAATTTGGAGGGTCCATGATGAGGAAAAGGGCTTTATAGGCCCGGTATAAAGGAAGACGGCATCTCAAATTCCAACCATAGAGAGATGATTTCAGTCTCTTACACACTACAGGAAAAACACAGAAAAACAAAGAAAAAAAAAACAAAGAAAAAACGTCAAATTCAAATGCCTTCACTTGAGGAAATTAAGAATAAATACTTTGGTTCTACACTATAGGCTACAGTTTAGTATGCAAACTTGCAGGGTAAATGATGCGAAAAAGGGCTTTATAGACCGTGTATAAAAAAAGACGGCGTCTCAAATTGGAATAATAGAGAGATGATTTCAGTGTCTTCCACACCACAAGAAAAACACAGAAAAAAAAGAAAAAAAAACATACAAAAACAAAGAAAAATCGTCAAATTCAAATGCCTTCAAGTGACCAAAGTAAGAATAAATACGTTGGTTCTACGTCATAGGCCACAGTTTAGTATGCAAACTTGCAGGGCCCATGATGCGGAAAAAGGCTTTATAGGCCGTCTATAAAGGAAGACGGCATCTCAAATTCGAACCATAGAGAGATGATTTCAGTCTCTTCCACACCACAAGAAAAAGAAAAAAAAACAAAGAAAAACAAAGAAAAACCGTCAAATTCAAATGCCTTCAAGTGACCAAAGTAAGAATAAATACGTTGGTTCTACGTCATAGGCTACAGTTTAGTATGCAAATTTGCAGGGCCCATAATGCGGAAAAGGGCTTTATAGGCCGTTTATAAAAAAAGACGGGATCTCAAATTCCAACCATAGAGAGATGATTTCAGTCTCTTCCACACCACAAGAAAAACAAAGCAAAAAAACAAAGAAAAACAAAGGAAAAACGTCAAATTAAAATGCCTTGAAGTGACTAAAGTAAGAATAAATACGTTGGTTCTACGTCATAGGCTACAGTTTAGTATGTAAATTTGCAGTGCCCATGATGCGGAAAAGGGCTTTAGAGGCCCTGTATGAAGGAAGACGGCATCTCAAATTGGAACCATAGAGAGATGATTTCAGTCTCTTTCACACCACAAGAAAATCACAGAAAAACAAAGAAAAAAAACAAAGAAAAACAAAGGAAAAACGTCAAATTCAAATGCCATCAAATAACCAAAGTAAGAATAAATACGTTGGTTCTACGTCATAGGCCACAGTTTAGTATGCAAACTTGCAGGGCCCATGATGCGGAAAAGGGCTTTATATGCCGTGTATAAAAAAAGACGGCATCTCAAATTCCAACCATAGAGAGATGATTTCAGTGTCTTCCACACCACAAGAAAATCACAGAAAAACAAAGAAAAAAAAACCAAGAAAAACTAAGAAAAAACGTCACATTCAAATGCCTTCAAGTGACCAAAGTAAGAATAAATACGTTGGTTCTACGTCATAGGCTACAGTTTAGTATGCAAATTTGCATCGCCCATCATGCGGAAAAGGGCTTTATAGGCCCTGTATAAAGGAAGACATCATCTCAAATTCGAACCATAGAGAGATGATTTCAGTGTCTTCCACACCACAAGAAAATCACAGAAAAACAAAGAAAAAAAACAATGAAAAACAAAGGAAAAACGTCAAATTCAAATGCCTTCAGATGAGAAAATTAAGAATAAATACGTTGGTTCTACCTCATAGGCTACAGTTTAGTATGCAAATTTGGAGGGTCCATGATGAGGAAAAGGGCTTTATAGGCCCGGTATAAAGGAAGACGGCATCTCAAATTGGAACCATAGAGAGATGATTTCAGTCTCTTCCACACTACAGGAAAAACACAGAAAAACAAAGAAAAAACGTCAAATTCAAATGCCTTCACTTGAGGAAATTAAGAATAAATACGTTGGTTCTACGCTATAGGCTACAGTTTAGTATGCAAACTTGCAGGGTAAATGATGCGGAAAAGGGCTTTATAGACCGTGTATAAAAAAAGACGGCGTCTCAAATTGGAATAATAGAGAGATGATTTCAGTGTCTTCCACACCACAAGAAAAACACAGAAAAACAAAGAAAAAAAACATACAAAAACAAAGAAAAAACGTCAAATTCAAATGCCTTCAAGTGACTAAAGTAAGAATAAATACGTTGGTTCTACGTCATAGGCTACAGTTTAGTATGCAAACTTGCAGGGTAAATGATGCGGAAAAGGGCTTTATATGCCGTGTATAAAAAAAGACGGCATCTCAAATTCCAACCATAGAGAGATGATTTCAGTCTTTTCCACACCACAAGAAAATCACAGAAAAACAAAGAAAAAAAACAAAGAAAAACAAAGAAAAAACGTCAAATTCAAATGCCTTCAAGTGACCAAAGTAAGAATAAATACGTTGGTTCTACGTCATAGGCTACAGTTTAGTATGCAAATTCTCTTCGCCCATGATGCGGAAAAGGGCTTTATAGGCCCGGTATAAAGGAAGACGGCATCTCAAGTTCGAACCATAGAGAGATGATTTCAGTGTCTTCCACACCACAAGAAAATCACAGAAAAACAAAGAAAAAAAAACAAAGAAAAAGAAAGGAAAAACGTCATATTCAACTGCCTTCAAGTGACCAAAGTAAGAATAAATACGTTGATTCTACGTCATAGCCTACAGTTTAGTATGCAAATTTGCAGGGCCCATGATGCGGAAAAGGGCTTTATATTCCCTGTATAAAGGAAGACGGCATCTCAAATTGGAACCATGGAGAGATGATTTCAGTGTTTTCCACACCACAAGAAAAACACAGAAAAACGAAGGAAAAAAAACAAAGAAAAATAGAGAAAAAACGTCACATTCAAATGCCTTCAAGTGACCAAAGTAAGAATAAGTAGGTTTTTTCTACGTCATAGCCTACAGTTTAGTATGCAAATTTGCAGGGCCCATGATGAGGAACAGCTCTTTATAGGAGCTGTATAAAGGAAGACGGCATCTCAAATTCGAACCATAGAGAGATGATTTCAGTCTCTTCCACACCACAAGAAAAACAAAGAAAAAAAAACAAAGGAAAACAAAGAAAAAACGTGAAGTTTAAAGGCCATCAAATAACCAAAGTAAGAATAAATACGTCGGTTCTACGTCATAGGCTACAGTTTAGTATGCAAATTTGCAGGGGTCATGATGCGGAAGAAGGCTTTATAGGCCCTGTATAAAGGAAGACGGCATCTCAAATTCGTACCATAGAGAGTTGATTTCAGTCTCTTCCACACCTCAAGAAAAAGAAAGAAAAAAAAGAAAAACAAAGAAAAACCGTCAAATTCAAATGCCTTCAAGTGACAAAAGTAAGAATAAATACGTTGGTTCCACGTCATAAGCTACAGTTTAGTATGTAAATTTGCAGGGCCCATGATGGGGAAAAGTGCTTTATAGGCCCTGTATAAAGGAAGACGGCATCTGAAATTGGAACCATAGAGAGATCATTTCAGTCTCTTCCACACCACAAGAAAAACAAAGAAAAAAAAAACAAAGGAAAACAAAGCAAAAACGTGAAGTTCAAAGGCCATCAAAAAACCAAAGTAAGAATAAATACGTTGGTTCTACGTCATAGGCTACAGTTTAGTATGCAAATTTGCATTGGTCATGATGCGGAAAAAGGCTTTATAGGCCCTGTATAAAGGAACACGGCATCTGAAATTGGAACCTTAGAGAGATGATGTCAGTCTCTTCCACACCACAAGAAAAAGAAAAAAAACAAAGAAAAACAAAGAAAAACCGTCAAATTCAAATGCCTTCAAGTGACCAAAGTAAGAATAAATACGTTGGTTCTACGTCATAGCCTACAGTTTAGTATGCAAATTTGCAGGGCCCATGATGAGGAAAAGAGCTTTATAGGCCCTCTTTAAAGGAAGACGGCATCTCAAATTCCAACCATAGAGAGATGATTTCAGTGTCTTCCACACCACAAGAAAAACACAGAAACACAAAGAAAAAAAACAAAGAAAAAACGTCATATTCAAATGCCTTCAAGTGACCAAAGTAAGAATAAATTCGTTGGTTCTACGTCATAGCCTACAGTTTAGTATGCAAATTTGCAGGGCCCATAATGCGGAAAGGGGCTTTATGGGCCGTTTATAAAAAAAGACGGGATCTCAAATTCCAACCATAGAGAGATGATTTCAGACTCTTCCACACCACAAGAAAAACAAAGCAAAAAAACCAAGAAAAACAAAGAAAAAACGTCAAATTCAAATGCCTTCAAGTGACCAAAGTAAGAATAAATACGTTGGTTCTACGTCATAGGCTACAGTTTAGTATGCAAATTTGCATCGCCCATGATGCGGAAAAGGGCTTTATAGGCCCTGTATAAAGGAAGACATCATCTCAAATTCGAACCATAGAGAGATGATTTCAGTCTCTTCCACACCACAAGAAAATCTCAGAAAAAAAACCAAAGAAAAACAAAGAAAAAACGTCACATTCAAATGCCTTCAAGTGACCAAAGTAAGAATAAATACGTTGGTTCTACGTCATAGGCTACAGTTTAGTATGCAAATTTGCAGGGCCCATGATGAGGAAAAGCTCTTTATAGGCCCTGTATAAAGGAAGACATCATCTCAAATTCGAACCATAGAGAGATGATTTCAGTGTCTTCCACACCACAAGAAAATCACAGAAAAACAAAGAAAAAAAACAAAGAAAAACAAAGGAAAAACGTCAAATTCAATTGCCTTCAGATGAGAAAATTAAGAATAAATACGTTGGTTCTACGTCATAGCCTACAGTTTAGTATGCAAATTTGGAGGGTCCATGATGCGGTAAAGGGCTTTATAGGCCCTGTATAAAGGAAGACGGCATCTCAAATTCCAACCATAGAGAGATGATTTCAGTCCCTTCCACACCACAAGAAAAACACAGAAAAAAACAGAAAAAAAACCAAAGAAAAACAGAGAAAAAACGTCACATTCAAATGCCATCAAGTGACCAAAGTAAAAATAAATACGTTGGTTCTACGTCATAGGCTACAGTGTAATATGCAAATTTGCAGGGCCCATGATGAGGAAAAGCTCTTTATAGGCCCTGTATAAAGGAAGACGCCATCTCAAATTCGAACCATACAGGGATGATTTCAGTCACTTCGACACCACAAGAAAAACAAAGAAAAACAAAGAAAAAAAAACAAAGAAAAACAAAGAAAAAACGTGAAATTCAAAGGCCATCAAATACCCAAAGTAAGAAAAAATACGTTGGTTCTACGTCATAGGCTACAGTTTAGTATGCAAATTTGCAGGGCCCATGATGAGGAAAAGGGCTTTATAGGCCCTGCATAAAGGAAGACGGCATCTCAAATTCGAACCATAGAGAGATGATTTCAGTCTCTTCCACACCACAAGAAAAACACAGAAACACAAAGAAAAAAAACAAAGAAAAACAAAGAAAAAACGTCATAATCAAATGCTTTCAAGTGACCAAAGTAAGAATAAATACGTTGGTTCTACGTCATAGCCTACAGTTTAGTATGCAAATTTGCAGGGCCCATAATGCGGAAAAGGCCTTTATAGGCCGTGTATAAATGAAGACGGCATCTCAAATTCCAACCATAGAGAGATGATTTCAGTCTCTTCCACACCACAAGAAAAAGAAAAAAAACAAAGAAAAACCGTCAAATTCAAATGCCTTCAAGTGACCAAAGTAAGAATAAATACGTTGGTTCTACGTCATAGCCTACAGTTTAGTATGCAAATTTGCAGGGCCCATAATGCGGAAAAGGCCTTTATAGGCCGTGTATAAATGAAGACGGCATCTCAAATTCCAACCATAGAGAGATGATTTCAGTCTCTTCCACACCACAAGAAAAAGAAAAAAAACAAAGAAAAACCGTCAAATTCAAATGCCTTCAAGTGACCAAAGTAAGAATAAATACGTTGGTTCTACGTCATAGGCTACAGTTTAGTATATAAATTTGCAGGGCCCATGATGCGGAAAATTGCTTTATAGGCCCTGTATAAAGGAAGACATCATCTCGAATTGGAACCATAGAGAGATGATTTCAGTCTCTTTCACACCACAAGAAAAACAAAGAAAAAACGTAAAATTCAAATGCCTTCACATGACCAAAGTAATAATAAATACGTTGGTTCTAGGTTATAAGCTACAGTTTAGTATGCAAATTTGCAGGGCCCATAATCCAGAAAACGGCTTTATCCGCCCTATATAAAGGAAGACGGCATCTCAAATTGGAATAATACAGTGGAGATTCAGTCTCTTCCACACCACAAGAATAAAGGAAAAACAAAGAAAAAACGTTCAATTCAAATGCCATGAAATAACCAAAGTAAGATTAAATACGTTGGTTCTACGTCATAAGCGACAGTTTAATATGCAAATCTGCAGGGCCCATGATGTGCAAATGGGCTTTATCCGCCCTATATAAAGGAAGACGGCATCTCAATTTGGAAAGATAGAGAGATGATTTCAGTCTCTTCCACACCACAAGAAAAACAAAGAAAAAACGTAAAATTCAAATGCCTTCACATGACCAAAGTAATAATAAATACGTTGGTTCTACGTTCTAAGCTACAGTTTAGTATGCGAATTTGCAGGGCCCATGATGCGGAAAAGAGCTTTCTCCGCAGTGTATAGAGGAAGACGGCCTGTCAAATTGTAAGCATAGAGAGATGATTCCAGTCTCTTCCACACCAGAAGAAAAACAAAGAAAAAAACAAAGAAAAACAAAGAAAAAACGTCAAATTCAAATGCCATCAAATAACAAATGTAAGAATGAATACGTTGGTACTACGTCATAAGCTACAGTTTAGTATGCAAATTTTTAGTTCCCATGATGCGGAAAAGTTCTATGTCCGCAATGTATAAAGGAAGACGGCATCTCAAATTGGAACCATAGAGAGATGATTTCAGTCTCTTCCACACCACAAGAAAAACGAAGAAAACCAAAGAAAAAAAAAACAAAGAAAACACGTCAAATTCAAAAGTCATCAAATAACCAAAGTAAGAATAAATACGTTGGTTCTACGTCATAGGCTACAGTTTAGTATGCAAATTTTTAGTTCCCATGATGCGGAAAAGTTCTATGTCCGCAATGTATAAAGGAAGACGGCATCTCAATTTGGAAAGATAGAGAGATGATTTCAGTCTCTTCCACACCACAAGAAAAACAAAGAAAAAACGTAAAATTCAAATGCCTTCACATGACCAAAGTAATAATAAATACGTTGGTTCTACGTTATAAGCTACAGTTTAGTATGCAAATTTCCACTGCCTATGATGCGGAAAAGGGCTTTCTCCGCAGTGTATAGAGGAAGACGGCCTATCAAATTTTAAGCATAGAGAGATGATTCCAGTCTCTTCCACACCAGAAGAAAAACAAAGAAAAAAACAAAGAAAAAGAAAGGAAAAACGTCAAATTCAAATGCCATGAAATAACAAATGTAAGAATGAATACGTTGGTACTACGTCATAAGCTACAGTTTAGTATGGAAATATCCAGGACTCATAATGCGGTAAAGGGCTTTATCCGCAGTGTATAGAGGAAGACATCATCTCAAATTGGAAGCACACAGACAAGATTTCAGTCTCTTTCACACCACAAGAATAAAGGAAAAACAAAGAAAAAACGTCAAATTCAAATGCCATGAAATAACAAAAGTGAGATTAAATACGTTGGTTCTACGTCATAAGCTATAGTTTAGTATGCAAATTTGCAGGGCCCATAATCCAGAAAACGGCTTTATCCGCCCTATATAAAGGAAGACGGCATCTCAAATTGGAATAATACAGTGGAGATTCAGTCTCTTCCACACCACAAGAATAAAAGAAAAACAAAGAAAAAACGTCAATTCAAATGCCATGAAATAACCGAAGGAAGATTAAATACGTTGGTACTACGTCATAAGCTACAGTTTAGTATGCAAATTTTTAGTTCCCATGATGCGGTAAAGTTCTATGTCCGCAATGTATAAAGAAAGACGGCATCTCAAATTGGAATAATGGAGATAAGATTTCAGTCTCTTCCCCACCACAAGAATAAAAGAAAAACAAAGGAAAAACCTCAAATTCAAATGTCATCAAATAACCAAAGTAAGAATAAATACGTTGGTTCTACGTCATAGGTACAGATTAGTATGCAAATGTGCAGGGCCCATTATGCGGAAAAGGGCTTTATCCGCCCTGTATAAACTAAGGGGGGATATCAAATTTTAAGCATAGAGAGAAGATTTCAGTCTTCTCCACACGACAAGAAAAACAAAGAAAAACAAAGAAAAAACCCTCAAATTCAAATGCCATCACATGATCAAAGTAACAATAAATACGTTGGTTCTACGTCATATGCTACAGTTTAGTTTGTACATATCACGGCCCATAATGCGGAAAAGGGTTATGTCCGCCCAGTATAAAAGAAGACGTCATCTCAAATTAGAACCACAGAGAGAAGGTTTCTGTCTCTTCCACACCACAGGAACAAAGAAAAACGTCATATTTAGGCGCCATCACATGACCAAAGTAAAAATCTTTACGTTTGTTCTACATCATAATCTACAGTTTAGTAAGCAAATATCCAGGGACCATATTGCGGAAAAGATTTATTCCCGCCCTGTATAAAAGAAGACGGCATCTCAAATTCCAACCATATAGAGAAGATTTCAGTCTCTTCCACACCACAAGAACAAAGAAAAACGTCATATCTAAGTGCCATCACATGATCAAAGTAAGAATGTTTACGTTTGTTCTACGTCATAAGCTCCAGTTTAGTATGCAAATATCCAGGGAACATAATGCGGTAAAGGACTTTATCCGCCCTCTATAAAGGAAGACGGCATCTCAAATTGGAACCATGGAGAGATGATTTCAGTCTCTTCCACAACACAAGAAAAACGAAGAAAACCAAAGAAAAAAAACAAAGCAAAAACGTGAAATTCAAATGCCATGAAATAACAAAAGTAAGAGTAAATACGCTTGTTCTACGTCATAAGCTACAGTGTAGTATGCAAATTTGCAGCTCCCATAATGCGGAAAAGGGCTTTATCCGCCCTATGTAAAAGAAGACGGCATCTCAAATTGGAATAATACAGTGGAGATTCAGTCACTTCCACACCACAAGAATAAAAGAAAAAGAAAGAAAAAACGTCAATTCAAATGCCATGAAATAACAAAAGTAAGAGTAAATACGCTGGTTCTACGTCAGAAGCGAGAGTATAATATGCAAATCTGCAGGGCCCATGATCCACAAAAGGGCTTTATCCGCCCTGTATAAAAGAAGACGGCATCTCCAATTGGAACCACAGAGAGAAGGTGTCAGTCTGTTCCACACCACAAGAATAAAAATAAACCAAAGAAAAAACGTCAAATTCAAAAGTCATCAAAGAACCAAAGTAAGAAAAAATACGTTGGTTCTACGTCACAAGTGACACTTTAGTATGCAAATGTGCAGGGCTCATGATGCGGAAAATGGCTTTATCTGCAAATGTATAAAGGAAGACGGCATGTCAAATTGGAAGCATAGAGAGGTCATTCCAGTCTCTTCCACACCAGAAGAAAAACAAAAAAAAAAAAACAAAGAAAAAAAACAAAGAAAAACAAAGAAGAAACGTCAAATTCAAATGCCATCAAATAACAAAAGTAAGAATGAATACGTTGGTACTACGTCATAAGGTACAGTTTAGTATGCAAATTTTTAGTTCCCATGATGCGGAAAAGTTCTATGTCCGCAATGTATAAAGGAAGACGGCATCTCAAATTGGAATAATGCAGAGAAGATATCAGTCTCTTCCACACCACAAGAATAAAAGCAAAACAAAGAAAAAACCCCAAATTCAAATGTCATCAAATAACAAAAGTAAGAATAAATACGTTGGTTCTACGTCATAGACTACAGTGTTGTATGCAAATTTCCAGGGCCCATAATGCGGAAAAGGGTTATGTCCGCAGTGTATAAAAGAAGACGGCATCTGAAATTCAAACCATAGAGAGATGATTTCATTCTCTTCCACACCACAAGAATAAAAGAAAAACAAAGACAAAACGTCAAATTCAAATGCCATCACATGACCAAAGTAACAATAAATAATTTGGTTCTACGTCATATGCTACAGTTTGGTATGTACATATCACGGCCCATAATGCGGAAAAGGGTTATGTCCGCCTTGTATAAAGGAAGGCGTCTTCTCAAATTGGAACCATAGAGAGAAGATTTCAGTCTCTTCCACACCACAGGAACAAAGAAAAACGTCATATTTAGGTGCCATCACATGACCAAAGTAAGAATCTTTACGTTTGTTCTACGTCATAAGCTACAGTTCAGTATGCAAATATCCAGGGCACATAATACTTAAAAGGGTTATGTCCGCCCAGTATAAGAGAAGACTTCATCTCAAATTGGAACCACAGAGAGAAGATTTCACTCTCTTCCACACCACAAGAATAAAAGAAAAACAAAGAAAAAACGTCAAATTGAATTGTCATCAAATAACCAAAGTAAGAATAAATACGTTGGTTCTACGTGATAAGCTACAGTTTAGTATCCAAATTTGCAGGGCCCATGATGCGGAAAAGGGCATTATCCGCCCTGTATAGGGGAAGACGGCATCTCAAATTGGAATAATACAGAGTAGATTTCAGTCTCTTCCACACCACAAGGATAAAAGAAAAACAAAGAAAAAACGTGAAAATCAATTGTCATCAAATAATCAAAGTAAGAATAATTACGTTGGTTCTACGTCATAGGCTACAGTTTAGTATGCAAATATCCAGGGCCCATAATATGGAAAAGGGTTATGTCCGCCCAGTATAACAGAAGACTTCATCTCAAATTGGAACCATAGAGGGAAGATTTCAAATTCAAATGTCATCAAATAACAAAAGTAAGAATAAGTACATTGCTTCTGCGTCATAAGCTACAGTTTAGTATGCAAATTTGCAGGGCCCATGATGCGGAAAAGGGTTATGTGCGCCCTGGATAAAGACAGGCGTCATCTCAAATTGGAAGAGTACAGAGAAGTTTTCAGTCTAATCCACGCGATAAGAACACAGAAATCGTGAAATTTGAGTGCCATCACATGATCAAAGTAAGAATTTTTACGCTTGTTCTGCGTCATAAGCTATAGTTGAGTATGCAAATATCCAGGGCCCATAATGCGGTAAAGGGCTTTACCCGCCCTGTCTAAAGGAAGACGGCATCTCAAATTGGAATAATACAGAGAAGATTTCAGCCTCTTCCACACCAAAAGAATAAAAGAGAAACAAACAAAAAATGTCAAATTCAAAGGAAATCAAATAACCAAAGCAAGAATAAATCCGTTGGTTCTACGTCATAGGCTACAGTTTGATATGGAAATATCCTGGGCTCATAATGCGGTAAAGGGCTTTATCCGCCTTGTATAAAGGAAGACGGCATCTCAAATTGGAATAATACAGAGAAGATTTCAGTCTCTTCCACACCACAAGAATAAAAGAAAAACAAAGAAAAATCGTTAAATTCAATGGAAATCAAATTACCAAAGTAAGAATAAATACGTTGTTTCTACGTCATAAGCTACAGTTTAATATGCAAATTTGCAGGGCCCATCATGCGGAAATATGCTTCATCCACCCTGTACAGAGGAAGACGGCATTTCAAATTGGAACCACACAGAGAAGATTTCAGTCTCTTCCACACCACAAGAAAAAAAATAAAACAAAGAAAAAACCCCAATCTGAAATGTCATCAAAAAACCAAAGTAAGATTAAAGACGTTGGTTTTACGTCATAAGCTACAGTTTAGTATGCAAATTTGCAGGGCCCATGATGCGGAAATGGGCTTTCTCCGCCCTGTTTAAAGGAAGACGGCATGTCAAATTGGAACAATACAGAGATGATTTCAGTCTCTTCAACACCACAAGAATAACGAAGAAAACCAAAGAAAAAAAATAAAGAAAAAACGTGAAATTCAAATGCCATCTAATGACCAAAGTAAGAGTAAATACGCTGGTTGTACATCATAAGCTACAGTTTAGTATGCAAGTATCCTGATAATGCGATAAAGGGCTCTATCCGCCCTGTATAGAGGAAGACGGCATCTCAAATTGGAAGCACACAGAGAAGATTTCAGTCTCTTCCACACCACAAGAATAAAAATAAAACAAAGAAAAAACGTCAAATTCAAAATCATCAAAGAACCAATCTAAGACTAAATACGTTGGTTCTACGTCATAAGCTACAGTTTAATATGCAAATTTGCAGGGCCCATGATGTGGAAAAGGGCTTTATCCGCCCGGTATAAAGGAAGACGGCATCTCAATTTGGAACCATAGAGAGATGATTCCAGTCTCTTCCACACCACAAGAAAAACAAAGAAAAAACGTGAAATTCAAATGCCTTCACATGACCAAAATAAAAATAAATACGTTGGTTTTACATCATAAGCTACAGTTTAGTATGCAAATTTGCAGGGCCCATGATGCGGAAAAGGGCTTTATCCGCCCTGTATAGAGGAAGACGGCCTGTCAAATTGGAAGCATAGAGAGATCATTCCAGTCTCTTCCACACCAGAAGAAAAACAGAGAAAAACAAAGAAAAACAAAGAAAAAAGCTGAAATTCAAATGCCATCAAAAAACAAAAGTAATAATAAATATGTTGGTTCTACGTCATAAGCTACAGTTTAGTATGCAAATTTTTAGTTCCGATGAAGCGGAAAAGTTCTATGTCCGCAATGTATAAAGGAAGACGGCATCTCAAATTGGAATAATGCAGAGAAGATATCAGTCTCTTCCACACCACAAGAGTAAAAGAAAAACAAAGAAAAAACCTCAAATTCATATGTCATCAAATAACCAAAGTAAGAATAAATACGTTGGTTCTACGTCATAAGCTACAGTTTAGTATCCAAATTTGCAGGGCCCATGGTGTGGAAAAGGCCTTCTTCCGCCCTGCATAAACTAAGACGGCATCTCAAATTGGAACCATAGAGAGAAGATTTCAGTCTCTTCCACACCGCAAGAATAAAAATAAAACAAAGAAAAAACGTCAAATTGAAAAGTCATCAAATAATCAAAGTAAGAGTAAATACGTTGGTTCTACGTCACAAGTTACAGTTTAGTATGCAAATATCCAGGGCCCATAAAGCGACAGTTTGGTATGCAAATTTGCAGGGCCCATGATGCGGTAAAAGGCTTTCTCCGCCCTGTATAAAGGAAGACGGCATCTCAAATTGGAATAAAACAGAGAAGATTTCAGTCTCTTCAACACCACAAGAATAAAATAAAAACAAAGAAAAAACGTCAAATTCAAAAGTCATCACACAACCAAAGTAAGAATAAATACGTTGGTTCCACGTCATAAGCTACAGTTTAGTATGCACATATCCAGGTCTCATAAAGCGGTGAAGGGCTTTATAGGCCCTGTATAAAGGAAGACGACATCTGAAATTTGAATAATACACAGAAGATTTCAGTCTCTTCCACACCACAAGAAAAACAAAGAAGAACAAAGAAAAAACGTCAAATTCATTGCCTTCACAAGACCAAAGTAAGAATAAATACGTTTGTTCTACGTCATAAGCTACAGTTTAGTGTGCAAATTTGCAGGGCCCATGATGCGGAAATGGGCTTTATCCGTGCTGTATAAAGGAAGACGGTATCTCAAATTGGAACCATAGAGAGATGATTTCAGTCTCTTCCACACCACAAGAAAAAGGAAGAAAACCAAAGAAATAAAACAAAGAAACACCGTGAAATTCAAAAGTCATCAAATAACAAATGTAGGAATAAATACGTTTGTTCTACGTCATAAGCTACAGTTTAATATGCAAATTTGCACGGACCATGATGCGGAAAAGGGCTTTATCCGCCCGGTATAAAGGAAGACGCCATCTCAAATTCAAACGACAGAGAGATGATTTCAGTCTCTTCCACACCACAAGAAAAACAAAGATAAAAACAAAGAAGAACAAAGGAAAAACGTGAAATTCAATGCCTTCACAAGACCAAAGTAAGAACAAATACGTTGGTTTTACGTCATAGGCTACAGTTTGGTATGCAAATTTGCAGGTCCCATATTGCGGAAAAGGGTTATGTGCGCCCTGGATAAAGACAGGCGGCATCTCAAATTGGAACCATAGAGAGAAGATTTCAGTCTCTTCCACACCAAAAGAATAAAAGAAAAACAAACAAAAAACGTCAAATTCAAAGGAAATCAAATAACCAAAGTAGGAATAAATACGTTGGTTCTACGTCATAAGCTACAGTTTTATATGGAAATATCCTGGGCTCATAATACGGTAAAGGGCTTTATCCGCCTTGTATAAAGGAAGACGGCATCTCAAATTGGAATAATACAGAGAAGATTTCTGTCTCTTCTACAAAACAAGAATAAAAGAAAAACAAAGAAAAATCGTCAAATTCAAACTAAATCAAATAACCAAAGTGAGACTAAATACGTTGGTTCTACGTCATAAGCTACCGTTTAGTAAGCAAATTTGCAGATCCCATGATGCGGAAAAGGGCTTTATCCGCCCTGTATAAAGGAAGACGGCATCTCCAATTAGAATCATAGAGAGAAGATTTCAGTCTCTTCCACACCACAAGAATAAAAATAAAACAAAGAAAAAACGTCAAATTCAAAAGTCATCAAAGAACCAAAGTAAGAGTAAATACGTTGGTTCTACGTCATAAGCTACAGTTTAATATGCAAATTTGCAGGTCCCATGATGAGGAAAAGGGCTCTATCCGCCCTGTATAAAGGAAGACGGCATCTCCAATTAGAATCATAGAGAGAAGATTTCAGTCTCTTCCACACCACAAGAATAAAAAAAAAACAAAGAAAAAACGTCAATTTCAAATCCCATCAAATAACAAAAGTAAGAATAAATACGTTGGTTCAACGTCATAAGCTATAGTTTAGTATGCAAATTTGCAGGGCCCATAATGCCTAAAAGGGTTATGTCCGCCCTGTATAAAAGAAGACGGCATCTCAAATTCAAACCATAGAGAGATGACTTCATTCTCTTCCACACCACAAGAATAAAAGAAAAACAAAGAAAAAAGGTCAAATTCAAATGCCATCAAATAACAAAAGTAAGAATAAATACGCTGGTTCTACGTCATCAGCTACAGTGTAGTATGCAAATTTGCAAGGCCCATGATGCGGAAAAGGGGTTTATCCGCCCTGTATAAAAGAAGACGACATCTCAACTTGGAATAATACAGAGACGATTTCAGTCTCTTCCACACCACAAGAGTAAAAGAAAAACAAAGAAAAAACCTCAAATTCATATGTCATCAAATAACCAAAGTAAGAATAAATACGTTGGTTCTACGTCATAGGTACAGATTAGTATGCAAATGTGCAGGGCCCATTATGCGGAAAAGGGCTTTATCCGCCCTGTATAAACTAAGACGGCATCTCAAATTGGAACCATAGAGAGAAGATTTCAGTCTTCTCCACACGACAAGAAAAACAAGGAAAAACAAAGAAAAAACCCTCAAATTCATATGCCATCACATGACCGAAGGAACAATAAAGACGTTGGTTCTACGTCATATGCTACAGTTTAGTTTGTACATATCACGGCCCATAATGCGGAAAAGGGTTATGTCCGCCCAGTATAAAAGAAGACGTCATCTCAAATTGGAACCACAGAGAGAAGATTTCTGTCTCTTCCACACCACAGGAACAAAGAAAAACGTCATATTTAGGCGCCATCACATGACCAAAGTAAAAATCTTTACGTTTGTTCTACGTCATAATCTACAGTTTAGTAAGCAAATATCCAGGGAACATAATGGGGAAAAGAATTATGCCCGCCCTGTATAAAAGAAGACGGCATCTCAAATTCCAACCATATAGAGAAGATTTCAGTCTCTTCCACACCACAAGAACAAAGAAAAACGTCATATCTAAGTGCCATCACATGACCAAAGTAAGAATGTTTACCTTTGTTCTACGTCATAAGCTACAGTTTAGTAAGGAAATATCCAGGGAACATAATGCGGTAAAGGACTTTATCCGCCCTCTATAAAGGAAGACGGCATCTCAAATTGGAACCACAGAGAGATGATTTCAACCTCTTCCACACCACAAGAAAGACAAAGAAAAAACGTCAAATTCAAATGCCATCACATGACCAAAGTAAGAGTAAACACATTGGTTTTACGTTATGAGCTATAGTTTAGTATGCAAATTTGATCCCGGAAAGGGGCTCTATCTGCCCGGTATAAAGGAAGACGGCATTTCAAACTGGAATAATACGGAGAAGATTTCAGTCTCTTCCACACCACAAGAGTAAAAGAAAAACAAGGAAAAAACGTCAAATTCAAATGCCACCAAATAACCAAAGTAAGACTAAACACATTGGTTTTACGTCATAAGCTACAGTTTAGTATGGAAATTTGCAGGGCCCATGATCCGGAAAAGGGCTTTATCTGCCCTGTATAAACGAAGACGGCATCTCAAATTGGAACCAAAAAGCGAAGATTTAAGTCTCTTCCACACCACAAGAATAAAAGAAAAACAAAGGAAAAACGTCAAATTCAAATGCCATCAATTAACAAAAGTAAGATTAAATACGTTGGTTCAACTTCATAGGCTACAGTTTAATATGCAAATTTGCAGGTCCCATCAAGAGGAAAAGGGCTTTATCCGCCCTAAATAGAGGAAGACGGCATCTCAAATTGGAACCACGCAGAGAAGATTTCAGTCTCTTCCACCCACAAGAATAAAGGAAAAACAAAGAAAAAACGTCAAATTCAAATGCCATGAAATAACAAAAGTAAGATTAAATATGTTGGTTTTACGTCATAAGCTACCGTTTAGTAAGCAAATTTGCAGATCCCATGATGCGGAAAAGGGCTTTATATGCCCTGTATAAAGGAAGACGGCATCTCCAATTGGAACCATAGAGAGAAGATTTCAGTCTCTTCCACACCAAAAGAATAAAAATAAAACAAAGAAAAAACGTCAAATTCAAAAGTCATCAAAGAACCAAAGTAAGACTAAATACGTTGGTTCTACGTCATAAGCTACAGTTTAATATGCAAATTTGCAGGTCCCATGATGCGGAAAAGGGCTTTATCCGCCCTGTATAGAGGAAGACGGCATCTCAATTTGGAATAATACAGAGAAGATTTCAATCTCTTCCACACCACAAGAATAAAAGAAAAACAACAAAAAAAAACGTCAAATTCAAATGGCATCAAATAATCAAAGTAAGAATAAATACGTTTGTTCTACGTCATAAGCTACAGTTTAGTATGCAAATATCCAGGGCCCACAATACTTAAAAGGGTTATGTCCGCCCAGTATAAGAGAAGACTTCATCTCAAATTGGAACCATAGAGAGAAGATTTCACTCTCTTCCACACCACAAGAATAAAAGCAAAACAAAGAAAAAACGTCAAATTGAATTGTCATCAAATAACCAAAGTAAGAATAAATACGTTGGTTCTACGTCATAAGCTACAGTTTAGTATTCAAATTTGCAGGGCCCATGGTGCGGAATAGGGCTTTATCCGCCCTGTATAGGGGAAGACGGCATCCCAAATTGGAATAATACAGAGAAGATTTCAGTCTCTTCCACACCACAAGGATAAAAGAAAAACAAAGAAAAATCGTGAAAATCAATTGTCATCAAATAACCAAAGTAAGAATAATTACGTTGGTTCTACGTCATAGGCTACAGTTTAGTATGCAAATATCCAAGGCCCATAATATGGAAAAGGGTTATGTCCGGCCAGTATAAGAGAAGACTTCATCTCAAATTGGAACCATAGAGAGAAAATTTCCCTCTCTTCCACACCACAAGAATAAAAGAAAAACAAAGAAAAAACGTCAAATTCAAATGTCATCAAATAACAAAAGTAAGAATAAGTACATTGGTTCTCCGTCATAAGCTACAGTTTAGTATGCAAATTTGCAGGGCCCATGAGGCGGAAAATCACTTTATCCGCCCTGTATAAAGGAAGACGGCATCTCAAATTGGAACCATAGAGAGAAGACTTCAGTCTCTTCCACACCACAAGAAAAACAAAGAAAAAACGTGAAATTCAAATGCCTTCACATGACCAAAATAAAAATAAATACGTTGGTTTTACATCATAAGCTACAGTTTAGTATGCAAATTTGCAGGGCCCATGATGCGGAAAAGGGCTTTATCCGCCCTGTATAGAGGAAGACGGCCTGTCAAATTGGAAGCATAGAGAGATCATTCCAGTCTCTTCCACACCAGAAGAAAAACAGAGAAAAACAAAGAAAAACAAAGAAAAAAGCTGAAATTCAAATGCCATCAAAAAACAAAAGTAATAATAAATATGTTGGTTCTACGTCATAAGCTACAGTTTAGTATGCAAATTTTTAGTTCCCATGAAGCGGAAAAGTTCTATGTCCGCAATGTATAAAGGAAGACGGCATCTCAAATTGGAATAATGCAGAGAAGATATCAGTCTCTTCCACACCACAAGAGTAAAAGAAAAACAAAGAAAAAACCTCAAATTCATATGTCATCAAATAACCAAAGTAAGAATAAATACGTTGGTTCTACGTCATAAGCTACAGTTTAGTATCCAAATTTGCAGGGCCCATGGTGTGGAAAAGGCCTTCTTCCGCCCTGCATAAACTAAGACGGCATCTCAAATTGGAACCATAGAGAGAAGATTTCAGTCTCTTCCACACCGCAAGAATAAAAATAAAACAAAGAAAAAACGTCAAATTGAAAAGTCATCAAATAATCAAAGTAAGAGTAAATACGTTGGTTCTACGTCACAAGTTACAGTTTAGTATGCAAATATCCAGGGCCCATAAAGCGACAGTTTGGTATGCAAATTTGCAGGGCCCATGATGCGGTAAAAGGCTTTCTCCGCCCTGTATAAAGGAAGACGGCATCTCAAATTGGAATAAAACAGAGAAGATTTCAGTCTCTTCAACACCACAAGAATAAAATAAAAACAAAGAAAAAACGTCAAATTCAAAAGTCATCACACAACCAAAGTAAGAATAAATACGTTGGTTCCACGTCATAAGCTACAGTTTAGTATGCACATATCCAGGTCTCATAAAGCGGTGAAGGGCTTTATAGGCCCTGTATAAAGGAAGACGACATCTGAAATTTGAATAATACACAGAAGATTTCAGTCTCTTCCACACCACAAGAAAAACAAAGAAGAACAAAGAAAAAACGTCAAATTCATTGCCTTCACAAGACCAAAGTAAGAATAAATACGTTTGTTCTACGTCATAAGCTACAGTTTAGTGTGCAAATTTGCAGGGCCCATGATGCGGAAATGGGCTTTATCCGTGCTGTATAAAGGAAGACGGTATCTCAAATTGGAACCATAGAGAGATGATTTCAGTCTCTTCCACACCACAAGAAAAAGGAAGAAAACCAAAGAAATAAAACAAAGAAACACCGTGAAATTCAAAAGTCATCAAATAACAAATGTAGGAATAAATACGTTTGTTCTACGTCATAAGCTACAGTTTAATATGCAAATTTGCACGGACCATGATGCGGAAAAGGGCTTTATCCGCCCGGTATAAAGGAAGACGCCATCTCAAATTCAAACGACAGAGAGATGATTTCAGTCTCTTCCACACCACAAGAAAAACAAAGATAAAAACAAAGAAGAACAAAGGAAAAACGTGAAATTCAATGCCTTCACAAGACCAAAGTAAGAACAAATACGTTGGTTTTACGTCATAGGCTACAGTTTGGTATGCAAATTTGCAGGTCCCATATTGCGGAAAAGGGTTATGTGCGCCCTGGATAAAGACAGGCGGCATCTCAAATTGGAACCATAGAGAGAAGATTTCAGTCTCTTCCACACCAAAAGAATAAAAGAAAAACAAACAAAAAACGTCAAATTCAAAGGAAATCAAATAACCAAAGTAGGAATAAATACGTTGGTTCTACGTCATAAGCTACAGTTTTATATGGAAATATCCTGGGCTCATAATACGGTAAAGGGCTTTATCCGCCTTGTATAAAGGAAGACGGCATCTCAAATTGGAATAATACAGAGAAGATTTCTGTCTCTTCTACAAAACAAGAATAAAAGAAAAACAAAGAAAAATCGTCAAATTCAAACTAAATCAAATAACCAAAGTGAGACTAAATACGTTGGTTCTACGTCATAAGCTACCGTTTAGTAAGCAAATTTGCAGATCCCATGATGCGGAAAAGGGCTTTATCCGCCCTGTATAAAGGAAGACGGCATCTCCAATTAGAATCATAGAGAGAAGATTTCAGTCTCTTCCACACCACAAGAATAAAAATAAAACAAAGAAAAAACGTCAAATTCAAAAGTCATCAAAGAACCAAAGTAAGAGTAAATACGTTGGTTCTACGTCATAAGCTACAGTTTAATATGCAAATTTGCAGGTCCCATGATGAGGAAAAGGGCTCTATCCGCCCTGTATAAAGGAAGACGGCATCTCCAATTAGAATCATAGAGAGAAGATTTCAGTCTCTTCCACACCACAAGAATAAAAAAAAAACAAAGAAAAAACGTCAATTTCAAATCCCATCAAATAACAAAAGTAAGAATAAATACGTTGGTTCAACGTCATAAGCTATAGTTTAGTATGCAAATTTGCAGGGCCCATAATGCCTAAAAGGGTTATGTCCGCCCTGTATAAAAGAAGACGGCATCTCAAATTCAAACCATAGAGAGATGACTTCATTCTCTTCCACACCACAAGAATAAAAGAAAAACAAAGAAAAAAGGTCAAATTCAAATGCCATCAAATAACAAAAGTAAGAATAAATACGCTGGTTCTACGTCATCAGCTACAGTGTAGTATGCAAATTTGCAAGGCCCATGATGCGGAAAAGGGGTTTATCCGCCCTGTATAAAAGAAGACGACATCTCAACTTGGAATAATACAGAGACGATTTCAGTCTCTTCCACACCACAAGAGTAAAAGAAAAACAAAGAAAAAACCTCAAATTCATATGTCATCAAATAACCAAAGTAAGAATAAATACGTTGGTTCTACGTCATAGGTACAGATTAGTATGCAAATGTGCAGGGCCCATTATGCGGAAAAGGGCTTTATCCGCCCTGTATAAACTAAGACGGCATCTCAAATTGGAACCATAGAGAGAAGATTTCAGTCTTCTCCACACGACAAGAAAAACAAGGAAAAACAAAGAAAAAACCCTCAAATTCATATGCCATCACATGACCGAAGGAACAATAAAGACGTTGGTTCTACGTCATATGCTACAGTTTAGTTTGTACATATCACGGCCCATAATGCGGAAAAAGGTTATGTCCGCCCAGTATAAAAGAAGACGTCATCTCAAATTGGAACCACAGAGAGAAGATTTCTGTCTCTTCCACACCACAGGAACAAAGAAAAACGTCATATTTAGGCGCCATCACATGACCAAAGTAAAAATCTTTACGTTTGTTCTACGTCATAATCTACAGTTTAGTAAGCAAATATCCAGGGAACATAATGGGGAAAAGAATTATGCCCGCCCTGTATAAAAGAAGACGGCATCTCAAATTCCAACCATATAGAGAAGATTTCAGTCTCTTCCACACCACAAGAACAAAGAAAAACGTCATATCTAAGTGCCATCACATGACCAAAGTAAGAATGTTTACCTTTGTTCTACGTCATAAGCTACAGTTTAGTAAGGAAATATCCAGGGAACATAATGCGGTAAAGGACTTTATCCGCCCTCTATAAAGGAAGACGGCATCTCAAATTGGAACCACAGAGAGATGATTTCAACCTCTTCCACACCACAAGAAAGACAAAGAAAAAACGTCAAATTCAAATGCCATCACATGACCAAAGTAAGAGTAAACACATTGGTTTTACGTTATGAGCTATAGTTTAGTATGCAAATTTGATCCCGGAAAGGGGCTCTATCTGCCCGGTATAAAGGAAGACGGCATTTCAAACTGGAATAATACGGAGAAGATTTCAGTCTCTTCCACACCACAAGAGTAAAAGAAAAACAAGGAAAAAACGTCAAATTCAAATGCCACCAAATAACCAAAGTAAGACTAAACACATTGGTTTTACGTCATAAGCTACAGTTTAGTATGGAAATTTGCAGGGCCCATGATCCGGAAAAGGGCTTTATCTGCCCTGTATAAACGAAGACGGCATCTCAAATTGGAACCAAAAAGCGAAGATTTAAGTCTCTTCCACACCACAAGAATAAAAGAAAAACAAAGGAAAAACGTCAAATTCAAATGCCATCAATTAACAAAAGTAAGATTAAATACGTTGGTTCAACTTCATAGGCTACAGTTTAATATGCAAATTTGCAGGTCCCATCAAGAGGAAAAGGGCTTTATCCGCCCTAAATAGAGGAAGACGGCATCTCAAATTGGAACCACGCAGAGAAGATTTCAGTCTCTTCCACCCACAAGAATAAAGGAAAAACAAAGAAAAAACGTCAAATTCAAATGCCATGAAATAACAAAAGTAAGATTAAATATGTTGGTTTTACGTCATAAGCTACCGTTTAGTAAGCAAATTTGCAGATCCCATGATGCGGAAAAGGGCTTTATATGCCCTGTATAAAGGAAGACGGCATCTCCAATTGGAACCATAGAGAGAAGATTTCAGTCTCTTCCACACCAAAAGAATAAAAATAAAACAAAGAAAAAACGTCAAATTCAAAAGTCATCAAAGAACCAAAGTAAGACTAAATACGTTGGTTCTACGTCATAAGCTACAGTTTAATATGCAAATTTGCAGGTCCCATGATGCGGAAAAGGGCTTTATCCGCCCTGTATAGAGGAAGACGGCATCTCAATTTGGAATAATACAGAGAAGATTTCAATCTCTTCCACACCACAAGAATAAAAGAAAAACAACAAAAAAAAACGTCAAATTCAAATGGCATCAAATAATCAAAGTAAGAATAAATACGTTTGTTCTACGTCATAAGCTACAGTTTAGTATGCAAATATCCAGGGCCCACAATACTTAAAAGGGTTATGTCCGCCCAGTATAAGAGAAGACTTCATCTCAAATTGGAACCATAGAGAGAAGATTTCACTCTCTTCCACACCACAAGAATAAAAGCAAAACAAAGAAAAAACGTCAAATTGAATTGTCATCAAATAACCAAAGTAAGAATAAATACGTTGGTTCTACGTCATAAGCTACAGTTTAGTATTCAAATTTGCAGGGCCCATGGTGCGGAATAGGGCTTTATCCGCCCTGTATAGGGGAAGACGGCATCCCAAATTGGAATAATACAGAGAAGATTTCAGTCTCTTCCACACCACAAGGATAAAAGAAAAACAAAGAAAAATCGTGAAAATCAATTGTCATCAAATAACCAAAGTAAGAATAATTACGTTGGTTCTACGTCATAGGCTACAGTTTAGTATGCAAATATCCAAGGCCCATAATATGGAAAAGGGTTATGTCCGGCCAGTATAAGAGAAGACTTCATCTCAAATTGGAACCATAGAGAGAAAATTTCCCTCTCTTCCACACCACAAGAATAAAAGAAAAACAAAGAAAAAACGTCAAATTCAAATGTCATCAAATAACAAAAGTAAGAATAAGTACATTGGTTCTCCGTCATAAGCTACAGTTTAGTATGCAAATTTGCAGGGCCCATGAGGCGGAAAATCACTTTATCCGCCCTGTATAAAGGAAGACGGCATCTCAAATTGGAACCATAGAGAGAAGACTTCAGTCTCTTCCACACCACATGAAAAACAAAGGAAGAAACAAAGAAGAACAAAGAAAAAACGTGAAATTCAATGCCTTCACAAGGCGAAAGTAAGAACAAATACGTTGGTTCTACGTCATAGTCTACAGTTTAGTATGCAAATTTACAGGTCCCATGATGCGGAAAAGGGTTATGTGCGCCCTGGATAAAGACAGGCGTCATCTCAAATTGGAAGAGTACAGAGAAGTTTTCAGTCTAATCCACGCGATAAGAACACAGAAATCGTGAAATGTGAGTCCCATCACATGATCAAAGTAAGAATTTTTACGTTTGTTCTGCGTCATAAGCTACAGTTGAGTATGCAAATATCCAGGGCCCATAATGCGGAAAAAGGCTTTAACAGATCTGTATAAAGAAAGGCCTCATCTCAAATTGGAACCTTAGAGAGAAGAGATCAGTGTCTTGCACGCGAAAAGAACAAAGAAAAACGTCAAATTTAAGTGCTTTCACATGACAAAAAACGTCAAATTCAAAGTAAATGAAATAACCAAAGTAAGAAAAAATACGTTGGTTCTACGCCATAAGCTATAGTTTAGTATGCAAATTTGCAGGGCCCATGATCCGGAAAAGGGCTTTATCCGCCCTGTATAAAGGAAGACGCCATCTCAAATTGGAACCATAGAGATATGATTTGAGTCTCTTCCACTCCACAAGAATAAAAATAAAACAAAGAAAAAACGTCAAATTCAAAAGTCATCAAATATCCGAAGTAAGAATAAATACGTTTGTTCTACGTCATAAGCTACAGTTTAGTAAGAAAATTTCCAGGGCCCATGATGCGGAAAAGGGCTTTACCCGCCCTGTATAGAAGAAGACGGCATTTCAAATTGGAATAATACAGAGATGAATTCCGTCTCTTCCACACCACAAGAATAAAAGTAAAACAACAAAAAAAACGTCAAATTCAAATGCCATCAAATAATCAAAGTAAGAGTAAATACGTTGGTTCTACGTCACAAGTTACAGTTTAGTATGCAAATATCCAGGGCCCATAATGTGGAAAAGGCTTATGTCCGCCCTGTATAAGAGAAGACTTCATCACAAATTGGAATCATAGAGAGAAGATTTCACTCTCTTCGACACCACAAGAATAAAAGAAAAACAAAGAAAAAACGTCAAATTCAATGCCATCAAATAACAAATATAGGAATAAACACGTGGGTTCTCCGTCATAAGCTACAATTTAGTATGCAGATTTGCAGGGCCCTTGAGGCGGAAAATCACTTTATCCGCCCTGTATAAAGGAAGACGCCATCTCAAATTGGAACCATAGAGAGAAGATTTCAGTCTCTTCCACACCACATGAAAAACAAAGGAAAAAACAATGAAGAACAAAGAAAAAACGTGAAATTCAATGCCTTCACAAGACCAAAGTAAGAACAAATACGTTGGTTCTACGTCATAGTCTACAGTTTAGTATGCACATGTGCAGATCCAATGATGCGGAAAAGGGTTATGTGCGCCCTGGATAAAGACAGGCGTCATCTCAAATTGGAAGAGTACAGAGAAGTTTTCAGTCTAATCCACGCGATAAGAACACAGAAATCGTGAAATGTGAGTCCCATCACATGATCAAAGTAAGAATTTTTACGTTTGTTCTGCGTCATAAGCTATAGTTGAGTTTGCAAATATCCAGGGCCCATAATGCGGAAAAAGGCTTTAACAGATCTGTATAAAGAAAGGCCTCATCTCAAATTGGAACCTTAGAGAGAAGAGATCAGTGTCTTGCACGCGAAAAGAACAAAGAAAAACGTCAAATTTAAGTGCTTTCACATGACAAAAAACGTCAAATTCAAAGTAAATCAAATAACCAAAGTAAGAAAAAATACTTTGGTTCTACGTCATAAGCTATAGTTTAGTATGCAAATTTGCAGGGCCCATGATCCGGAAAAGGGCTTTATCCGCCCTGTATAAAGGAAGACGCCATCTCAAATTGGAACCATAGAGAGATGATTTGAGTCTCTTCCACACCACAAGAATAAAAATAAAACAAAGAAAAAACGTCAAATTCAAAAGTCATCAAATATCCGAAGTAAGAATAAATACGTTTGTTCTACGTCATAAGCTACAGTTTAGTAAGAAAATTTCCAGGGCCCATGATGCGGAAAAGGGCTTTACCCGCCCTGTATAGAAGAAGACGGCATCTCAAATTGGAATAATACAGAGAAGAATTCCGTCTCTTCCACACCACAAGAATAAAAGAAAAACAAAGAAAAAAAACGTCAAATTCAAATGCCATCAAATTATCAAAGTAAGAGTAAATACGTTGGTTCTACTTCACAAGTTACAGTTTAGAATGGAAATATCCAGGGCCCATAATGTGGAAAAGGGTTATGTCCGCCCTGTATAAGAGAAGACTTCATCTCAAATTGGAACCATAGAAAGAAGATTTCACTCTCTTCGACACCACAAGAATAAAAGGAAAACAAAAAAAAAAAGTCAAATTCAATGCCATCAAATAACAAATATAGGAATAAACACGTTGGTTCTACGTCATAAGCGACAGTTTGGTATGCAAATTTGCAAGGCCCATGATGCGGTAAAAGGCTTTCTCCGCCCTGTATAAAAGAAGACGGCATCTCAAATTGGAATAAAACAGAAAAGATTTCAGTCTCTTCCACACCACAAGAATAAAATAAAAACAAAGAAAAAACGTCAAATTCAAATCCCATCAAATAACAAAAGTAAGATTAAAGACGTTGGTTTTACGTCATAAGCTACCGTTTGGTAAACAAATTTGCAGATCCCATGATGCGGAAAAGGGCTTTATCCGCCCTGTATAAAGGAAGACGGCAACTCAAATTCAAACCATAGAGAGATGACTTCATTCTCTTCCACACCACAAGAATAAAAGAAAAACAAAGAAAAAAGGTCAAATTCAAATGCCATCAAATAACAAAAGTAAGAATAAATACGCTGGTTCTACGTCATCAGCTACAGTGTAGTATGCAAATTTGTAGGGCCGATGATGCGGAAAAGGGGTTTATCCGCCCTGTATAAAAGAAGACGACATCTCAACTTGGAATAATACAGAGACGATTTCAGTTTCTTCCACACCACAAGAGTAAAAAAAAAACAAATAAAAAACCTCAAATTCATATGTCATGAAATAACCAAAGTAAGAATAAATACGTTGGTTCTACGTCATAGGTACAGATTAGTATGCAAATGTGCAGGGCCCATTATGCGGAAAAGGGCTTTATCCGCCCTGTATAAACTAAGACGGCATCTCAAATTGGAACCATAGAGAGAAGATTTCAGTCTTCACCACACGACAAGAAAAACAAAGAAAAACAAAGAAAAAACCCTCAAATTCAAATGCCATCACATGACCAAAGGAACAATAAATACGCTGGTTCTACGTCATATGCTACAGTTTAGTTTGTACATATCACGGCCCATAATGCCGAAAAGGGTTATGTCCGCCCTGTATAAAAGAAGACGTCATCTCAAATTGGAACCACAGAGAGAAGATTTCTGTCTCTTCCACACCACAGGAACAAAGAAAAACGTCATATTTAGGCGCCATCACATGACCAAAGTAAAAATCTTTACGTTTGTTCTACGTCATAATCTACAGTTTAGTAAGCAAATATCCAGGGAACATAATGGGGAAAAGAATTATGCCCGCCCTGTATAAAAGAAGACGCCATCTCAAATTCCAACCATATAGAGAAGATTTCCGTCTCTTCCACACCACAAGAACAAAGAAAAACGACATATCTAAGTGCCATCACATGACCAAAGTAAGAATGTTTACCTTTGTTCTACGTCATAAGCTACAGGTTAGTAAGCAAATATCCAGGGAACATAATGCGGTAAAGGACTTTACCCGCCCTCTATAAAGGAAGACGGCATCTCAAATTGGAACCATAGAGAGATGATTTCAACCTCTTCCACACCACAAGAAAGACAAAGAAAAAACGTCAAATTCAAATGCCATCACATGACCAAAGTAAGAGTAAACACATTGGTTTTACGTTATGAGCTATAGCTTAGTATGCAAATTTGATCCCGGAAAAGGGCTTTATCTGCCCGGTATAAATGAAGACGGCATTTCAAACTGGAATAATACGGAGAAGATTTCAGTCTCTTCCACACCACAAGAAAAACAAAGCAAAAAAACAAAGAAAAACAAAGAAACAACGTCAAATTCAAATGTCATCAAATAACAAAAGTAAGAATAAGTACATTGGTTCTACGTCATAAGCTACAGTTCAGTATGCAAATTTGCAGGGCCCATGATGCGGAAAAGGGCTTTATCCGCCCTGTATAAAAGAAGACGGCATCTCAAATTCAAACCATAGAGAGATGATTTCAGTCTCTTCCACACCACAAGAAAAACAAAGAAGAACAAAGAAAATACGTCAAATTCAATGCCTTCACAAGACCAAAGTAAGAATAAATACGTTTGTTCTACGTCATAAGCTACAGTTTAGTGTGCAAATTTGCAGGGCCCATAATGCTGAAATGGGCTTTATCCGCCCTGTATAAAGGAAGACGGTATCTCAAATTGGAACCATAGAGAGATGATTTCAGGGTCTTCCACACCACAAGAAAAAGGAAGAAAACCAAAGAAGACAAACAAAGAAAAAACGTGAAATTCAAATGCCATCAAATACTCAAATTAAGAGTAAATACGTTGGTTCTACATCATAAGGTACAGTTTAGTATGCAAATTTGCACGGCCCATGATGCGGAAAAGGGCTTTATCCGCCCTGTATAAAGGAAGACGGCATCTCAAATTAAAACCATACACAGATGGTTTCAGTCTCTTCCACACCACAAGAATAAAAGAAAAAGAAAGAAAAAACGTCAAATTCAAATGTCATCAAATAACAAACGTAAGAATAAATACGTTGGTTCTACGTCATAATCTACAGTTTAGTTTGTACATATCACGGCCCATAATGCGGAAAAGGGTTATGTCCGCCCTGTATAAAAGAAGACGTCATCTCAAATTGGAACCACAGAGAGAAGATTTCTGTCTTTTCCACTCCACAGGAACAAAGAAAAACGTCATATTTAGGCGCCATCACATGACCAAAGTAAAAATCTTTACGTTTGTTCTACGTCATAATCTACAGTTTAGTAAGCAAATATCCAGGGAACATAAAGCGGTAAAGGACTTTAACCGCCCTCTATAAAGGAAGACGGCATCTCAAATTGGAACCACAGAGAGATGATTTCAACCTCTTCCACACCACAAGAAAGACAAAGAAAAAACGTCAAATTCAAATGCCATCACATGACCAAAGTAAGAGTAAACACATTGGTTTTACGTCATGAGCTATAGTTTAGTATGCAAATTTGATCCCGGAAAAGGGCTTTATCTGCCCGGTATAAAGGAAGACGTCATTTCAAACTGGAATAATACGGAGAAGATTTCAGTCTCTTCAACACCACAAGAGTAAAAGAAAAACAAGAAAAACGAAGAAAACCAAGGAAAAAAAACAAAAGAAAAACGTGAAATTCAAATGCCATCAAATAACGAAATTAAGAGAAATTACATTGGTTCTACGTCATAAGCTACAGTTTAGTATGCAAATTTGCAGGGCCCATGATGCGGTAAAGGGCTTTATACGCCCAGTATAAAGGAAGACGGCATCTCAAATTGGAACCATACAGAGATGATTTCAGTCTCTTCCACACCACAAGAATAAAAGAAAAACAGAGAAAAATCGTGAAAATCAATTGTCATCAAATAAGCAAAGTAAGAATAATTACGTTGGTTCTACGTGATAGGCTACAGTTTAGTATGCAAATATCCAGAGCCAATACTATGGAAAAGGGTTATGTCCGCCCAGTATAAGAGAAGACTTCATCTCAAATTGGAACCATAAAGAGAAGATTTCACTCTCTTCCACACCACAAGAATAAAAGAAAAACAAAGCAAAAACGTCAAATTCAAATGTCATCAAATAACAAAAGTAGGAATAAATACCTTTGTTCTACGTCATAAGCTACAGTTTAGTATGCAAATGTGCAGGGCCCATGATGCGGTAAAGGGCTTTATCCGCCCAGTATAAAGGAAGACGGCATCTCAATATGGAATGATACAGAGAAGATTTCAGTCTCTTCCACACCACAAGAATAAAGGAAAAACAAAGAAAAAACGTCAAATTCAAATGTCATCAAATAACAAAAGCAAGAATAAATACGTTGGTTCTACGTCATAGTCTACAGTTTAGTATGCAAATTTGCAGGGCCAATAATATGGAAAAGGTTTATGCCCGCATTGTGTAAAGGAAGACGGCATTTCAAATTGGAACCATAAAGAAAAGATTTCAGTCTCTTCCACACCACAAGAATAAAAGAAAAATAAAGAAAATACGTCAAATTCAAATGCCATTAAATAACAACAGTAAGAAGAAATACATTGGTTCTACGTCATAAGCTACAGTTTAGTAAGCAAATTTGCAGATCCCATGATGCGGAAAGCTGCTTTATCCGTCCTGTATAGAGGAAGACGGCATCTCAAATCGGAATAATACAGGGAAGATTTCAGTCACTTCCACACCACAAGAAAAACAAAGAAACACAAAGAAAAAACAAAGAAGAAGAAAGAAAAAACGTGAAATTCAATGCCTTCACAAGACCAAAGTAAGAATAAAAACGTTGGTTTTACGTCATAAGCTACAGTTTAGTATGCAAATTTGCCTTTATCCCCACTGTATAAAGAAAGACGGCATGTCAAATTGAGACAATAGAGAGATGATTTCAGTCTCTTCCACACCACAAGAAAAACGAAGAAAACCAAGGAAAAAAAACAAAGGAAAAACGTGAAATTCAAATGCCATCAAATAACGAAATTAAGAGAAATTACATTGGTTCTACGTCATAAGCTACAGTTTAGTATGCAAATTTGCAGGGCCCATAATATGGAAAAGGGTTATGTCCGCATTGTGTAAAGGAAGACGGCATTTCAAATTGGAACCATAAAGAAAAGATTTCAGTCTCTTCCACACCACAAGAATAAAAGAAAAATAAAGAAAATACGTCAAATTCAAATGCCATTAAATAACAAAAGTAAGAAGAAATACATTGGTTCTACGTCATAAGCTACAGTTTAGTATGCAAATTTGCAGGGACCATGATGCGGTAAAAGGCTTTCTCCGCCCTGTATAAAGGAAGACAGCATCTCAAATTGGAATAAAACACAGAAGATTTCACTCTCTTGAACAAAACAAGAATAAAACAAAAACAAAGAAAAAACGTCAAGTTCAAAAGTCATCAAACAACCAAAGTAAGAATAAATACGTTGGTTCTACGTGATAAGCTACAGTTTATTATCCACATATCCAGGTCTAATAATGCCTTAAAGGGCTTTATAGGCCCAGTATAAAGGAAGACGGCATCTCAATATGGAATGATACAGAGAAGATTTCAGTCCTTTCCACACCACAAGAATAAAGGAAAAACAAAGAAAAAACGTCAAATTCAAATGTCATCAAATAACAAAAGCAAGAATAAATACGTTGGTTCTACGTCATAAGCTACAGTTTAGTAAGCAAATTTGCAGATCCCTTGATGCGGAAAGCTGCTTTATCCGCCCTGTATAGAGGAAGACGGCATCTCAAATCTAAATAATACAGAGAAGATTTCAGTCTCTTCCACACCACAAGGAAAACAAAGAAACACAAAGAAAAAAGAAAGAAGAACAAAGAAAAAACGTGAAATTCAATGCCTTCACAAGACCAAAGTAAGAATAAATACGTTGGTTTTACGTCATAAGCTACAGTTTAGTATTCAAATTTGCAGGGCCCATGAGGCGGAAAATCACTTTATCCGCCCTGTATAAAGGAAGACGGCATCTCAAATTGGAACCATACAGAGATGATTTCAGTCTCTTCCACACCACAAGAATAAAAGAAAAACAGAGAAAAAACGTGAAAATCAATTGGCATCAAATAACCAAAGTAGGAATAAATACCTTTGCTCTACGTCATAAGCTACAGTTTAGTATGCAAATTTGCACGGCCCATGATGCGGTAAAGGGCTTTATCCGCCCAGTATAAAGGAAGACGGCATCTCAAATTGGAACCATAGAGAGATGATTTCAGTGTCTTCCACACCACAAGAATAAAGGAAAAACAGAGAAAAAACGTGAAAATCAATTGTCATCAAATAACGAAAGTAAGAATAATTACGTTGTTTCTACGTCATAGTCTACAGTTTAGTATGCAAATATCCAGAGCCCATAATATGGAAAAGGGTTATGTCCGCCCAGTATAAGAGAAGACTTCATCTCAAATTGCAACCATAGAGAGAAGATTTCAGTCTCTTCCACACCACAAGAATAAAAGAAAAACAACAGAAAAAACGTCAAATTCAAATGTCATCAAATAACAAAAGTAGGAATAAATACCTTTGTTCTACGTCATAAGCTACAGTTTAGTATGCAAATCTGCAGGGAACATGATGCGGAAAGCTGCTTTATCCGCCCTGTATAGAGGAAGACGGCATCTTAAATTGGAATAATACAGGGAAGATTTCAGTCTCTTCCACACCACAGGAAAAACAAAGAAAAAAACAAAGAAGAACAAAAGAAAAACGTGAAATTCAATGCCTTCACAAGACCAAAGTAAGAACAAATACGTTGGTTTTACGTCATAAGCTACAATTCAATATGAAAATTTGCAGGGCCAATGATGCGGAAATGGGCTATATCCGCCCTGTGTAAAGGAAGACGGCAATCACCGAAAAACAAAGAAAAAAAACAAAGAAAAGAAAAACAGAGAAAAAACCTGAAATTCAAATGCCATCAAATAATCAAAGTAAGGATAAATACGTTGGTTCTACGTCATAGGCTACAGTTTAGTATGCAAATTTGCAGGTCAAATATTGCGGAAAATCACTTTATCCGCCCTGTATAAAGGAAGAGGGCATCTCAAATTTCAACCATACAGCGATGATTTCAGTCTCTTCCACACCACAACAAAAACAAAGAAGAAAAACAAAGAAAAAACGTGAAATTCAAATGCCTTCACCCGACCAAAGTAAGAATAAAAACGTTGGTTCTACGTCATAGGCCACAGTTTAGTATGCAAATTTGCAGGGCCCATGATGCGGAAAAAGGCTTTATAGGCAGTGTATAAAGGAAGACGGCATCTCAAATTGGAATAATACAGAGAATATTTCTGTCTCTTCCACACCACAAGAATAAAAGAAAAACAAAGAAAAAACGTCAAATTCAAATGCCATCAAATAAAAAAAGGAAGAAGAAATACTTCGGTTCTACGTCATAAGCTACAGTTTAGTGTGCAAATTTGCAGGGCCCATGATGCCGAAATGCGCTTTATCCGCCCTGTATAAAAGAGGACGGGATCTCAAATTCAAACCATAGAGAGATGATTTCAGTCTCTTCCACACCACAAGAAAAACAAAAAAAAACAAAGAAAAACAAAGAAAAAACGTGAAATTCAATGCTTTCACAAGACCAAAGTAAGAATAAATACGTTGGTTCTACGTGATAAGCTACAGTTTAGTGTGCTAATTTGCAATGCCGATGATGCGGAAATGGTCTTTATCCGCCCTGTATAAAGGAAGACGCCATCTCAAATTGGAACCATAGAGAGATGATTTCAGTCTCTTCCACAAAACAAGAAAAACGAAGAAAACCAAAGAAAAAAACAAAGAAAAAACGTGATATTCAAATGCCATCAAATAACCATATTAAAAGTAATTACGTTGGTTCTACATCCTAAGCTACAGTTTAGTATGCAAATTTGCACGGACCATGATGCGGAAAAGGGCTTTATCCGCCCAGTATAAAAAAAGACGGCATCTCAAATTAAAACCGTACAGAGATGATTTCAGTCTCTTCCACACCACAAGAATAAAAGAAAAACAAAGAAAAAACGTCAAATTCAAATGTCATCAAATAACAAAAGTAAGAATAAATACGTTGGTTCTACGTCATAAGCTACAGTTTAGTATGCAAATTTGCACGGACCATGATGCGGAAAAGGGCTTTATCCGCCCAGTATAAAGGAAGACGCCATCTCAAATTCAAACGAGAGAGAGATGATTTCAGTAACTTCCACACCACAAGAGAAACAAAGAAACACAAAGAAAAAAACAAACAAGAACAAAGAAAAAACGTCAAATTCAATGCCTTCACAAGACCAAAGTAAGAATAAATACGTTGGTTTTACGTCATAAGATACAGTTTAGTATGCAAATTTCCAGGGCCCATGATGCGGAAATGGCCTTTATCCCCCCTGTATAAAGGAAGACGGCATGTCAAATTGAGACCATAGAGAGATGATTTCAGTCTCTTCCACACCACAAGAAAAACGAAGAAAACCAAAGAAAAAAAAAAAAATGGAAAAACGTGAAATTCAAATGCCATCAAATAACCAAATAAGGAGTAAATACATTGGTTCTACGTCTTAAGCTACACTTTAGTATGCAAATTTGCACGGCCCATGATGCGGAAAAGGGCTTTATCCGCCTTGTATAAAGGAAGACGCCATCTCAAATTGAAACCATCCAGAGATGATTTCAGTCTCTTCCACACAACAAGAATAAAAGAAAAACAACAAAAAAACGTGAATATCAAATGCCATCAAATAACCAATGTAGGAATAAATACGCTTGTTCTACGTCATAAGCTACAGTTTAGTATGGAAAACCGAAGGGCCCATGATGCCGAAAAGTGCTTTGTCCGCCATGTATAAAGGAAGACGCCATCTCAAATTCAAACTACAGAGAGATAATTTCAGTCTCTTCCACACCACAAGAAAAACAAAGAAAAAAACAAAGGAAAAACGTGAAATTCAATGCCTTCACAAGACCAAAGTAAGAACAAATACGTTGGTTTTACGTCATAAGCTACAGTTTAATATGCAAATTTGCAGGGCCCATGATGCGGAAATGGGCTTTATCCGCTCTGTATAAAGGAAGACGCCATCTCAAATTCCAACCATAGAGAGATGATTTCAGTCTCTTCCACACCACAAGAATAAAAGAAAAACAACAAAAAAACGTGAATATCAAATGCCATCAAATAACCAATGAAGGAATAAACACGTTTGTTCTACGTCATAAGCTACAGTTTAGTATGGAAATCTGCAGGGCCCATGATGCCGAAAAGTGCTTTGTCCGCCCTATATAAAGGAAGACGCCATCTCAAATTCAAACGACAGAGAGATAATTTCAGTCTCTTCCACACCACAAGAAAAACAAAGAAAAAAACAAAGAAGAACAAAGGAAAAACGTGAAATTCAGTGCCTTCACAAAACCAAAGTAAGAACAAATACGTTGGTTTTACGTCATAAGCTACAGTTTAATATGCAAATTTGCAGGGCCCATGATGCGGAAATGGGTTTTATCCGCCCTGTATAAAGGAAGACGCCATCTCAAATTGAAACCATACAGAGATGATTTCAGTCTTCCACACCACAAGAATAAAAGAAAAACAACAAAAAAACGTGAATATCAAATGCCATTAAATAACCAATGTAGGAATAAATACGTTTGTTCTACGTCATAAGCTACAGTTTAGTATGGGAATCTGAAGGGCCCATGATGCCGAAAAGTGCTTTGTCCGCCCTGTATAAAGGAAGACGCCATCTCAAATTCAAACGACAGGGAGATAATTTCAGTCTCTTCCACACCACAAGAAAAACAAAGAAGAGCAAAGGAAAAACGTGAAATTCATTGCCTTCACAAGACCAAAGTAAGAACAAATACGTTGGTTTTACGTCATAAGCTACAGTTTAATATGCAAATTTGCAGGGCCCATGATGCCGAAAAGTGCTTTGTCCGCCCTGTATAAAGGAAGACGCCATCTCAAATTCAAACGACAGGGAGATAATTTCAGTCTCTTCCACACCACAAGAAAAACAAAGAAGAACAAAGGAAAAACGTGAAATTCATTGCCTTCACAAGACCAAAGTAAGAACAAATACGTTGGTTTTACGTCATAAGCTACAGTTTAATATGCAAATTTGCAGGGCCCATGATGCGGAAAAGGGCTTTATCCGCCCTGTATAAAGGAAGACGCCATCTCAAATTCCAACCATACAGAGATGATTTCAGTCTCTTCCACACCACAAGAAAAACGAAGAAAACCAAAGAAAAAAAAAACAAAGAAAGAACGTCATCAAATAACCAAAGTAAGGATAAATACGTTGGTTCTACGTCATAGGCTACAGTTTAGTATGCAAATTTGCAGGTCCCATATTGCGGAAAAGGGTTATGTGCACCCTGGATAAAGACAGGCGGCATCTCAAAGTGGAACCATGCAGGGAAGATTTCAGTCTCTTCCACACCACAACAAAAACAAAGAAGAAAAACAAAGAAAAAACGTGAAATTCAAATGCCTTCACATGACCAAAGTAAGAATAAAAACGTTGGTTCTACGTCATAGTCTACAGTTTAGTATGCAGATTTGCAGGGCCCATAATATGGAAAAGGGTTATGTCCGCATTGTGTAAAGGAAGACGGCATTTGAAATTGGAACCATAAAGAGAAGATTTCAGTCTCTTCTACACCACAAGAATAAAAGAAAAACAACAAAAAAAACGTCAAATTCAAATGCCATCAAATAACAAAAGTAAGAAGAAATACATTGGTTTTACGTCATAAGCGACAGGTCGGTATGCAAATTTGCAGGGACCATGATGCGGAAATGGGCCTTATCCGCCCTGTATAAAGGAAGACGACATCTCAAATTGGAACCATAGAGAGATGATTTCAGTCTCTTCCACACCACAAGAAAAACAAAGAAAAACAAAGAAGAATAAAGAAAAAACGTGAAATTCAATGCTTTCACAAGACTAAAGTAAGAATAAATACGTTGGTTCTACGTGATAAGCTACCGTTTAGTGTGCAAATTTGCAGGGCCCATGATGCGGAAATGGGCTTTATCCGCCCTGTATAACGGAAGACGCCATCTCAAATTTTAACCATAGAGAGATGATTTCAGTCTCTTCCACACCACAAGAAGAACGAAGAAAACCAAGGAAAAAAAAAACAGAGAAAAAACGTCAATTTCAAAAGTCATCAAATAACCAATGTAGGAATAAATACGTTTGTTCCACGTCATAAGCTACAGTTTAGTATGCAAATTTCCAGGGCCCATGATGCGGAAATGGCCTTTATCCCCCCTGTATAAAGGAAGACGGCATGTCAAATTGAGACCATAGAGAGATGATTTCAGTCTCTTCCACACCACAAGAAAAACGAACAAAACCAAAGAAAAAAAAACAAAGGAAAAACGTCAAATTCAAATGCCATCAAATAAAAAAATAAGGAGTAAATACATTGGTTCTACGTCATAAGCTACACTTTAGTATGCAAATTTGCACGGCCCATGATGCGGAAAAGGGCTTTATCCGCCTTGTATAAAGGAAGACGCCATCTCAAATTGAAACCATACAGAGTTGATTTCAGTCTTCCACACCACAAGAATAAAAGAAAAACAACAAAAAAACGTGAATATCAAATGCCATTAAATAACCAATGTAGGAATAAATACGTTTGTTCTACGTCATAAGCTACAGTTTAGTATGGGAATCTGAAGGGCCCATGATGCCGAAAAGTGCTTTGTCCGCCCTGTATAAAGGAAGACGCCATCTCAAATTCAAACGACAGGGAGATAATTTCAGTCTCTTCCACACCACAAGAAAAACAAAGAAGAGCAAAGGAAAAACGTGAAATTCATTGCCTTCACAAGACCAAAGTAAGAACAAATACGTTGGTTTTACGTCATAAGCTACAGTTTAATATGCAAATTTGCAGGGCCCATGATGCCGAAAAGTGCTTTGTCCGCCCTGTATAAAGGAAGACGCCATCTCAAATTCAAACGACAGGGAGATAATTTCAGTCTCTTCCACACCACAAGAAAAACAAAGAAGAACAAAGGAAAAACGTGAAATTCATTGCCTTCACAAGACCAAAGTAAGAACAAATACGTTGGTTTTACGTCATAAGCTACAGTTTAATATGCAAATTTGCAGGGCCCATGATGCGGAAATGGGCTTTATCCGCCCTGTATAAAGGAAGACGCCATCTCAAATTCCAACCATACAGAGATGATTTCAGTCTCTTCCACACCACAAGAAAAACGAAGAAAACCAAAGAAAAAAAAAACAAAGAAAGAACGTCATCAAATAACCAAAGTAAGGATAAATACGTTGGTTCTACGTCATAGGCTACAGTTTAGTATGCAAATTTGCAGGTCCCATATTGCGGAAAAGGGTTATGTGCACCCTGGATAAAGACAGGCGGCATCTCAAAGTGGAACCATGCAGGGAAGATTTCAGTCTCTTCCACACCACAACAAAAACAAAGAAGAAAAACAAAGAAAAAACGTGAAATTCAAATGCCTTCACATGACCAAAGTAAGAATAAAAACGTTGGTTCTACGTCATAGTCTACAGTTTAGTATGCAAATTTGCAGGGCCCATAATATGGAAAAGGGTTATGTCCGCATTGTGTAAAGGAAGACGGCATTTGAAATTGGAACCATAAAGAGAAGATTTCAGTCTCTTCTACACCACAAGAATAAAAGAAAAACAACAAAAAAAACGTCAAATTCAAATGCCATCAAATAACAAAAGTAAGAAGAAATACATTGGTTTTACGTCATAAGCGACAGGTCGGTATGCAAATTTGCAGGGACCATGATGCGGAAATGGGCCTTATCCGCCCTGTATAAAGGAAGACGACATCTCAAATTGGAACCATAGAGAGATGATTTCAGTCTCTTCCACACCACAAGAAAAACAAAGAAAAACAAAGAAGAATAAAGAAAAAACGTGAAATTCAATGCTTTCACAAGACTAAAGTAAGAATAAATACGTTGGTTCTACGTGATAAGCTACCGTTTAGTGTGCAAATTTGCAGGGCCCATGATGCGGAAATGGGCTTTATCCGCCCTGTATAACGGAAGACGCCATCTCAAATTTTAACCATAGAGAGATGATTTCAGTCTCTTCCACACCACAAGAAGAACGAAGAAAACCAAGGAAAAAAAAAACAGAGAAAAAACGTCAATTTCAAAAGTCATCAAATAACCAATGTAGGAATAAATACGTTTGTTCCACGTCATAGGCTACAGTTTAGTATGCAAATTTCCAGGGCCCATGATGCGGAAATGGGCTTTATCCCCCCTGTATAAAGGAAGACGGCATGTCAAATTGAGACCATAGAGAGATGATTTCAGTCTCTTCCACACCACAAGAAAAACGAAGAAAACCAAAGAAAAAAAAAACAAAGGAAAAACGTCAAATTCAAATGCCATCAAATAAAAAAATAAGGAGTAAATACATTGGTTCTACGTCATAAGCTACACTTTAGTATGCAAATTTGCACGGCCCATGATGCGGAAAAGGGCTTTATCCGCCCTGTATAAAGGAAGACGGCATCTCAAATTGAAACCATACAGAGATGATTTCAGTCTTCCACACCACAAGAATAAAAGAAAAACAACAAAAAAACGTGAATATCAAATGCCATTAAATAACCAATGTAGGAATAAATACGTTTGTTCTACGTCATAAGCCACAGTTTAGTATGGGAATCTGAAGGGCCCATGATGCCGAAAAGTGCTTTGTCCGCCCTGTATAAAGGAAGACGCCATCTCAAATTCAAACGACAGGGAGATAATTTCAGTCTCTTCCACACCACAAGAAAAACAAAGAAGAGCAAAGGAAAAACGTGAAATTCATTGCCTTCACAAGACCAAAGTAAGAACAAATACGTTGGTTTTACGTCATAAGCTACAGTTTAATATGCAAATTTGCAGGGCCCATGATGCCGAAAAGTGCTTTGTCCGCCCTGTATAAAGGAAGACGCCATCTCAAATTCAAACGACAGGGAGATAATTTCAGTCTCTTCCACACCACAAGAAAAACGAAGAAAACCAAAGAAAAAAAAAACAAAGAAAGAACGTCATCAAATAACCAAAGTAAGGATAAATACGTTGGTTCTACGTCATAGGCTACAGTTTAGTATGCAAATTTGCAGGTCCCATATTGCGGAAAAGGGTTATGTGCACCCTGGATAAAGACAGGCGGCATCTCAAAGTGGAACCATGCAGGGAAGATTTCAGTCTCTTCCACACCACAACAAAAACAAAGAAGAAAAACAAAGAAAAAACGTCAAATTCAAATGCCTTCACATGACCAAAGTAAGAATAAAAACGTTGGTTCTACGTCATAGTCTACAGTTTAGTATGCAAATTTGCAGGGCCCATAATATGGAAAAGGGTTATGTCCGCATTGTGTAAAGGAAGACGGCATTTGAAATTGGAACCATAAAGAGAAGATTTCAGTCTCTTCTACACCACAAGAATAAAAGAAAAACAACAAAAAAAACGTCAAATTCAAATGCCATCAAATAACAAAAGTAAGAAGAAATACATTGGTTTTACGTCATAAGCGACAGGTCGGTATGCAAATTTGCAGGGACCATGATGCGGAAATGGGCCTTATCCGCCCTGTATAAAGGAAGACGACATCTCAAATTGGAACCATAGAGAGATGATTTCAGTCTCTTCCACACCACAAGAATAAAAGAAAAACAAAGAAAAAACGTCAAATTCAAATCCCATTAATTAACAAAAGTAAGTTTAAATACGTTGTTTCAACTTCATAGGCTACAGTTTAGTATGCAAATTTGCAGGGCCCATGATGCGGAAAAAGGCTTTTCAGGCCCTGTATAAAGGAAGACGGCATCTCAAATTGGAATAATACAGAGAATATTTCTGTCTCTTCCACACCACAAGAATAAAAGAAACACAAAGAAAAAACGTCAACTTCAAATGCCATCAAATAAAAAAAGGAAGAAGAAATACGTTGGTTTTACGTCATAAGCTACAGTTTAATATGCAAATTTGCAGTCCCCATTATGCGGAAATGGGCTTTATCTGCCCTGTATAAAAGAAGACGCCATCTCCAATTGGAACCATAGAGAGATGATTTCAGTCTCTTCCACACCACAAGAAGAACGAAGAAAACCAAGGAAAAAAAATCAGAGAAAAAACGTCAATTTCAAAAGTCATCAAATAACCAATGTAGGAATAAATACGTTTGTTCTACGTCATAAGCTACAGTTTAGTATGCAAATTTGCGCTGACCATGATGCGGAAAAGGGCTTTATCCGCCCTGTATAAAGGAAGACCCCATCTCAAATTCAAACGACAGAGAGATGATTTCAGTATCTTCAACACCACAAGAAAAACAAAGAAACACAAAGGAAAAAACAAAGAAGAACAAAGAGAAAACGTCAAATTCACTGCCTTCACAAGACCAAAGTAAGAATAAATACGTTGGTTTTACGTCATAAGATACAGTTTAGTATGCAAATTTCCAGGGCCCATGATGCGGAAATGGGCTTTATCCCCCCTGTATAAAGGAAGACGGCATGTCAAATTGAGACCATAGAGAGATGATTTCAGTCTCTTCCACACCACAAGAAAAACGAAGAAAAGCAAAGAAAAAAAAAACAAAGGAAAAACGTCAAATTCAAATGCCATCAAATAACGAAATAAGGAGTAAATACATTGGTTCTACGTCATAAGCTACACTTTAGTATGCAAATTTGCACGGCCCATGATGCGGAAAAGGGCTTTATCCGCCCTGTGTAAAGGAAGACGCCATCTCAAATTGAAACCATACAGAGATGATTTCAGTCTCTTCCACACCACAAGAATAAAAGAAAAACATCAAAAAAAAGTGAATTTCAAATGCCATCCAATAACCAATGTAGGAATAAATACGTTTGTTCTACGTCATAAGCTACAGTTTAGTATGGGAATCTGAAGGGCCCATGATGCCGAAAAGTGCTTTGTCCGCCCTGTATAAAGGAAGACGCCATCTCAAATTCAAACGACAGAGAGATAATTTCAGTCTCTTCCACACCACAAGAAAAACAAAGAAAAAAACAGAGAAGAACAAAGGAAAAACGTGAAATTCAATGCCTTCACAAGACCAAAGTAAGAACAAATACGTTGGTTTTACGTCATAAGCTACAGTTTAATATACAAATTTGCAGGGCCCATGATGCGGAAAAGGGCTTTATCCGCCCTGTATAAAGGAAGACGCCATCTCAAATTCCAACCATACAGAGATGATTTCAGTCTCTTCCACACCACAAGAAAAACGAAGAAAACCAAAGAAAAAAAAAACAAAGAAAACACGTCATCAAATAACCAAAGTAAGGATAAATACGTTGGTTCTACGTCATAGGCTACAGTTTAGTATGCAAATTTGCAGGTCCCATATTGCGGAAAAGGGTTATGTGCACCCTGGATAAAGACAGGCGGCATCTCAAAGTGGAACCATGCAGGGAAGATTTCAGTCTCTTCCACACCACAACAAAAACAAAGAAGAAAAACAAAGAAAAAACGTCAAATTCAAATGCCTTCACATGACCAAAGTAAGAATAAAAACGTTGGTTCTACGTCATAGTCTACAGTTTAGTATGCAAATTTGCAGGGCCCATAAAATGGAAAAGGGTTATGTCCGCATTGTGTAAAGGAAGACGTCATTTCAAATTTTAACCATAAAGAGAAGATTTCAGTCTCTTCCACACCACAAGAATAAAAGAAAAAAAAGAAAATACGTCAAATTCAAATGCCATCAAATAACAAAAGTAAGAATAAATACATTGGTTTTACGTCAAAAGCGACAGTTTGGTATGCAAATTTCCAGGGCTCATGATGCGGAAAAGGGCTTTCTCCGCCCTGTATAAGGAAGACGGCATCTCAAATTGAAATAAAACACAGAAGATTTCACTCTCTTCAACAAAACAAGAATTAAACAAAAACAAAGAAAAAACGTCAAATTCAAAAGTCATCAAACAACCAAAGTAAGAATAAATACGTTGGTTCTACGTGATAAGCTACAGTTTAGTATGCACATATCCAGGTCTAATAATGCGGTAAAGGGCTCTATAGGCCCTGTATAAAAGAAGACGGCATCTCAAATTGGAATAATACACAGAAGATTTCAGTCTCTTCCACACCACAAGAATAAAAGAAAAACAAAGAAAAAACTTCAAATTCAAATGCCATCAAATAACAAAAGTAAGAATAAATACGTTGGTTTTAGGTCATAAGCTACAGTTTCAAATGTAAATTTGCAGGGCCCATGATGCGGAAATGGGCTTTATCCGCCCTGTATAAAGGAAGACGCCATCTCAAATTCAAACGACAGGGAGATAATTTCAGTCTCTTCCACACCACAAGAAAAACAAAGAAGAACAAAGGAAAAACGTGAAATTCATTGCCTTCACAAGACCAAAGTAAGAACAAATACGTTGGTTTTACGTCATAAGCTACAGTTTAATATGCAAATTTGCAGGGCCCATGATGCCGAAAAGTGCTTTGTCCGCCCTGTATAAAGGAAGACGCCATCTCAAATTCAAACGACAGGGAGATAATTTCAGTCTCTTCCACACCACAAGAAAAACAAAGAAGAACAAAGGAAAAACGTGAAATTCATTGCCTTCACAAGACCAAAGTAAGAACAAATACGTTGGTTTTACGTCATAAGCTACAGTTTAATATGCAAATTTGCAGGGCCCATGATGCGGAAATGGGCTTTATCCGCCCTGTATAAAGGAAGACGCCATCTCAAATTCCAACCATACAGAGATGATTTCAGTCTCTTCCACACCACAAGAAAAACGAAGAAAACCAAAGAAAAAAAAAACAAAGAAAACACGTCATCAAATAACCAAAGTAAGGATAAATACGTTGGTTCTACGTCATAGGCTACAGTTTAGTATGCAAATTTGCAGGTCCCATATTGCGGAAAAGGGTTATGTGCACCCTGGATAAAGACAGGCGGCATCTCAAAGTGGAACCATGCAGGGAAGATTTCAGTCTCTTCCACACCACAACAAAAACAAAGAAGAAAAACAAAGAAAAAACGTGAAATTCAAATGCCTTCACATGACCAAAGTAAGAATAAAAACGTTGGTTCTACGTCATAGTCTACAGTTTAGTATGCAAATTTGCAGGGCCCATAATATGGAAAAGGGTTATGTCCGCATTGTGTAAAGGAAGACGGCATTTGAAATTGGAACCATAAAGAGAAGATTTCAGTCTCTTCTACACCACAAGAATAAAAGAAAAACAACAAAAAAAACGTCAAATTCAAATGCCATCAAATAACAAAAGTAAGAAGAAATACATTGGTTTTACGTCATAAGCGACAGGTCGGTATGCAAATTTGCAGGGACCATGATGCGGAAATGGGCCTTATCCGCCCTGTATAAAGGAAGACGACATCTCAAATTGGAACCATAGAGAGATGATTTCAGTCTCTTCCACACCACAAGAAAAACAAAGAAAAACAAAGAAGAATAAAGAAAAAACGTGAAATTCAATGCTTTCACAAGACTAAAGTAAGAATAAATACGTTGGTTCTACGTGATAAGCTACCGTTTAGTGTGCAAATTTGCAGGGCCCATGATGCGGAAATGGGCTTTATCCGCCCTGTATAACGGAAGACGCCATCTCAAATTTTAACCATAGAGAGATGATTTCAGTCTCTTCCACACCACAAGAAGAACGAAGAAAACCAAGGAAAAAAAAAACAGAGAAAAAACGTCAATTTCAAAAGTCATCAAATAACCAATGTAGGAATAAATACGTTTGTTCCACGTCATAGGCTACAGTTTAGTATGCAAATTTCCAGGGCCCATGATGCGGAAATGGGCTTTATCCCCCCTGTATAAAGGAAGACGGCATGTCAAATTGAGACCATAGAGAGATGATTTCAGTCTCTTCCACACCACAAGAAAAACGAAGAAAACCAAAGAAAAAAAAAACAAAGGAAAAACGTCAAATTCAAATGCCATCAAATAAAAAAATAAGGAGTAAATACATTGGTTCTACGTCATAAGCTACACTTTAGTATGCAAATTTGCACGGCCCATGATGCGGAAAAGGGCTTTATCCGCCCTGTATAAAGGAAGACGGCATCTCAAATTGAAACCATACAGAGATGATTTCAGTCTTCCACACCACAAGAATAAAAGAAAAACAACAAAAAAACGTGAATATCAAATGCCATTAAATAACCAATGTAGGAATAAATACGTTTGTTCTACGTCATAAGCCACAGTTTAGTATGGGAATCTGAAGGGCCCATGATGCCGAAAAGTGCTTTGTCCGCCCTGTATAAAGGAAGACGCCATCTCAAATTCAAACGACAGGGAGATAATTTCAGTCTCTTCCACACCACAAGAAAAACAAAGAAGAGCAAAGGAAAAACGTGAAATTCATTGCCTTCACAAGACCAAAGTAAGAACAAATACGTTGGTTTTACGTCATAAGCTACAGTTTAATATGCAAATTTGCAGGGCCCATGATGCCGAAAAGTGCTTTGTCCGCCCTGTATAAAGGAAGACGCCATCTCAAATTCAAACGACAGGGAGATAATTTCAGTCTCTTCCACACCACAAGAAAAACGAAGAAAACCAAAGAAAAAAAAAACAAAGAAAGAACGTCATCAAATAACCAAAGTAAGGATAAATACGTTGGTTCTACGTCATAGGCTACAGTTTAGTATGCAAATTTGCAGGTCCCATATTGCGGAAAAGGGTTATGTGCACCCTGGATAAAGACAGGCGGCATCTCAAAGTGGAACCATGCAGGGAAGATTTCAGTCTCTTCCACACCACAACAAAAACAAAGAAGAAAAACAAAGAAAAAACGTCAAATTCAAATGCCTTCACATGACCAAAGTAAGAATAAAAACGTTGGTTCTACGTCATAGTCTACAGTTTAGTATGCAAATTTGCAGGGCCCATAATATGGAAAAGGGTTATGTCCGCATTGTGTAAAGGAAGACGGCATTTGAAATTGGAACCATAAAGAGAAGATTTCAGTCTCTTCTACACCACAAGAATAAAAGAAAAACAACAAAAAAAACGTCAAATTCAAATGCCATCAAATAACAAAAGTAAGAAGAAATACATTGGTTTTACGTCATAAGCGACAGGTCGGTATGCAAATTTGCAGGGACCATGATGCGGAAATGGGCCTTATCCGCCCTGTATAAAGGAAGACGACATCTCAAATTGGAACCATAGAGAGATGATTTCAGTCTCTTCCACACCACAAGAATAAAAGAAAAACAAAGAAAAAACGTCAAATTCAAATCCCATTAATTAACAAAAGTAAGTTTAAATACGTTGTTTCAACTTCATAGGCTACAGTTTAGTATGCAAATTTGCAGGTCAAATATTGCGGAAAATCACTTTATCCGCCCTGTATAAAGGAAGAGGGCATCTCAAATTTCAACCATACAGCGATGATTTCAGTCTCTTCCACACCACAACAAAAACAAAGAAGAAAAACAAAGAAAAAACGTGAAATTCAAATGCCTTCACCCGACCAAAGTAAGAATAAAAACGTTGGTTCTACGTCATAGGCCACAGTTTAGTATGCAAATTTGCAGGGCCCATGATGCGGAAAAAGGCTTTATAGGCAGTGTATAAAGGAAGACGGCATCTCAAATTGGAATAATACAGAGAATATTTCTGTCTCTTCCACACCACAAGAATAAAAGAAACACAAAGAAAAAACGTCAACTTCAAATGCCATCAAATAAAAAAAGGAAGAAGAAATACGTTGGTTTTACGTCATAAGCTACAGTTTAATATGCAAATTTGCAGTCCCCATTATGCGGAAATGGGCTTTATCTGCCCTGTATAAAAGAAGACGCCATCTCCAATTGGAACCATAGAGAGATGATTTCAGTCTCTTCCACACCACAAGAAGAACGAAGAAAACCAAGGAAAAAAAATCAGAGAAAAAACGTCAATTTCAAAAGTCATCAAATAACCAATGTAGGAATAAATACGTTTGTTCTACGTCATAAGCTACAGTTTAGTATGCAAATTTGCGCTGACCATGATGCGGAAAAGGGCTTTATCCGCCCTGTATAAAGGAAGACCCCATCTCAAATTCAAACGACAGAGAGATGATTTCAGTATCTTCAACACCACAAGAAAAACAAAGAAACACAAAGGAAAAAACAAAGAAGAACAAAGAGAAAACGTCAAATTCACTGCCTTCACAAGACCAAAGTAAGAATAAATACGTTGGTTTTACGTCATAAGATACAGTTTAGTATGCAAATTTCCAGGGCCCATGATGCGGAAATGGGCTTTATCCCCCCTGTATAAAGGAAGACGGCATGTCAAATTGAGACCATAGAGAGATGATTTCAGTCTCTTCCACACCACAAGAAAAACGAAGAAAAGCAAAGAAAAAAAAAACAAAGGAAAAACGTCAAATTCAAATGCCATCAAATAACGAAATAAGGAGTAAATACATTGGTTCTACGTCATAAGCTACACTTTAGTATGCAAATTTGCACGGCCCATGATGCGGAAAAGGGCTTTATCCGCCCTGTGTAAAGGAAGACGCCATCTCAAATTGAAACCATACAGAGATGATTTCAGTCTCTTCCACACCACAAGAATAAAAGAAAAACATCAAAAAAAAGTGAATTTCAAATGCCATCAAATAACCAATGTAGGAATAAATACGTTTGTTCTACGTCATAAGCTACAGTTTAGTATGGGAATCTGAAGGGCCCATGATGCCGAAAAGTGCTTTGTCCGCCCTGTATAAAGGAAGACGCCATCTCAAATTCAAACGACAGAGAGATAATTTCAGTCTCTTCCACACCACAAGAAAAACAAAGAAAAAAACAGAGAAGAACAAAGGAAAAACGTGAAATTCAATGCCTTCACAAGACCAAAGTAAGAACAAATACGTTGGTTTTACGTCATAAGCTACAGTTTAATATACAAATTTGCAGGGCCCATGATGCGGAAAAGGGCTTTATCCGCCCTGTATAAAGGAAGACGCCATCTCAAATTCCAACCATACAGAGATGATTTCAGTCTCTTCCACACCACAAGAAAAACGAAGAAAACCAAAGAAAAAAAAAACAAAGAAAACACGTCATCAAATAACCAAAGTAAGGATAAATACGTTGGTTCTACGTCATAGGCTACAGTTTAGTATGCAAATTTGCAGGTCCCATATTGCGGAAAAGGGTTATGTGCACCCTGGATAAAGACAGGCGGCATCTCAAAGTGGAACCATGCAGGGAAGATTTCAGTCTCTTCCACACCACAACAAAAACAAAGAAGAAAAACAAAGAAAAAACGTCAAATTCAAATGCCTTCACATGACCAAAGTAAGAATAAAAACGTTGGTTCTACGTCATAGTCTACAGTTTAGTATGCAAATTTGCAGGGCCCATAAAATGGAAAAGGGTTATGTCCGCATTGTGTAAAGGAAGACGTCATTTCAAATTTTAACCATAAAGAGAAGATTTCAGTCTCTTCCACACCACAAGAATAAAAGAAAAAAAAGAAAATACGTCAAATTCAAATGCCATCAAATAACAAAAGTAAGAATAAATACATTGGTTTTACGTCAAAAGCGACAGTTTGGTATGCAAATTTCCAGGGCTCATGATGCGGAAAAGGGCTTTCTCCGCCCTGTATAAGGAAGACGGCATCTCAAATTGAAATAAAACACAGAAGATTTCACTCTCTTCAACAAAACAAGAATTAAACAAAAACAAAGAAAAAACGTCAAATTCAAAAGTCATCAAACAACCAAAGTAAGAATAAATACGTTGGTTCTACGTGATAAGCTACAGTTTAGTATGCACATATCCAGGTCTAATAATGCGGTAAAGGGCTCTATAGGCCCTGTATAAAAGAAGACGGCATCTCAAATTGGAATAATACACAGAAGATTTCAGTCTCTTCCACACCACAAGAATAAAAGAAAAACAAAGAAAAAACTTCAAATTCAAATGCCATCAAATAACAAAAGTAAGAATAAATACGTTGGTTTTAGGTCATAAGCTACAGTTTCAAATGTAAATTTGCAGGGCCCATGATGCGGAAATGGGCTTTATCCGCCCTGTATAAAGGAAGACGCCATCTCAAATTGGAACCATAGAGAGATGATTTCAGTCTTTTCCACACCACAAGAAAAACGAAGAAAACCAAAGAAAAAAAACAAAGAAAAAACGTCAAATTCAAAAGTCATCAAATAACCAAAGTAAGAATAAATGCGTTGGTTTTACGTCATAGGCTACAGTTTAGTACGCAAATTTGCAGGTCCCATATTGCGGAAAATTGTTATGTCCGCCCTGGATAAAGACAGGCGCCATCTCAAATTGGAACCATATAGAGAAGATTTCAGTCTCATCCACGCGATAAGAACAAAGAAATCGTTAAATTTAAGTGCCATCACATGATCAAAGTAAGAATCTTTACGTTTGTTCTGCGTCATAAGATACAGTTGAGTATGCAAATATCCAGGGCCCATAATGCGGCAAAGGGCTTTCCCCGCCCTGTCTAAAGGAAGACGGCATCTCAAATTGGAATAATACAGAGAAGATTTCAGTCTCTTCCACACCACAAGAATAAAAGAAAAACAAAGAAAAAACGTGAATTCAAATGCCATCAAATATCCAAAGTAAAAAAAAATACGTTGGTTCTACGTCATAAGCTATAGTTTAGTATGCAAATTTGCAGGGCAAATGATGCATAAAAGGGCATTATCCGCCCTGTATAAAGGAAGACGCCATCTCAAATTGGAAAAATAGAGAGATGACTTCAGTCTCTTCCACACCACAAGAATAAAAATAAAACAAAGAAAAAACGTCAATTCAAATGCAATCAAATATCCAAAGTAAAAAAAAATACGTTGGTTCTACGTCATAAGCTATAGTTTAGTAAGAAAATTTCCAGGGCCCATGATGCGGAAAAGGGCTTTATCCGCCCTGTATAGACGAAGACGGCATCTCAAAATGGAATAACACAGAGAAACTTTCAGTCTCTTCCACACCACAAGAATAAAAGAAAAACAACAAAAAAAACGTCAAATTCAAATCCCATCAAATATTCAAAGTAAGAGTAAATACGTTGGTTCAACGTCACAAGTTACAGTTTAGTATGCAAATATCCAGGGCCCATAATGTGAAAAAGGGTTATGTCCGCCTTGTATAAGAGAAGACTTCACCTCAAATTGGGACCATAGAAAGAAGATTTCAATCTCTTCCACACCACAAGAATAAAAGAAAAACAAAGAAAGAACGTCAAATTCAAATGTCATTAAATAACAAAAGTAAGAATAAGTACATTGGTTCTACGTCATAAGCTACAGTTTAGTATGCAAATTTGCAGGGCCCATGAGGCGGAAAATCAGTTTATCCGCCCTGTATAAAGGAAGACGGCATCTCAAATTTTAACCATACAGAGATGATTTCAGTCTCTTCCACACCACAAGAAAAACAAAGAAGAAAACAAAGAAAAAACGTCACATTCAAATGCCTTCACATGACCAAAGTAAGAATAAAAACGTTGGTTCTACGTCATAGTCTACAGTTTAGTAGGCTAATTTGCAGGGCCCATCATATGGAAAAGGGTCATGTCCGCATTGTGTAAACGAAGACGGCATTTGAAATTGGAACCATAAAGAGAAGATTTCAGTCTCTTCCACACCACAAGAATAAAAGAAAAATCAAGAAAAAACGTCAATTTCAAACGCCATCAAATAACAAATATAGGAATAAATACGTTGGTTCTACGTCATAAGCGACAGTTCGGTATGCAAATTTGCAGGGCGCATGATGCGGTAAAAGGCTATATCCGCCCTGTATAAAGGAAGACGGCATCTCAAATTGGAATAAAACAGAGAAGATTTCAGTCTCTTCAACAAAACAAGAATAAAACAAAAACAAAGAAAAAACGTCAAATTCGAAAGTCATCAAACAACAAAAGTAAGAATAAATACGTTGGTTCTACGTCATAAGCTACAGTTTAGTATGCACATATCCAGGTCTCATAATGCGCTAAAGGGTTTTATAGGCCCTGTAAAAAGGAAGACGGCATCTCAAATTATAATAATACAGAAAAGATTTCAGTCCCTTCCACACCACAAGAATAAAAGAAAAACAAAGAAAAAACCTCAAAATCTGCAGGGCCCATGATGCGGAAAAGGGCTTTATCCGCCCTGTAAAAAGGAAGACGGCATCTCACATTCAAACCAGAGATAAATGATTTCAGTCTCTTCCACACCACAAGAAAAACAAAGAAACACAAAGAAAAAAACAAAGAAGAACAAAGAAAAAACGTCATATTCGATGCCTTCACAAGACCAAAGTAAGAACAAATACGTTGGTTTTACGTCATAAGCTACAGTTTAGTATGCAGATTTGCAGGGCCCATGATGCGGAAATGGGCTTTATCTGCCCTGTATAAAGCAAGACGGCATCTCAAATTGGAATAATACAGAGAAGATTTCAGTCTCTTCCACACCACAAGAATGAAAGAAAAACAAAGAAAAAACGTCAAATTCAAATGCCATGAAATAACCAAAGTAAGAATAAATACGTTGGTTATACGTCATAAGCTACAGTTTAGTATGCAAATTTGCAGGGCCCATAATGCGGAAAAGGGTTTCATCCGCCCTATATAAAGGAAGACGGCATCTCAAATTGGAATAATACAGTGGAGATTCAGTCCCTTCCACACCACAAGAATAAAAGAAAAACAAAGAAAAAACGTCAATTCAAATGCCATCAAATAACCATAGTAAGATTAAATACGTTGGTTCTACGTCATAAGCTACAGTTTAATATGGAATTTTTTCAGGGCCCATGATGCGGAAAAGGGCTTTTTCTGCCCAGTATAAAGGAAGACGGCATCTCAATATGGAATGATACAGAGAAGATTTCAGTCTCTTCCACACCACAAGAATAAAAGAAAAACAAAGAAAAAACGTCAAATTCAAATGTCATCAAATAACCATTGTAAGAATAAATACATCGGTTCCATGTCATAAGCTACAGTTTAGTATGCAAATTTGCAGGGCCCATGATGCGGAAAGCTGCTTTATCCGCCCTGTATAAAGGAAGACGGCATCTCAAATTCAAACCATAGAGATATGATTTCAGTCTCTTCCACATTACAAGAAAAACAAAGAAACACAAAGAAAAAAACAAAGAAGAAAAAACAAAAAACGTGAAATTCAATGCCTTCACAAGACCAAAGTAAGAACAAATACGTTGGTTCCATGTCATAAGCTACAGTTTAGTATGGAAATTTGCACTGCCCATGATGCGGAAATGGGCTTTATCTGCCCTGTATAAAAGAAGACGGCATCTCAAATTGGAACCATAGAGAGATGATTTCAGGCTTTTCCACACCACAAGAAAAACGAAGAAAACCAAAGAAAAAAAAACAAAGATAAAACGTCAAATTCAAAAGTCATCAAATAACCAAGGTAAGAATCTTTACGTTTGTTCTACATCATAAGCTACAGTTTAGTATGCAAATATGCAGGGAACATAATGCGGTAAAGGACTTTATCTGCCCTCTATAAAGGAAGACGGCATCTCAAATTGGAACCACAGAGAGATGATTTCAACCTCTTCCACGCCACAAGAAAGACAAAGAAAAAACGTCAAATTCAAATGCCATCACATGACCAAAGTAAGACTAAATACATTGGTTTTACGTTATGAGCTATAGTTTAGTGTGCAAATTTAATCCCGGAGAAGAGCTTTATCTGCCCGGTACAAAGGCAGACGGCATCACAAACTGGAATAATACGGATAAGATTTCAGTCTCTTCCACACCACAAGAATAAAAGAAAAACAACAAAAGAGCGTAAAATTCAAATGCCATCAAATAACCAAAGTAGGAATAAATACCTTTGTTCTACATCATAGGCTACAGTTTAGTATGCAAATCTGCAGGACCCATGATGCGGTAAAGGGCTTTATCCGCCCAGTGTAAAGGAAGACGTCATCTCAATATGGAATGATACAGAGAAGATTTCAGTCTCTTCCACACCACAATAATAAAGGAAAAACAAAGAAAAAACGTCAAATTCAAATGTCATCAAATAACCATAGTGAGAATAAATACATTGGTTCCACGTCGTACGCTACAGTTCAGTATGCAAATTTGCAGGGCCCATGATGCGGAAAGCTGCTTTATCCGAACTGTATAGAGGAAGACGGCATCTTAAATTGGAATAATACAGAGAAGATTTCAGTCTCTTCCACACCACAAGAATAAAAGAAAAACAACAAAAAAAACGTGAAATTCAAATGCCATCAAATAACCAATGTAGGAATAAATACCTTTGTTCTACGTCATAAGCTACAGTTTAGTGTGCAAATCTGCAGGTCAAATGATCCGGAAAACTGCTTTATCTCCCCTGTATAAACGAAGACGGCATGTCAAATTCGAACCATAGAGAGATGATTTCAGTCTCTTCCACACCACAAGAATGAAAGAAAAACAAAGAAAAAACGTCAAATTCAAATGCCATGAAATAACCAAAGTAAGAGTAAATACGTTGGTTCTACGTCATAAGCTACAGTTTAATATGCAATTTTTGCAGTTCCCATGATGCGGAAAAGGGCTTTATCCGCCCTGTATAGAGGAAGACGGCATCTCAAAATGGAATAATACAGAGAAACTTTCAGTCTCTTCCACACCACAAGAATAAAAGAAAACCAACAAAAAACGTCAAATTCAAATGCCATCAAATATTCAAAGTAAGAGTAAATACGTTGGTTCTACGTCACAAGTTACAGTTTAGTATGCAAATATCCAGGGCCCATAATATGAAAAAGGGTTATGTCCGCCTTGTATAAGAGAAGACTTCATCTCAAATTGGAACCATAGAAAGAAGATTTCAATCTCTTCCACACCACAAGAATAAAAGAAAAACAAAGAAAAAACGTCAAATTCAAATGTCATTAAATAACAAAAGTAAGAATAAATACGTTGGTTCCACGTCATAAGCTACAGTTTAGTAAGCAAATTTGCAGGGCCCATGATGCGGAAAGCTGCTTTATCTGAACTGTACAGAGGAAGACGGCATCTTAAATTGGAATAATACAGAGAAGATTTCAGTGTCTTCCACACCACAAGAATAAAAGAAAAACAACAAAAAAAACGTGAAATTCAAATGCCATCAAATAACCAATGTAGGAATAAATACCTTTGTTCTACGTCATAAGCTACAGTTTAGTATGCAAATCTGCAGGGCCCATGATCTGGAAAAGGGCTTTATCTCCCCTGTATAAACGAAGAAGGCATCTCAAATTGGAACCATAGGCAGAAGATTTCAAAACCTTCCACACCACAAGAATAAAAGAAAAACAAAGAAAGAACGTCAAATTCAAATGTCATCAAATAACCAATGTAGGAATAAATACGTTTGTTCTACGTCATAAGAGACAGTTTAGTATGCAAATCTGCAGGGCCCATGATGCGGAAAAGCTCTTTATCCGCCCTGTATAAAGGAAGACGCCATCTTAACCTCAAACCATAGAGAGATGATTTCAGTCTCTTCCACACCACAAGAAAAACAAACAAACACAAAGAAAAAAACAAAGAAGAAAAAACAAAAAACGTGAAATTCAGTGCCTTCACAAGACCAAAGTAAGAACAAATACGTTGGTTTTACGTCATAAGCTACAGTTTAGTATGCAAATTCGCAGGGCCCATGAGGCGGAAAATCACTTTATCCGCCCTGTATAAAGGAAGACGGCATCTCAAATTGGAACCATACAGAGATGATTTCAGTCTCTTCCACACCACAAGAAAAACAAAGAAGAAAACAAAGAAAAAACGTCACATTCAAATGCCTTCACATGACCAAAGTAAGAATAAAAACGTTGGTTCTACGTCATAGTCTACAGTTTAGTATGCTAATTTGCAGGGCCCATCATATGGAAAAGGGTCATGTCCGCATTGTGTAAACGAAGACGGCATTTGAAATTGGAACCATAAAGAGAAGATTTCAGTCTCTTCCACACCACAAGAATAAAAGAAAAATCAAGAAAAAACGTCAATTTCAAATGCCATCAAATAACAAATATAGGAATAAATACGTTGGTTCCACGTCATAAGCGACAGTTTGGTATGCAAATTTGCAGGGCGCATGATGCGGTAAAAGGCTATATCCGCCCTGTATAAAGGAAGACGGCATCTCAAATTGGAATAAAACAGAGAAGATCTGTCTCTTCAACAAAACAAGAATAAAACAAAAACAAAGAAAAAACGTCAAATTCAAATGTCATCAAACAACAAAAGTAAGAATAAATACGTTGGTTCTACGTCATAAGCTACAGTTTAGTATGCACATATCCAGGTCTCATATTGCGCTAAAGGGTTTTATAGGCCCTGTATAAAGGAAGACGGCATCTCAAATTGGAATAATACAGAGAAGATTTCAGTCCCTTCCACACCACAAGAATAAAAGAAAAACAAAGAAAAAACGTCAAATTCAAATGCCATGAAATAAATAAAGTAGGAATAAATACGTTTGTTCTACGTCATAAGCTACAGTTTAATATGCAAATTTGCAGGGCCCATAATGCGGAAAAGGGTTTCATCCGCCCTATACAAAGGAAGACGGCATCTCAAATTGGAATAATACAGTGGAGATTCAGTCTCTTCCACACCACAAGAATAAAAGAAAAACAAAGAAAAAACGTGAATTCAAATGCCATCAAATAACCAAAGTAAGATTAAATACGTTGGTTTTACGTCATAAGCTACAGTTTAATATGCAATTTTTGCAGGGCCCATGATGCGGAAAAGGGCTTTTTCCGCCCAGTATAAAGGAAGACGGCATCTCAATATGGAATGATACAGAGAAGATTTGAGTCTCTTCCACACCACAAGAATAAAAGAAAAAGAAAGAAAAAACGTCAAATTCAAATGTCATCAAATAACCATAGTAAGAATAAATACATCGGTTCCATGTCATAAGCTACAGTTTAGTATGCAAATTTCCAGGGCCCATGATGCGGAAAGCTACTTTATCCGCCCTGTATAGAGGAAGACGTCATCTCAAATTCAAACCATAGAGATATGATTTCAGTCTCTTCCACATTACAAGAAAAACAAAGAAACACAAAGAAAAAAACAAAGAAGAAAAACAAAAAACGTGAAATTCAATGCCTTCACAAGACCAAAGTAAGAACAAATACGTTGGTTTTACGTCATAAGCTACAGTCTAGTATGGAAATTTGCACTGCCCATGATGCGGAAATGGGCTTTATCTGCCCTGTATAAAAGAAGACGGCATCTCAAATTGGAACCATAGAGAGATGATTTCAGGCTTTTCCACACCACAAGAAAAACGAAGAAAACCAAAGAAAAAAAAAACAAAGATAAAACGTCAAATTCAAAAGTCATCAAATAACCAAAGTAAGAATCTTTAGGTTTGTTCTACGTCATAAGCTACAGTTTAGTATGCAAATATGCAGGGAACATAATGCGGTAAAGCACTTTATCTGCCCTCTATAAAGGAAGACGGCATCTCAAATTGGAACCACAGAGAGATGATTTGAACCTCTTCCACACCACAAGAATAAAAGAAAAACAACAAAAGAGCGTGAAATTCAAATGCCATCAAATAACCAAAGTAGGAATAAATACCTTTGTTCTACATCATAAGCTACAATTTAGTATGCAAATCTGCAGGGCCCATGATGCGGTAAAGGGCTTTATCCGCCCAGTATAAAGGAAGACGGCATCTCAATATGGAATGATACAGAGAAGATTTCAGTCCGTTCCACACCACAAGAATAAAAGAAAAACAAAGAAAAAACGTCAATTCAAATGCCATGAAATAACCAAAGTAAGAATAAATACGTTGGTTCTACGTCATCAGCTACAATTTAGTAAGCAAATTTGCAGATCCCATGATGCGGAAAGCTGCTTTATCCGCCCTGTATAGAGGAAGACGACATCTTAAATTGGAATAATACAGAGAAGATTTCAGTCTCTTCCACACCACAAGAATAAAGGAAAAACAAAGAAAAAACGTCAAATTCAAATGTCATCAAATAACCAAAGTAAGAATAAATACATTGGTTCCACGTCGTAAGCTACAGTTTAGTATGCAAATTTGCAGGGCCCATGATGGGGAAAGCTGCTTTATCCGAACTGTATAGAGGAAGACGGCATCTTAAATTGGAATAATACAGAGAAGATTTCAGTGTCTTCCACACCACAAGAATAAAAGAAAAACAACAAAAAAAAACGTGAAATTCAAATGCCATCATATAACCAATGTAGGAATAAATACCTTTGTTCTACGTCATAAACTACAGTTTAGTATGCAAATCTGCAGGGCCCATGATCCGGAAAACTGCTTTATCTCCCCTGTATAAACGAAGACGGCATCTCAAATTAAAACCATAGAGAGAAGATTTCAATCTCTTCCGCACCACAAGAATAAAAGAAAAAAAAAGAAAGAACGTCAAATTCAAATGTCATCAAATAACCAAAGTAGGAATAAATACGTTTGTTCTACGTCATAAGATACAGTTTAGTATGCAAATCTGCAGGGCCCATGATGCGGAAAAGCTCTTTATCCGCCCTATATAAAGGAAGACGGCATCTTAACCTCAAACCACAGAGAGATGATTTCAGTCTCTTCCACACCACAAGAAAAACAAAGAAACACAAAGAAAAAAACAAAGAAGAAAAAACAAAAAACGTGAAATTCAGTGCCTTCACAAGACCAAAGTAAGAACAAATACGTTGGTTTTACGTCATAAGCTACAGTTTAGTATGCAAATTCGCAGGGCCCATGATGCGGAAATGGGCTTTATCTGCCCTGTATAAAGGAAGACGGCATCTCAAATTGGAACCATAGAGAGATGATTTCAGTCTTTTCCACACCACAAGAAAAACGAAGAAATCCAAAGAAAAAAAACAAAGATAAAACGTCAAATTCAAAAGTCATCAAATAACCAAAGTAAGAATCTTTAGGTTTGTTCTACGTCATAAGCTACAGTTTAGTATGCAAATATGCAGGGAACATAATGCGGTAAAGCACTTTATCTGCCCTCTATAAAGGAAGACGGCATCTCAAATTGGAACAACAGAGAGATGATTTGAACCTCTTCCACACCACAAGAATAAAAGAAAAACAACAAAAGAGCGTGAAATTCAAATGCCATCAAATAACCAAAGTAGGAATAAATACCTTTGTTCTACATCATAAGCTACAATTTAGTATGCAAATCTGCAGGGCCCATGATGCGGTAAAGGGCTTTATCCGCCCAGTATAAAGGAAGACGGCATCTCAAATTGGAATAATACAGTGGAGATTCAGTCTCTTCCACACCACAAGAATAAAAGAAAAACAAAGAAGAAACGTCAATTCAAATGCCATCAAATAACCAAAGTAAGATTAAATACGTTGGTTCTACGTCATAAGCTACAGTTTAATATGCAATTTTTGCAGGGCCATGATGCGGAAAAGGGCTTTTTCTGCCCAGTATAAAGGAAGACGGCATCTCAATATGGAATGATACAGAGAAGATTTCAGTCTCTTCCACACCACAAGAATAAAAGAAAAAGAAAGAAAGAACGTCAAATTCAAATGTCATCAAATAACCATAGTAAGAATAAATACATCGGTTCCATGTCATAAGCTACAGTTTAGTATGCAAATTTGCAGGGCCCATGATGCGGAAAGCTGCTTTATCCGCCCGGTATAGAGGAAGACGGCATCTCAAATTCAAACCATAGAGATATGATTTCAGTCTCTTCCACATTACAAGAAAAACAAAGAAACACAAAGAAAAAAACAAAGAAGAAAAAACAAAAAACGTGAAATTCAGTGCCTTCACAAGACCAAAGTAAGAACAAATACGTTGGTTTTACGTCATAAGCTACAGTTTAGTATGCAAATTTGCACGGCCCATGATGCGGAAATGGGCTTTATCTGCCCTGTATAAAAGAAGACGGCATCTCAAATTGGAACCATAGAGAGATGATTTCAGGCTTTTCCACACCACAAGAAAAACGAAGAAAACCAAAGAAAAAAAAACAAAGATAAAACGTCAAATTCAAAAGTCATCAAATAACCAAAGTAAGAATCTTTAGGTTTGTTCTACGTCATAAGCTACAGTTTAGTATGCAAATATGCAGGGAACATAATGCGGTAAAGGACTTTATCTGCCCTCTATAAAGGAAGACGGCATCTCAAATTGGAACCACAGAGCGATGATTTCAACCTCTTCCACACCACAAGAAAGACAAAGAAAAAACGTCAAATTCAAATGCAATCACATGACCAAAGTAAGACTAAATACATTGGTTTTACGTTATGAGCTATAGTTTAGTATGCAAATTTAATCCCGGAGAAGGGCTTTATCTGCCCGGTACAAAGGAAGACGGCATCTCAAACTGGAATAATACGGAGAAGATTTCAGTCTCTTCCACACCACAAGAATAAAAGAAAAACAACAAAAGAGCGTGAAATTCAAATCCCATCAAATAACCAAAGTAGGAATAAATACCTTTGTTCTACATCATAAGCTACAGTTTAGTATGCAAATCTGCAGGGCCCATGATGCGGTAAAGGGCTTTATCCGCCCAGTATAAAGGAAGACGGCATCTCAATATGGAATGATACAGAGAAGATTTCAGTCTCTTCCACACCACAATAATAAAGGAAAAACAAAGAAAAAACGTCAAATTCAAATGTCATCAAATAACCATAGTAAGAATAAATACATTGGTTCCACGTCATAAGCTACAGTTTAGTAAGCAAATTTGCAGGGCCCATGATGCGGAAAGCTGCTTTATCCGCCCTGTATAGAGGAAGACGGCATCTTGAATTGGAATAATACAGCGAAGATTTCAGTCCGTTCCACACCACAAGAATAAAAGAAAAACAAAGAAAAAACGTCAATTCAAATGCCATCAAATAACCAAAGTAAGAATAAATACGTTGGTTCTACGTCATCAGCCCTTCCGCGATCACGGGAACGTACATTTCCACTCCCGTCTTCTTGTTGTAGATGACCATCCTGGCACCCGCGGGGGAACTTTCGACGGTAAACACCCGCGTGAACCCACTGTTGATGGTCCACTCGAAGTCGTTGGCGTATATGCCGTCCCTCCCCACGGACACGAGAGGGTAGGACATGATGCCTCGGTTGTTTTTCTCTGTGCAGAACAGCGGCTCCTGAGTGTAGTCGTCGGTGAAGATGTGCGACCTGTGGGTCCCCCCGGGCGAGGATTTCTTCTTGACGACCACGTTCACGGGTTTGCAGCACCACGGGCACATCTTGACCGTAAAGGTGTCCAGCAACCGTTTGACGTCCTTGTTTCGTTTGCCCAGACACAGCCGCGGTAGCCGTCTCGCGCGAAGGATGAGTTTACCGGCCAAACACGCCTTGTGAGACTTGACAAGAGACCGAAGAAAATTCCCCACATGGATATTCTGCACCGGCGTCCCCGCGGCCGATTTCATGTACTCGACCAAACAACGGGTCAACCCCACGGGGTTTTCGTGATACCTCCTCTAAGAAAGGTCGTGGAGGAACCTGATGACATCATCCGAATAAGCCAAGTCTGAGATGTCTAGCACCGGGCTAGGGGTGATCTCCTCGAAAGCCCTGGCATCCGCTACGTGCCCCGATATCTCCATGGATTTCGTGGCGGCCACGGTCTCTACTGAGTTCAAATAATACTTCGAGGCCATTTTCCAAAAGTGAAAACCGGGCGGTTTGTTGACTTTCGCGGGGGTGGTTTTCAAAGTTTTTATGGCTTCGATGAACTCGCCCTCGAAGGTCAGCGAGCCCATGGTGGCGTAGTCGAAAGTCACGTCGACGGCTGTCCTGTACTTCTCGGCGTCGTCCGGTATGGCAATACCCAAATGTTTGAACACGTACTCGTACATGCCCAGCCGAACCAACCTGCAGGAATAATCCCCGTTCCAAAACATCACGGCCCTGACTGGCGATAACCGTCTGTCTTCCATGGCGAAACCAGATCGAATAAACCCGTTTCACAAAACTCTCTCGCGCTAAATACCCGTGGTCCTAACTTCCGCGTTCGTTTTTTTTTAAACACAGTAGGTACTAGTTCCTACTGTGTAAAAAAACCAAATCTTACTCTGTGGATAAAAATAGGGTTATAAAGCGAGGGACATACGCGGGGGGGTCCACCATTTTACAACCGACAATCACCATGGCTGAGGCTGTACTGGCTATGCCCGATTGCGACGCTACGGCCGAACTCGTAGAAACCCTGAGACGATACCCGGTTTCAATGCTCTTGCAGGCGACGAAGAACAACCCCTGTATTTCGAGCAACGCGTTTTCTGACAGGGAGATTTACAAAATCAAGGACAAGGCGATGCTCAAGGACCGCAGACCTGACTTTTGGGAAGAGGACGAGTCGCGGTTTTCTCTGCTGCCCATCAAACACAAGGACTTGTGGAAAGAGTACAACGAACAAAAGGCTTGTTTCTGGACGGCCGGGGACGTGTCCTTCGAGAAGGACGACTACGCTTCCCTCACCCCCGACCAAAAGCGGGTTATGAAATACATCATGGGGTTGTTCAACGTCGCAGACGCCATTGTGAACGAAAACATCCTCACGAATCTACTTCAGCACATACCCTCTCAGGAGGCCAGGTGCATGTACATGTTCCAGATGACACAGGAAAATATCCATGCGGAGGTGTACGGGCGTATTATCGACGAGTACATCACCGACCCAGAAGAGAAGCGGGCTATGTTCGAAGCGGCCCACGATATGCGCGCCGTGGAATGGGCCAAAAAGTGGTTGACGGAGTCTTCCGGTATTTCACAGAGCCTCGTGGCCTTCGCGGTGGTGGAGTGTCAGATGTTCCCCGTTATTTTCGCCATCATCTGGTGGATGATGTCCGCTAAACTGCCGCTGGAGGGGTTCTTCTTTAGCAATGAGTTTATCAGCAGGGATGAGGGTAAACACGGGGACGCCGGCGCGCTTTTGTACCGAGAGTATATCCCGGCCGAAGCTAAGCTACCCGAAGACATCGTCAGGGACATGGCGGACGGAGCCGTGAAGTCGGACGGAGAGTTTATCAAGGAGGCCATGAACGGATGCACCTTTCCTGGACTCACCACGGACATGCTCGTGCAGTACGCCCGGTTCCTCGGCGACCAGACTATGATACGGCTAGGGTACAAACCCTTTTATCACGACACGAATCCCTTTAGGTTCATGAAGAGCCTCGGGGTTAGTGGGCGCACGGACTTTTTCGCCAAAAGGGTATCCGAATACCGTTTTGACGCACCTTCCGGGGGTGCCACGGACACTATGCATATCATCGATGAGGAAATGTGATCGACGCAAACATAGTTGTGAGTAGAACACAAAAAAGTTAAAGGGGGAGGGGTGTTGTTTTACACCACGCGATTTTGTAAAATAAAATAAATTGAAAATACAAATATTTCTTTTCGAGTGTGTGAGTACGCGCCGCGTCAATCGCGGATGGGGGGGGTGGTTTACGATAATACAGAACCGCATTGGCTAGGTTGCGGAGATTGGATGTATGAGAGAGAGAGAGATATGCCGTATATTTACGGAAGATACATTATACTCATAACCTACCAGATTAGATACTACTTTGTATAACAAGAGCCTAGTTTGTGATATTGGGTACTACTTCGTACAACTAGATTCTAATTAGAGCCGGGTTTGTAAAAAAGGAAATTGGAATGGTATGAAAGGGGAACGAATGGTGGGTAAAATCAGTCCGGATCACAGAGCCGAGCTAGACATGGAGATCTCAACACCCAACAAGCGGACTTTTGACGGCATGTGGTCCGATGATATCCAGTCGGCCATTCCTAAAAGAAAGAAACCTCGTAAGCCGCAACTGAACATGTATCCAGGAGGAAAAGGGACTGGTTTCATTTGCGAACCACCCGATATGACCGCAATCGCCATAAAGGACGTGGTTAAAATACACCCGAAGATCATCAAGGCGGTAGCCACACCGGGCGTTCCCGCGGGTGTCACGGTGTACGTCGACAATAGATTACAGCTTTCTTCGGACGCGTTGCGTGGGACTCGTGGAGACAAAAGTTGGCGTTTAGAGGTGAAGTTAAAACATACGAATTTTCGGGAAAATACCTCCACCTTCCCACTAACCGCTGGGGTAATTTCGGACCACTCTCCGGTTGTGCCCGCGGACGTCCTGAAGGAGCTGAATCTGACCCCTGACGAGACGGAGTTAATGCCCATCGTCAACTGGCTGTACGGCTTCCATGGGAGAGTTTTTCTTGCTGCTGTCGGTGAACGTGCTCCACGAGTTGGGGTTCATTCTGACCTCGGACAAGGAGAAGAGGGCGAATCCTATTCTGGACGAACTCGCAGTCATCCACCCAGAGAACATCCGCAGGTACGATGCAGTTATCCCCCGCCTGCTCGACCTACACTCCCTACCGGATGTACCCGGAAGCGTGATATACAACCCTCTGAGGTATACCGGGCCAGAAACACGGTAATTGCCGTGAAGAACGGATACCTCTTGAAGGCGCTGATCAATTACACCTCCCCGCGGGCTCGTGCGATGAGCGGGCTGCTCGCGAGGTGCTTCGAGTACTTTCTTCAGAAGAAAAGCGCGGCCCACGTCGTAGAAACTGGACCAGCAGTGTTCGAGGAAACGGTGGTTAAACCATCCGAGAAGGGAATCATGGACTATATCTCCCGTCGCGCCATTGATTTTGAGAGGGAGCTTCTGAAAACCCAGAACGAGCTCGGACAAAGTCGTCTGGAGACCAAGCGGGAACGTCTTGAGAGGGTGAGGGCAGACATGCGGACGGCGCAAGAGACGGAAAAATGTATTGAGGCGGAGATGGCCTTAGAAGAGGAGAAGAACGTCCACGAGGCCACTAAGCGGAGCGAACGTCTGGCCATACTAGACAAGCGATCCTTGGAGGAGAAGTTCGAACATCACAAAGCGATCAATCGCCCCGCGCAGACCATGACGCACTCCGGGGACAACCAGCCACGGGTAGGTTGCGTGGTCCTGAAGGCGACCCAGGCTTCTCCTCAAGAGCAGAGCGCACTGCAGGCGGCGGGGGAGGTATCCCGCGCTGATATCGCCGGGTGGGAGGATGGCACCAGGACGCTGGAGGACATCAACTCGATCTCGGCCGTACTGGTAACTGCTCACATCTCGGACATGACTAGTTTCAAGGAACGAAGAACGTACTGGTAACTGCTCACATCTCGGACATGACTAGTTTCAAGGAACGAAGAACGACTCTGGCGCACTGCTACAAAGCGGTGAAAAAACAACCTTGCGCGCCCAGCTACACGCAGACTCGCAAGGCCGTACTGACTCTGCTCGGGGGACACAACGTAATGGCCTACAGGAGCATTTTCAGAGAAGAGATGATGACATTCACCGGCAAGCGTGCTAATACTCTCTTCGCTATACCCGCGGGTAAGTGCGAGGTTGTGGCCGCAGCCATGAAAGCAAGATGCGAGGAGGGTTTCGCCGCAGGGGTGTTCGACGGCCGTACATTGTTTGTCAACGAGAAGATAATGGCTATCCTACCAGAGGAGGACGCCGCGGCGTGCAGGGACATCCTCAAGAAGCTGACGTCCGAGTAACGGGTCACTCTGAACCTTGGTGTTGAATTTCAATAAAAACTAATACTCCCACCACGCGAGTGTGGTTGTTACTCTTAGGGGGGGGGGATAAAAAAAACAACAAATGTGAGGTGGTGCAAATTTATTTTTTTTCATACAAACAAAAAAGCCGCCAGTGGGGCTATATTATCCTTCACGATCATAAACACTAGGAACAAAAACTCCTTCGCTGAAGAGCCCTTGAACACGTACACGGCCGCCGCCAGTATCAGCCCCACGATCAACGCCCGCAGAATCTTTGGAATCATTGGCAGTGTATCCCAGTCGTACACGTAGGTGGCAAGAGTCAGCTCTCCGCATTCACCCATAGGGTAAGCGTCGATGATGGCCTTCATGTCCCCGTGGGTCACGATCTTGTAATTCCCACCTCCGCAGCGAGAGTAGACGCCTCCGTCTAGGACGCTCAACCGGCAAAAGTTTCTGTCCGCGGCGAATTCGTTCTTTATCACTGCCCTTTCGCCGAAAATATCAAACACTTACTTAACCGGAATCTCCTTCTGGACCATGTTATGCACCTCCGCCGTGTAGACGGAGTGCCCCCCAGCGGTTATCTCATCGAAGGTTATGCGTCCGCCATCCGAGTCGTACACGACTTTGCTCTTTTTTTTCTGCGTACCGGGAACATCTTTTTTTGTTCTTGTTGAAGCGAATGCGCCGTTGAAGGCCGACTAATAGGTAATTGAGTTGTGCCTTGAACGTTTTGCTGCGTTTCTCGCAACCCATGGTGTTCCCCAGGGACTTGGTGTATACAAACTTCACTAGATCCGTTACCACCTCCATAACCTGCGGGGTGATCTTGAAACCGTCCAGCAGCCCGTACACCTCCCACAAAAGTGCCGGGTCGGGGTTTTCTGGCATGGCAAAGAAGCGAGCTACGAACGCTTCTCCGCAGATGCGATCGTCGGTCCTTTCTTCCGTCTTGCGCCGCTTCATGCTATTGTATGTGACCGGCGACTTCCTCTTCAATGGTACGTCCATGGGTCTCAACGCAGGTTTCAGTGTGGGCGCTAGACGCGGTTTCTCCTTCGTTACCCGCGGCGCTGGCTGGTAAACGGTGGGATTGTACGCCTCGTATATCGATCTGTGGTAGTCTACACCCCCGCACTGGTTGTAATCGATAGGGGAAATCATCTCGGTGGCGGTGTCGTAGACGACGTAATCCGAATTGTCGTCGGGGTTGAGGAGAATGGTCATATCGTCTATACCCAGGGCGTCTTTCATCCACCGCGGGATGTCCAGCAAGGTATTAGCCATTCAGTTTACTCTTGATGAGGGGACGTCAAAGACACAACAAACTTGATAAACTGTTCGACTCGCTCTCGTGTGCCCCCAGAGGTCTGGTCCACATGAAAGGCGTCCGCGTGCGTCAGATACAGGTCCGCCACCTCCTTAAGAGTACTCACCAGTTCGAATGGGCCGTTGAGAGTATCCGGTGTGGCGTCCGACGATATCTGGCAGTGGGTATTTTGTCTTAGTGGAACGGCAGCAGCAACAGAGCCCGCATGTGCGGCCGGTGTAGTAGAAGCAGCGGAAAACGACGGTCAGTAACAGCAGGACGAGAACTACACCGAGACCCACAACGACGTACAGCATGGGAGGCTCCAAGAAAAATGACTGCACGGCGTCTGACATCCTCAATAATATACTTTATTTTTCCAGGTCGTTACAAAGTAGGTTCCACAGGAAGTAATTTTTAGTCCGCTTAACTTCCCCTCAACGACGTACCTGCCGTATAAGGAACAAATAATGTCGTTGAGTCGGAAATGCTCGGGAAGCCCGTACAAGTCTACGACGTCTTGTTCCTCCGTCAGTCTGAAGAAGGTGTCGCATAGGTAACATCTGCTGGAGCACGGAGACGACAGAAAATGCTTGACGTACACGATCGCCTTGTCGAGGTACCCGGGATCGTCGGGGATATAAAACCACTCGGGATGTGACACGTTCAGAGGGGGTAGTGGTTGCCCCCCCGAGAAGGTGTCCTTCACGCACAGCTCGTTGGCGCACACGTGGTCGTCGAAGAAAGAGGCGAGATCGTGGGAACTGAGGGTGTCGTCGTTGTTCTCCGCGGCCATCTGTCGGAGCCTAGACCTGATCGTTGTCAGCCACGGGAGTACCGCTCTGCACATGGCCGTCTCCGCTCGTTCTTTCGCTCGGTCCATCCACGGAATACACCTGTCCAAGGCGCCCTTCATGGGGTCTTTTTTGAAGTTCTCCGTGAACACCCGGGGCAGGGTTTGATTCTCTGTGGAGCCGTCAACGACTTCGCGGCACCTTCGAGCCTCACAGTTCACATCCTTGGGTTCGTGCGTGATCAGTACCACGGAACCGTCCGCGCACTTCACGAGGCGTTTGGAGTTGTTAGACACGGCGTTGACGATGTCGTTGCACCTAGACAAATCCCGCATGATCGGGTCCATGGCTGGCCGAGGAAAGAATTTCCGCCACCCGAGGCGGGGATTTTTATATACACGGCATCGCTTCCGGCGGTGGGTAAAAAATCGTGGAGCAATTGGAACGGACTCTGTAACCCTTTTCCACCCTAGATGTCTCAGCCCGGAAACACGTATAACTATTTTTAAAAAAAAAAACACACACATCGGTTAGTGTGGTTTTGTCGGTGAATTTTTGTTTTTAATGAATAACCCGCCCCTTCTCCGAAGGATCGCCTCTCTACTCAATGAATGGGTATCGGGTTCATTTATTGCTCAGTGTTGAAAATACACCAACGAGCTCGCCTACTGCGGGTGCCGCGGCCTTAGAGGCCTTGAGTTTCGTTATTTCCCCCCGGAGCTTATCTATCTCATTCTTCAATTCGTGGATGTACTCCTGGTGCCTAGCTTCGTCCTCGCGTCTTAATCGGTCGAACTCGTCCTCCTTAGCATCGATCTCTTCTTTGATCTGCCGGTTTTTCCTCGTAAGAACAACAAACTGGCGTCCGCCTCCACACAGCTCGGTCGAGAAGGTCTCGTGGAGCTGGTCCAACTCACGCTTGTGCTGCTCCTTGAGGGTGTCTATTTCTCGGTGTGTGTCCCTCCTGAAGTCGGCCATGACTGATTTGTGTTTGGCCGCCTGGGCATTCATGGCGGCCTCGAACTCCACTTCCCCGGTATCCAGCTGGTTTTCGAAGTTAGCCTTCAGCTGTCCCATCTTGGATTTAATATTACCGATTTGGCGTTGGGCGTCGTCGGTTTTACGCTCCATATTATCCTCGTATTGCTGTTTCGCGGCTTCTAAACGATCTCTGTTTTCGGCGTCTTTTTTAGCCAGGTCGGAGGCGTGCTGTTTGCGCAGGGATACCAAGTCCCTCTTGAGGGCAGTTATCTCACCGGTGGCGCGGTCCAGATCCTTTGAGGTAGCGTCCATTTTTTGGGTTTTTACCGCGGCTAGCTTTAAACGTTTTTCCAGCTTCGACACGATCGATTGGATTGTTTCACTCTCCTCGGAGGCCGAAATCTCGCATTTTTGGCGGCGGTCCACCTCTTCCTCGTATACCTTTTTGCATTTGTCCATCTCCAGCTCCATATCCACCACCCTTTTATCGAGAGTCAAGGCTTCGCTTTCCAAGGAGGACTTAGATTCCGTCAGGTCCCTCACCGCCTTTTCAAATGTCGCGGCCCTGCGGGTCTCTTTGGCGAGCTTGAGTTTGGTTTCTTCCAACAGTCTCTCCGAGGAAGCTATGGTGGCGTCCTTGGATTTGTTAGCCGCCTTTAGGTCGCCTTCTAGAACCGAGCGGGCGGGTTCGAGAGCCGCCACCGACCGCTCCAGTGGGATGATTTTGTTCAGCAGCTCGGACTTGGCCACCTCCGACTCCTCGAGTAGCGCGTTCGTTTGTTTGAGAGCCGATTTAAGCCGAGACGCCTCAGAGGCAATAGCCCCAATTTCCTTCTCGCGGTTCGCCGAGGACGTTTTGAGGTCTTCCAACTTTTTAGCTGTAGCCGCGGCCGATTTTTCGAGCTCGGCTAGCTTGACCGTGTCAGCGGTCAATTCCTCTCTAGAAATCCTGAGATCGGTCTGGGCGTTTATCTTGTTAGATTTGACGACTTCGATATCTTCCTTGAGGACGGCCACGGATTGTTTCAACGAGGTGATTTCTTTAGTTTTCTTCTCCGCCTCGACGGTCAGAGAGGCCACCTTAGGCTGAGCGGATTTCAACTCGGACTCCAAACGCCCCATCTCGCGCTTCCGTTCTTTTTTTTTTTTCGTCAGGTTTTGTTCCACGAAGGCCTTTTCTCCCTCCAATTGATTCACCTTCGCTGTAAGGGCAGCGGCTTCTTCTTCTGCAGCCCGACTTTCGCCCGCCTGCTTGGAGAGCTCGCCCCTCAATTGGTCGATCATCGCCGATTGGTCGGTTATCTTCTCGTCGGCGATATCTAGAAGCTCTTGGACCTCCTTTGCTTCTTCCGTGAGCGCGATCAGCTCCTCGTTCTGCGAGTACAACTGCTCGTTTTGCGCCCGCAATTCCGATATCGCCTGTTCGGCCTTGTCTAGATCACTCTCCTTGGAGTTGAGAGCGGCTCTCGTATAATTCAAATCACCGGATATTTTTATTAGCTCCTGGTAATGCGAGTCTTCGTTCTCCCTGGCATCCATTAGCCCCTTAATTTTTTTTTCTTTGGTTTCTATTACGTCCTCGTACTGGTCCTGCAAGGCGGCTACGCGTTCGTCCGCGGCTCGGTTCGCCGCCTCCACGTCAGCATCGCAGTTGTCGTCAAACATCCCCTTTGTAGATACCGTCATCTCTTCGTCGATCGGGTCTTTACATTCCTTCAGTTCTTCGATTTCCGCCTGCAGTCGAATAATTTCTTCCACCAAGTTGCTATCGGGGGGGTTGTTACCTGCGTACCGCGGGGGCTTTTCGAACTCCTCCTCGAATTCCAAACCCCCAACAGAAGACTCTCCCTCGTAATCAGACTCCGCGCCGGCAGATCTCGGTGGGGGACTTGGTTGTGCTGTCGACGTGTGGTTGGTGGGTGTAGTTGTAGTATACCCCCGAGGGTGTATCGTCATCATCTGCACAAGCTCCAGGAGTCCGTACATGTCCGCTAGCTCTAAGGCCACGTACCCGTCTCTGTCTCTAGTGCTGAGCGGCTCGTTGGATATCCTGGACGCGTAATACAGCAGCATAGAGGCCATGGTCACGTTGCGGTTTTTCACGGCCAGTATCAGAGGAGTGTCCCCGCGGGCGTTTTTGACCGTGGCTACCATGAGCTCTTCAGTCATTTTCAGCATGGCGTCCAGGGTGTACAGGTTGTCAGTGGACACCGCCAGGTGCGCCGCGGTGTTGCCGGCAGCCGTCTGATCGTTCAACAAACTACTCAAATGTTCGTTCTCGGGCACAAACAACATGTCCGTAAACTCTTTGCTGGCCCCGGGGAGAGCTGCCGCCTTGTGAAACAGGTTCATTCCACGGCCGTCCTTCAGAGAAGAGTCCGCGCCATTTTGTAGTAGGTACTCCAGCACCTCGGGCCTGCCGTGCTCCACGGCGAGAAACGCCATGTAAGTAGACTGCCCACCGGGGTGGGGAATGATCGACTGCTTTACAGCCACCATCTCGGGGACCATTGTCCGAACGTACTCCACATCCCCTCGTACGACCGCCTAGACCAATTTCTTGATCTTGAGAAAGGCCAGTGGGTACCGTTTGACGTACGCCATCATCGACGTTACTCGCACATACACATTAATAAAACAACAACAAATAAGTAAATCGAGAGAGTTTTTTCTTTATTGAGAAAATTATTATCGAGAACGCATTCCTCTTTCTCCGATACCACCACCCCCACGGCAGTAAGTGACGTTTATTCGGAGTCATCGCTCATGCTTTTGGACACGGCCGCGGAGATATGCGGGTTCTTCTTCAAGGGTTCGGGTTCGGAATCGCTGTCACTGCTGGAGTCGGAAATTACTACCCGACTGCGTTTTTTAATGGGTGCCTGTGCCACCTTTTCCTCTTCATCCTCTGAAGAACCGTCGTCCGAAATATGCCCATGCGAGGCAGTCTCGTCGTCCGATTCTTCCTTCTCGGACACCGCATCTTTAACGTCTTCCTCACGGGTACTCTTAAACCCGCGGGACTTGGCGAACTTCTTCCGTATACCGGTCACCACGTGGAAGCACCCCCGGTTGGCCTTGGATTCCAGGGACAGGTACACACAGTTGCCGCGGGCCATGATGTGGGTGCACATCGTCAAATCTTTCGGGAGATCCTCTGTCTTGACCCAGAACCAAAGGAACCGCTTATTGGCGGGGAAGGTTAGCTCCGTGTGACCCTTACAATCGGATCGTTTCTCCGCCACACCGTTCTCGTTCAGTTTCAGGTTCGACACTGCCGACAAGATGGGGAACTTATCCCCTTCCCCGTAGTACACGACTGTCTTCTTCTTGGCCGTAGACCGTTTCAGAGCGACGCTCCCGATGGTCATTTTCGGAGTGCTTGCGACGGCGTAGTACCAACACTTGTTGTCCGCAACATCGCCGGGGGTAACCTCACCGCCCCCATTTTCGATACGTACAACTTAACCGTTAGATCGTCTTCGCAACCGTTATCCTTGAGTTTGGCGACGAACTTCTCTACGCTGGCCTTAGAGGTGTATTTCAACTTCATGCCGCGTTCGATCAAATCCTCTCGGCACTTGTACACCACCTCGGGAGTGCTCTTGTTGCTGTACATCCGAAACTTGTGGTCGCTTATCTTTACCAGAAGCTCGGATTTGTTGACAAACATCATGCGGTTGGCGAAAATGTCTCTCATGAGGTGGTACCCTGAAGTATTCACGCCGCCGTAAGAGGCTAGGAGGGTGTCGTCCGTGGACGGTTCAGGGCGCGTATGGGCTGAAGAAGTCTTCTTGTTGGTCTTTTCCTTCTTCTCAGAAAGCGGTTTCTCCGTTTGAACCCCGGCGTCTACCTTGATACAGCCCGTGGGAGTGGTGTGAAGATCTAGCTCCATTGGATTATCTTGTTGGGCAGTAGCGGTTTCGGCGGCAGATACGAGTTCCGTTATAGAAGACATGGCGGCAAAAAAAGTCAGTAGTGGTATGGTGAAGCGATGGCTTTCCCTCGTAAAACACGCAGGCTGTACACACGGTGATTATGAAATCATTAAGCTAGCTATCGCGCATCGTTTAAATAGTCTTCGCGAATCCCATTTTACAAAGCAGGGAGCCCCTGTTAAATCCGAGCCTAGTTTGTAACAAGGAACAAATCAAACCGTGTCTTACGTTGAAAAGGCCCACATTCACCCCGATATGATTAGCTCCTACTCTGCAAACAAAACTGGATGCGGTGGAGCGGGGACTGTAATATTAGCATTATAGTTTATGGAAGAACCCCGCGGGTACGTACGTGTATACAACCCCCCCCCCCCGTCTGTTTGTCCCTCACGTGTACCTTATCGGGCATTGACCGGGATCTGTGGACGTAGATGCCGTCGCGGATGGCGTCGAATATCCCGTCGAAGTCTTCTGTGTCCAACCACGTCTTTATGGCTTCGATCTCGAGATCGGGTACGAGGAGAGGCTGAAAATGACCGCGGCCAGAAATCCAGAATCTCCGCGCTTTTTAAATACTGCCGCCTCGCCGCAACCCTGCGTATTCAAGATGCCAGTAAAGCACAGTCGAGCGGCTGTAGTCAAGCCGTATCAGGACAAACGAGTGGAGGCGAAAGCCACCCTCAAGGAATTGAACAGGTTGTTAGACGTCAAACCCCCAGTGACCCACGGGAAGATCGTGAAATTAATGGGACTCATGAACGTGCCCGTGGAGAAGTACGTGGCGCAGAGAATAGACGTCATGCTCCGCAAGTACCTCACGGCCAAGATGAAACGGTTCACGGAGGACACCTACAAGAAGAACTACTTCAATTCGGCTCCCCCTTTCAAGCCGACCAACACCGCTAATGTCACCTGGGAGAGGGAGCTCAAGGGCCTCATGAAGACGGCCCTGGACTCCGACGGGCTCGTTGTCAAGCGACCCACGGAGCGTCTCACGGCCATCATCGCGCACTGCAGCCCGGCCATCAACGGGGCTTACAAGCGTCTAGACGACAGGGACACCATACCGGGAAAGAGTTCGGAAGAGGCTTTCGTCCAAAGGGTCGCCAAGTACAACGGATACGCCTCCTTGATAAACAACGTGTCCGCCATACCCAGGTACAACGCCTCGTCGCTGGTTTTCACCTTTTTTAAGAGAGCCTCCAATCAATCGATCACTTTCGACAACGTTGCCGGCACTCTGGCCAATATAAAGGGTTCCTCCCCAGACATCGAGAGGGTGCTGCTGACGCACCTCTTGGAGGACAAGGTCGACGACGACACGGACGCCGCGGTCAACGATCCTTACAACGTCGTGTCGTTCGGCGGATTTCCTTACGATCAAATCAGACCCGCATTAAGGGCAGAATACGTCCTACTGAAGTTATTGTTTTACCTAGGGGAAGCTTTTGGATTCGACGTTAAAAACGCCTACAGGAGCATGTTCCTGTCCTCAACCCCAGTTTCCGCGGATAACGTCTTGCAGCTGTACCCGGGGATGATGACGGTAATGTTTTACCTGATGAACTCCGTCAAAGACCCAGAGGGCACCGACGCCACGGTGGAACTGGACTATCGGTTGAGGTGTTTGACCACCCCAAAGGGGCATTTCGGTTGCAAGCAGGAGGCCGTGGAGAGTCACAAGACGGTGTCTGCGGCTGCCGAGAAAGTGGCTTTGCGGTGCATCGATATTCTGTTGACTAACCCGCGGGCCAGCGGTATCATTTCACCTTATTGCAACCCGTTGTTTTTGCGAAGCGGCCTTCTGAGGGACGCCACCGCGGTTTGATGGCCCTCCATAAAGATGCGGTATACACGTCAAGCCTGGCGACCGGCTCCAGAGAGGGGGGTGGGTTTTTGAAATAAAATGTTGGTATATATAGAACGAAATAATGATTGAGGGTATATATATTTTTAATTACACTTAAAAGGAAAAGTTAATGGAACTGGTTGTTGCTGCAGATGAACTCCGACCCCACGGCTACCTTGGTTGTGGTGATGTTGTAGATGGACTGCCTGTGGGCGTCGAGGCTGTACTCGATCACCCCGACCGGCCTCATTAGAGTCATGTAGGCGAGGATCTTGTCGAGGTTTAGCTCGTCTTTTCCGTGCTTGTTGACCAGGTTTTTTATCATTCCCCCAATGACCGTGGTTATCTTGGCGTTATCCGGGTTGTAGTTGATCATAATCAGGTCGGTCAGAATACGGGTTCGGTCTTCTGCGCTGATCAGCATGGGGTGCAGATACATTTTGCCGTGGTAGGTGAAGGTGGTGACCGAAGGGTTGTTTTTGGCGAGGTACGACACGGCTGGCATGGCGTAGATGACATCCCCGACCGTCAGCTCGTCAAAGCCGGTGTTGATCATGGAACTGGTGGTGGTGGTATTAAGGTATGTGCCAACCCGCCTCTGGTGGGCCTTGAGAGCGGTGGGTTCGCTGCCTTTTGCAACCGTCCGCCACACCGTTTTCGACGGGTCCAACCTGCTCACAAAATCCTTAATGGAATCCATCTCGTCCCCGCGACCCTGGGTGGTGGGATGGAAGAACTCATCCAGGGTAGTTTTGGGCACATAGTACCTGTTCGTGTTTATCAAAAAGTATGGCGTGTCCGTGTCGCTCCGGTCTTCGTTTTGCGCTGCCATACGCAGATACTTGTAGTCTTTAAACATGATCGACGTGTGTTTTTTTTTTACTCCTCGAACATAACCCCACCTCACTCTTCCATTGCGGTATTCTACTAATACTCAACCTACAAAAAGGAGTACTCGCTGACGCCGCAACGGTCCCATTTACCCAGGAAGTCGTCGCCGTTCACGTAGAACGACGTGTCTCCGTTGGTCAGAATGGAATTGACCCTGTAGCTGGTGGCCGACTTGAAGTCGTCCCTCGCAATGACCCCCGCGGCTAGATCGGAGTCGCTCCAGCAGGTCTTAGGGATGGCTACGCCGGCGAACTCGGAGATGGCAGACTCCCCTTTCACCGCAACGCATTCCGCGTCGGGTCTGTTCATGTTGATGATGCGGTTCACGTCCCTGGTGATGGCGTTCTCCGTGGCTGATCGAGCCTCTTCCGCCTTGGAGCTGAAGTTGATGTACTTGTAAAAAGGAAAGTCTCTGTTGCGGAACAGGTTTTCGGAGTACAGAAAGATGGTGTTGAAATTTTTCCACATGTCCCTGTGTACGGCGTTGGTTGTGAACACGTTGGGGTGCACGGCGTCGATGACGGTGACGTCCGCGAACTTCTTGGCGTGCTCCTCCTCGCTCTTGAAGGGAGTACCCATCCTTCCCAGGGGGTTAAACGGCTTGGACATGGCCTCGATCTCCATGAACGGGGGGCAAAATAAAGGCCACCACCCGTCCCCGCGGATGTCCTTGTCGAAGGTCTTCTGGTCCATACCCACCGTGGAGGTGGTGTGTAGGTGGTTCAGAGCGTCCGTTATGGCGGAAGGGTTGGTCACATCGACGACGGCGTTAGTGGTCGAGGTGACGGACTCCACGTAGGAGGCGTTGTTCCACATGACCGACGGGTAGTGGGCGAGCGATTGCCTGGAGGTCGTGGAGTAGGCCACAGACTGGAAGAGGACGGAGTTGGATTCGTCCGACAGGTCCTGCTTGCGGTGCTGGGTCGGGGCGCCGCCGAAGTGCGCGAAACCAGAGGGCCGGCAAAACAGGATGGAATCGGAGTGCACGTGCATGGGTCTTATCCATATCACCCCGAACCCCATGTTGATGTAGCCAAGGTATTCAATGGCTTCGAAATTAGTGAGCCCGTAAAGGGTGTCGTAGATGTAGTTAAAGTCGTTCTCATCGAAGACCATGCGCCGCTTTGTCATGTAGTTTTCCACGATGGCTCTCACCAGACCCCTGTTGATGTATTTCTCTGTGTTTTCGCTCGACGAGGAACTCTCACTTTCCTCTTTTTCACGCTTGTCTGAGGCCCGTTCAAAAAGGCCCTGTAGAGCCGGAGCGGTGCGGTTCAGGATGACGCTGATGACGTTGTGAGCCATCAGGTCGTTGTTGTAGTAGTAGTTGTCTCGCATGTTGACGTTCTTCTTCAGTATGGTATCCCCGTCCTCCGATTCATTGGCCTCGTCGAAGAACATCATGCAGCCCTTGGCGGTGTCGGCGTCCGTCATCTCCCTGTAGTCGAACACGTCAGTGGAATCCTCTTCGTTGAAGAATCTGTGGAGGAAAGGTTTGAGCTGCTCGCACGACAGGGTGTACCTGGCCCCTGTCTCGTTAGTGAAGGTCGTGCACTGCTTCACTGGCCCGTGGGGTGTCCTTCCGTTTTGGGTAAAACCCACCCCCGTGGGCACGGCAAAATCCGAGAGGGTAGTCAGGCCGGCCGACTGGGCGACGTTTTTGGCCATCCCACCGTCGTCCACGGCCAAGAAGACGACGTTCTTGTTACCCACGCGGGCGTAGTCGATCTTGTGGTTGTTTGTCGTGATCACCTTCTTGGCGAGCTGCGTGTCGGGGTTCCTGACGTAACCCCATTTTTTGGTGGTTACCGATCTCTGGGGGGCCGTGGTGTTCATGGGTAGCATATCGGCGTCGTTGAGGGTGACGACGGTGACCACCTGGTGCATGTCAACCTCCGTAGAAGACACCAACCCTATGTTCTGTAGGTTTTGTATGACCCTGCCGGTGGTAATGGCGATGAGGTCCGGAGTCCTAAAAGGAGCTTCGGGGCCGTCCAGCCAACCGTCCAGCCCGTCGATGGCGCCCGAGACGTCCGTGTGGAGATCGAAAATCTGCAACACCTGCCCCAAAACTCTCGCCGGGGAGTTGCGTCCCGCGTTATTGCCGGGGATCATCTTGTTGAGACCAAACGACATCTGGGGCACGACGCTGATCATCCTGCGCACCAGGTCCCGCCGGTCGTGAATGTTCTTGAATCGCCTGTTTCTCGGCAGCGTGGTGACCGACGGGGATTGATCGGTCATCATCAGCAAGGAATAGGTGTTTTACCCCCTGATTAGAGAGTTGGCCGCGGCGTCAAGGCGAATGTCCATGTGGCTCATAAAGTTGTTCTACTCTGCCTTGGCTATCTTTAGATTGGGGTCCGCCAGATCGGCCTTAGCGGGTAGTCCAATCGCCATGCGCTCTCTCTTCATCGTCAGCCACGACCCGTCGATAGCCTTAAGAGCCATGGCTATCTGCTTGTGCACGTCCTTATCCACTCTGATGTACACTGATGTGGGTACCGGTGGGGATACCTTGCGTTCCACGTTGATGATCTTTACGCTTGGCCCGGCCTGCGAGGGCAGCTAGCCCTGCGTGCCCGCGTCCGTGTTGTCTACGTTGTAGATGTAGACGAGGTCAAAGTCTTCCGCGATGGGCTGCTCGGTAATGGCGTGATGATGTGCCAGTCCGAAAGTCGTCTCCACGAGACGGTTGTTGAGCTTGGCTACCAGTTTGATCCCCATCAGAATCTGGATCTTGTGGGCGATGTCCGCGTGTGTCAGAGACGGCCGGCTGCTGTACGACGTGGCCTCGTTGCGAAGCCACACCTTGACATTCTGGCTCTCGTCTAGCGCCTGTAGAGCACCAGGGGTAGCCGTCAATGGGGTCTTGTCGTTGGCCGCTAATTGCACGGTGTTGTTCATTGTTGGTGTTAAAACGGAACGAGAGCTCGACTTGTGTTAATAACTGTATTCCGCTCACATCCACCCGAACGAATACTAATAATCATCATGCTAGCCGCGGGAAGATGGATAGCCAAGATGCGTTACAACAGGCTCATCAAACGACTCCAGAAGGGGTTTAAGGGAAATGACGCTTGTAAGCTCGTGCGGGCGGACAAGAATCTCGCCATGGAGAGCATAATAGACGCTTGCAACAACAAAAAAACACTGGACGTTTGTTCCCTACCCTTCGTGTTTCCTTCCGGGCCGCAGACGTACAGGAGATACGTTATCTACAACGAGTTCTATTGCATTTTCCCACCAGGAGAATCCGAAGCGACCGCCGTGTCTCAGGACAAGGTGGTGAGGGACTACGGGGCGTGGCTGGCTAAGGCTAAAAGCGACTATTCGCTACCCGCGGGTGTCATTTCGGCTCTCAAAAAGGAAAACCGGGCGTTCGTGCATCCCGACGCCGCGGTCACCCTCAACCATTTTTTTATTGCCAACAAGTTCGTCTGCGAGGGTTACGTGCTATCCTACGGGGACGACGGAGAAGACTCTACGGTCACCCTCGTGTATCACCGAGCCCAACCCATACCCAAGGACGGACAAATCTTGGTGCACCAAAACATCTTTTGCCTATTGGGGTCCCTGGGGGACATTACTACCCACTCGCAGATTCACAACGGGTGGTGCGGGACAGTGGCCAAGGATGTGTCCACGGCGCAGATGGGGGTGGACACGGACATTCAATCTGTCCCACTCGACAAGGCCATGTACGCCACCGTTACCTCCGCGCTCAAAACCGCTTTCTACCCACAGGCGGAACACGCCAACGTGTATCCTCTTCAGGCGGCCGCCCAATAAAGAGAAAGGAAGAACTAGGAACAGTCCCATTTTTTTTGGAACAAAAAGAGAAACAAATGAAGTCGTATAATGAGTTTTTTTTATTGTTACCGAGTATATTGACACACCAACACCATATCGAGTCTGCAAGCACGCTCTCTGGGTATTATCGTGTGACACCGTCCATTATAATCCACTATAAAGAACCCCCAAAAGGACATGAGTTTTTCTTTGAAACCAGACACAGCCGCGTACACTTTACAAGTCTTGTTTCCGTCCATCTGAGAGTAAGACGAAAACGAATGTTCGGTGCCCTTTGGAACCATGAAAGACGGCATTCGGCGAAAGAACTTGGTCCTTGCTAGCCCCCTCTCGAGTTCGAAGTGATGCGCGAGAACCCGTTGCAGGAACACGTTACTGTACACACTACCCGGGTCAGTTATGGCGTCCGTAATCATCGGGTATAGCTTAAACACCCCGCAATTGTCCAACGTCCGCGATAAAGAGAAGAATCGCCTGTCTCTGGTAACCACCACCTGCGCGATGCTGAGCGTGGACACCACGGCGGCCACGTCCTCGTCCGAATATCTCCCGTGGTTCATATACACCACCAGTTTGTCGACAGAGGCTAGGGCATCCCTCATGGTTGCCGCGGCGTGTAATGTTGCGCCTGGTTCCGTGCCCACCCAAAACATCTGCTTGTGTCTGGGAAGGTGATCTAGAGGATGGTGATGCGGCACGCTGCCCTTCATGGGGTATAAGCAAACTACTCCGGCGTTGCCCTTAACATCCAGGTTCAGCATGACGTGGTGGCCCGAAGCTGCCGTCTGGAGTCTGTAAGCGTAGTTGGCCATCGTCTGCGCCGTGTTGTGGGTCGAATCCAGCACGAGCACCCGGGGGGCTGTCGTGAACTCTTCACATAGGAGCTGCTGAAAGGTTGGACGAGTCTTCGACCACAGCACAGCTTCCGGGGGGTGTACGGTCGCTTCGCACCCGCTCCACGACTGCACGAAGACGTCTGGTCCACCTGCGAGTATGCTCTGCTTGGATATAGGAAACCCGTCCACTTCCGCGCTGCCCGACAGGATGTTCACGGACAGACGAGTGCTCTTCGGGAGGTGCGAGGTAGACAACCACACGCTTTCCCCGCTGTTTAAGCGAAGTGCTTCAGGAAGAAATCGCTCATTCGTTGCGCCAGGTTGGGTGACGTTGGCGTCCACTGGGAGCTGAACGCCATCATGATCGGCAGAGCGCATTTCGCCGCGTCGTCCTTGGAAACGTCTGGATTATTTTTGACGAACCCTCCCCAGAAATCTTCAAATGACACCTCTTTGTTGGAAGACCGGTGCTTCGTCCGCCTGTTTCACATGAACAGCCAGTGGCGGGCAATGTTCTCCCCGGTGAGTCTGAAATGGTCCTTGGCGTTAAGGTACAGCCTTCGCCCCACGGTATCTTTTGGACGTTAGAACGCCGACTCCCTAGTGGAACGTCTTTTTGTTAATTCTTTAGAACGACCGCGGCGGTACCCTCCGGAGCGGCGAGATTCTCCGGAGCGGCCGTAGACAGACTCCATGAAGCGCCCCAGCCGCGGCTTTCTGATTCGGTCGTGTGCAGACTCTCGGTAACCCACGTACTGTCTAGAATAACTGTCTCTAATAGGCTTAACGGGATACTTGTGCAGAGAATATTTCTTCCTCTGTTGTCGTTCTTCTTCTCGGCGTTTCCAAATTTGCTCGTGGTCCACCTGGTCCGAGCAGCTGTTGGAGACTAGTGGTGAGTGCCCTGACCCCAAGTCCGGGGTGGCGACCGCTGGCTTATCTTCAGACAACTCGAGCTCCTCGAGGTCGTTGGAGACCGGTTCTAGACCGAATAGATCTTCGACCTCTAAGTCTTCGTAGTCGAGCGTGAGTTGATTGTCACCCTCGGAAGTACCTGTAGACAGGAATATCTCGTCCGCCCAGCCAGGTAACACGACGGTTTCATTCGTGGCAGAAGATACTGTTTCCATATTACGTCCGATTGGGTTAAACAGCGGAACAAGAATGAATCTGTAAGCCCTGCTCGCCGTATCATATAGGGGCTGAGATCCCGATTCGTACTCTGCAATAAATATGCCGCGTAGAGGAGTCTGTGTGACTGGGTCTTACTATGTAATACTTGAGCCTACCCCGAAAAGCTTGACCTCGCTCTGTAATGTTAGGACAAACTCTGTAAAAAAATATGAATTTCAGTGGGAAGGAAGTGTTTTATCCGCCCGATTAACCGACCACGGACGTGTGGGGTATATTCGATATTCCACCCGTCCTACTTCCCCACCACGTGGCTGACAATGATGTCCATGGCTTGCGTGTCGGGCGATAGAGTGATGGTAGTGGTTCTTGGTCTACTAGCCTCCACAACAGCCGGCTGCGCGGGAGGGGCGGCGGTCTCGACGAGTGGTTGCGAGGGGGGCTCGGCGGCCTCAACGGGCGGCTCTTCCACTGGCTTCGATGGCGCGGCCGGTGGGGGGGTCTTGGTCATCTGCTGTTTAAATAATTCCATGGCCGCCTGAATACCCTGCTGGACTCCGTCTCTCATAGCGTTGATCATGACCTCTGGCATATGCTGCTGCTGCTGTTCTTGTTTGGGCAGCGGGGCCGCCGATTCGCAAATGTCTTTACGACGTCGCTTAGAATGCAGCACATCGTCGTCGTGGGTATCGTGACCGTTGTCTTCCGTCTTGCGGGAGCGTTTGATAATAGCCCTCGCGGATGGCCTAACGTCCGAGACATCCTCCCGTATGGCCCTCAAGATCCTGTAGATTTCTTTCGCCTCCTTAAATTCGTCCTGGTAATTCACTGGTCTGCCCGCGTTGATGTAGCAAAGATCTCCGGGGTTCTAACTGAGACTGGTGTTTTCCAACAAATAACTTCTGCGGTCAGCTACTGTGAGGTAGGCCGTAGAATGAGAAGCGATAATATCCGAAATGTATTGGTTCCCCTCTCTGCGTTTTAATACTATACCCGGATCGGATACGTATTCAACGGCAGTGCCTTTGCGGCCCGGCGTGTCTACTAACGATACGTGTCTCACCGCCTTCGTGGGGGCCCAATGGGAGAGACTGAAGGAAGACAGGGTCTTTTTGCAATAGGACTCAAAGCTGGGTATGGAAGGGTTGTAGTTTTCCTTGTAGTTTTCGTACCTCCTCCTGAGGCTCTCCAGGAAGTAGGCGTCATCGATAATACACCTCAAAAAGATACCCTTGTCCGTCTTGTACTGCAACTGACAGCTGCCCTCCACGTAGTCCTGGTTGTGAGTGACCACCAACGGAGCGGCGGCGATCTTCATGTTGAGGCCCGGGTCGATGTAATACACGCTCGCAGGCGAGTTCGGACACGTCTCTTCGCTCTCATGGGCGCACGCTCTGTCGGTGCAGAAACGCACCACATACCCTGTGACGTTCATGCCGCGGGCCTTTATTAAAAAAAAAAGCGCTCCAGTACGCCTCGTAATAAACAAAGATAACTAGGTTACCGATTTTAATAGTTCCCCGTGTTTAGGAAGTCAACCACGTACGCCTCGGGTGTGCTGGGTCTCCGCTAAGACCTAAAGCACTCCGGTATCCCTAAGAGACCTAACGTTGAGGATCTTGATGGTTTCCTGCGTCTTTTTGTCCAACGGAACGATGCAGAGGCTCGTCTCGGGGTCCATCTTCGTGTTGTCCATGTCCGTGAAGTATAGGCTGAGATCGTCCGCGTTAGAGTTCCGCGTGCACATCACTATAAGGTCGCTAGCGGGCATCTTCTTCCTCACTTCTCCGTACACCGTGCTGTTGAGAGTGCTGCCTTGAGAGGCCGCTACTGTACTCACCAGACTGAGCTTCAGTGGCACAATGTCCAACACCGTAAACTCGCCATTCTTCGCGTCGAGATTTTCGTTCTCGAACGACTCCGCCAACATGGCTGCTTCTCGGGCGAGATTGCGCTCTTTGGTGTCAGTATCTTCGTCGTCGCTGAAATCGTTGTTTTCCACCTCTTTCTCCTCGTCCCGCTTTCTTTTCTTACCTCTTCGCTGCTGGTCGGGTTGCGTTTTGCTGTTTTTGTACATGCCCACGGGCTGATCGCTCTTAGTGCACACGCTATACATGGTGACGTTCATGGTCTTACCCACGCGCACACTGCAAGGGGCCCGGGGAGATCGCCCTTCTTTCCCCAGAAAGACCACGTGCTCTCCTTTCGGGACAGTCATGTATACCTTTTCATCTGTGTTACATACGTAGAAGATGTCCCAGAGACCCTTGACGACGTTCGCCGCGATGATGCTTTTCAGATCGTGTAGTGTCTGAAGTAGCTCCTCGGCGCTGACTACCTTGCTGGCGGCGCTATCGTGGATCTTCTTAATAGCATCCCCGTCGCCGACGTTAGAATACAACAGCGTGGAAGCCATAGCCGAAACCAGTTCGTAGACCAGCGTGTGGTTATCTTCTAGGGTATCTTCGATGGCAGTCATATCCTTCAGGAAACCATCAAACGAACCGGTGATGGATTTGAGAACGCACCTGGCCGAGTGAGTGGTCTTGTAGGGTCGGTTCTTGTAAAACTTGCGCGTGTTTCACCACTCGGAAAACTTCCGGGGTTGTTTTTTTGGGCTTATTCTTTTCCCTCGGCAGCAGACCGAATTTTTACTTCGCCATCAAGCTGTGTGGCTCGTCCACCATGGTTCTCGTCCAGGTGGCGTTGGAGCAATTGGCGCTCTTGAACATGGCCCCGGCGCTGTCGGTGCAACCGTACAGGGAGTCGGGCCAGTTCACCCCAGCCGCCGTCATCGTCTCCTCTCACAGCACCACGTCCTCCGGGGCCACTTCATCCGCGGCCAGTACCTTTTTGCATTCCTCGTGGGTACTGCAGAGGTGGACGCATTTTTTCTTTAAAAACTCTCCGCGGGTCACGCTCATCTCAGTCCGCATGTACTTGGTTATATAAGTGGGTATGGGTTCGCTGCTCTCTAGACAGTTTCTGAATATGGCCAGATTAGCGCTCCTTACGGGGTCGCCGGTCTTTGTCCTACGCATGTGTTTGTTGTTTTTCGCAAACACTCCGTCCTCGTAAATCAGGCAGGGTAGTGTCAACATGGTGATCATTGAAGAGTCGTTTATTTTCGGCCGGTCGTGAGAGCAGCCTCCGTAACACCCTTCGAGACATTCGTTGTTGATGGACGTCTGTTGGGTGCACGACCCCACTATGATCTCCGTGGGCTTGTCCATGCCCGTGTCATACATCTCGTGGACGGCATAGTACATACCCACGGAGATTATATACCACGAGCAGGTGAGCCTGCCGGCCTCGTCGTGGACATACGTGTCGAACACCAGCTGGTCGGGCACGGCGCGTCTGGGGCAGACGGCCAGGATTTGTTCCATCGCCATGGCATGCTCCTTGCGGACGTCTCTGGGTTTACCCGCTGGTAACGTTTCCGCTACCACCCGTCTGAATTTCTGATAAGCTTCCGGAGTCAGAATGCGCACGTCCTTGTGCTGCCTGTTGAATATTAGCCTGCACGTGTTTCTGAGGCTGGGCCAGATCGCCCCGTAAAACTCAGCGGGTTTGTTGTAAGAGGCCGTACGCACTGGCGCTGGTGCCCCGGTATACAACTTTTTTATGCACTCCGCCCACACTTTCGGGGTGAGTCCGCCTAAGTATTGAAAAGTGGTGGAATAGACGGTGTGATCGTTGGTAAACAGCTGGTGTTCCGTAAACACCTTCCTGAGCTCCATACCCGACACGTTGGTGGACCCCATAAAAACCGGCCGTATATTTGGGACGTACCTGAGGGCGTCTTGGATTATAGTTTTGCCAGTGCCGGCGTCGCCTACTATAAAAACGACCGTGGCCTCGGACGGGCCTTGTGAGGGTTGAGCGCGGTGGTTGTCTATGTGCTTGGACATCATCGACAGGACGCGGCCGTCGCGCGCTGAAAAGAATAGATTGTTCATCGTGTTTATATGCGTTTGATTTGGGGGGTATTCTGTTGTGTGTGTATATATATACAATATTAGGAATGGTGTTGTGTAAAGCCGGACTAATGTTTTTATTCTCACTTTTTTACAAAGCTAGACACAGATCCTACTCTGTGACATAAAAGGTAGCGGCAGTGAGGTGGTCTTATGGAGAGTTGTATATTATATCCTACTTTGTGAAAACCCCGGCGGTATTGTCTATAAATACGGATCCTTTAATCCATTCGGTTTTATTCTGATTTTGTTACAGCTATACCCGCAACAGCCAGTGTGAAAAAAAACATTGTATCGAAATTCTAACCATGGGGGATTTTGACGATACCAACAAGACACGATTCACGGAGGAGAATACGGCCTCTTACAACTCCGCTTTCTTCGCCGTCAAAGTTAAAAAGGAAGATGTCTTCTCGGAGGTGGCCATCGAGGGGTATAAGAAGAACATGCCGGCGCTGTCTATGCTGGATGACCGCGTCATGCTGTTACCCGCGGGCCGGTTGGAGCCCAGCTTTTATTACCCGAACAAGGTGTTTTTCAAGAGCTTTTTGGGGAGGCACAGAGACTGTGAGATGCCCGTGGTGATGTGCGTCAGCAAAACCTCCCTCGCCGACACGTACGACGCTATCTACGGGAAAGGTGCGGCCTCCGGGACTGCGAACATGGTCGAGTCCCTAGTGAGTCACACCACGACGCAATTCTGCGATGCCGTGCCGGAAAAGAACGAGAACGTCTCTACTTACATGGAAGGCGCCCTGGAAGACGAGGAGGTGTTTCTCGTCTACGCAACCATACTGGACATTATTCACAGGCTAGCCAACAACGACACTGCCGTTTGTTTTACCAAGGAGGCGGAGTGCGCGGACGTAACCCTCGGGCCTCTGACCATCAAAGCTCTGTCAATTTTTACGGGCGAAAAAAATCAGTGGAGAGGTACACCCCGGCCAATAAGCCCACGGGGCCTATGACTATGGCCACCGGACGCGCTCTGATGGAGGAGTTTAAATACGTCGTGAGGGCGTCTGTAATGTTCGGTAAGGGAGACACTGGCACATCCAGGGAGGGAGAAGAGCCGGACGCGGATTTTGAATCGAACATGCTGACGATGATAGCCAAAAACCCCCCCCCCCCCCCCCCCCCCGGCTGGCCCCGGGGCACTGGGACTGGTGTCTGCTTATTTTAATCTTATCGGTATAACCGGCACCATCACCAAGACAGCCCGTAAGTACGAAATCGATACGGACGCCACGGCCGTCTGGAGCATATTTGCGCAATCCAACCTAGGTGCACCGACGGCCATGACGGGGTCTTACATCACCTGCAAGGACAAAGGCCTTAAATTCCATTCCAAGTCAGCCAATCCTCTTACGAACTTGCAGTTCACGGCTTCAAAGGGGTCTAGAACCTACTGCGGACTGGTACTGTACCTCGCCAGACTGACGTGCGAGAGTAGGTGCCCGGAGCCCACAAGTAATTCCGTGGTCAACCGGAGCAAGCAGTGCGACGACTGTAACGCGGGCGATAACTGCGCGATGGCCTGGTCGTGCCTCATGACGAATTCCGCTAACCTATCCTCGAGTCTTACTGACGCAAAGAATGAATGAATGAATGAATGATTATGGCTTAACGCCACATCGGCAATATCTCAGCCATATCGTGGCGAGAACAAGGTGGAACCACGAGACAGTTCAGGTTTTCGATGGTGACATGAGAACATTAAAAACAAACCAAAAACGTACGGACATGATTAAAATCAGGTAAGAAAACCAAAACAGCTAAAACTCGAAAACCAGCACATTAAGGAAGTTTTATCACGAGTATGTATGTAAATAAAATTTATATTTTATGATACAGGCCAATGGCCTTCAAATATTTTATCACAGCGTCGCCAGCGATGCTGTCAAACAAATCATATGTGGAGTTTACTGTGTAGAATCTTTGCCGCACATGGGCAAAGTCTACACAGTCAACCAGGATATGTTTGATGCCGTATTCAGCACCACATCCAACACACTCGGGAGCACTGCTCCCATCCAGGATAAAATTGTGTGTTAGACGAGAATGCCCAACACGGCATCTTGTTAAAACCACTTGGTCTCTACGAGACATACCAAGTGTATAAGAGTTATGGCCAATGACAGGGTGAATAGCGTGCAGTTTATTACACACCTGCACGTCCCATTCATCCTGCCAAAGGCGACGGACATACTTAAGAATGTTAGATTTAAAATCAGTGTATGGGATTTTAACTTTTGATACGGATTTATTTAGGGCAGCCTTTGCCTCCCTGTCCACGACTGTGTTTCCATGGATACCAACATGGCTTGGTATCCAACAGAATATAATATCTTTGCCTCTTTTAATCAATTTTCTATGTAAGGCTAAAATTTCCATAATAAGCGGGTTTTTGAATTTATTATTCTGCATTGCCAAAAGGCAGGAGAGCGAGTCACTACATACCATTGTCCTCTGGGCACGCCCAGAGGAAACATATGATAAGGCCAGGAGTATAGCCCTGGTTTCTGCAGAAAAGATAGACGATGAAGACGGAAGACGAAGAGAAGAGACCCGCTGTTCTAAGACAGCCGCAGCCGCAACCCTGTCCTCATCCTTTGACCCATCAGTGTATATAAATTTATAATTTGGATAATTAGCCTTAATTTCAGCAAAAGCTTGCTGAATTATAAGAGGGTTTGTATTCGATTTATTATATTGACGTAGATCAAATATTAGTTTAGGTTGTGGAAGAAGCCAGGGAGGAGACTCCGGAAAAGATACCGGAGCTATCTCCTCTAGCTTGATGTTAGCTTCCACAACATGGTCCCGTATACGAAGACCGAACGGAGGGATCTTCTTAGGACATTTAGTATATTTGTCTACATATGATGGATTGAAAACACAGTCGTAGGCAGGGTTTGTTGGGTGAGCTTTAAGCTTTGTTGCATATTGAAGGCTGAGTTTAATACGTCGGTTATGTAAAGAAGGCTCATTGGCCTCCACGTATAAACTCTCTACTGGTGAGGTTCTAAAGGCACCAAGGCTGAGCCTCAGACCTTGGTGATGGACCGGATCCAACATTTTAAGATATGATTTCCTAGCGGAACCATAAATGATGGACCCATAGTCCAATTTAGACCTCACCAGAGAACGATATAAATTAAGTAAAACAGATCGGTCAGCACCCCAATCGGTGCTAGACACGACCTTAATTATATCGAGAGCCTTTATACATTTAGCTTTAAGCGTTTTTATGTGAGGTATAAAAGATAATTTACTATCGAATATAACTCCTAAAAATTTATTTTCCCCAACAATCTTCACTGGTTCATCAAAAAATTTAAGCTCAGGGTCTAGATGAAGTTTGCGTTTATTGCAGAAATGCATACCGACGGTTTTAGACGTAGAAAATCTAAAACCATTGGCAACTGCCCATTTCTCGATCTTATCGAGACAAAGCTGCAGTTGCCACTCGATGTTATTCATATTTTTCGCCCGGTAGCATATCAGAAAATCATCTACATATAAACAACCCTCGGTTCCAGATGTTAATGTTTGGGCCAAGCTATTAATTTTGATGCTGAACAGCGTAGGTGAAAGGATACGGCCCTGGGGTACACCCATCTCTTGCTCATAAGAGTCCGAAAGAGTGGACCCCACCCGTACCTTAAACTGACGATTTGCTAAAAATTTGGATATAAATATAGGTAATCGACCTTTAAGGCCCATATCCGCGAGGTCTTTTAAAATGCCATATTTCCATGTGGTGTCGTAGGCCTTTTCAAGGTCAAAAAATACTGACACCACATGTTCATTATTAATAAAACCATGGCGAATGAAACTTTCAAGTCGAACAAGGTGATCCACTGTGGATCTACCTTGACGAAAACAACATTGGATATTAGATAGTAACTTGTTGGTTTCGAGAAACCAAACAAGTCTATCATTTATCATCCGTTCCATAGTCTTACAGACGCAACTGGTAAGAGCTATGGGACGGTAATTATTTGGATCAGTATGATCCTTACCCGGTTTGGGAACCGGGATAATACATGCCTCCCTCCATGAGGGTGGAAAATTACCAGTTATCCAAATATCGTTCAATAAGTCCAAGAGAGTCTCAAGTGGTTCAGCTGGTAAATGGTTCAGAAATTTATAATATACGTTATCAGGACCACATGCTGTATCATGTGCCTTTCTGAGTGCAGTTTTTAGTTCATCGATATTAAAAGGACGATTATAATCTTCTAGGTTTTTAGAAGAAAAGGGCAATTTCATTTTCTCCTTCTGGTTTTTGATATGTTGAAATTCTGAAGTATAATTCTCAGAAGAAGATTTTTTTGAAATGGATTCCGCTAATTTATTAGCTATATCGGATGGAGAAGTTAGTGTGTTATCTCCATCTTTCAAGTGCTGGACTTTTGCTTTGTTATTTTTACCCTTAAGTTTCTGAACCATATTCCAGACCTTACGCATAGGTGTTTTTGACGTAATGCCTGAAACGAAGTTCCGCCAACAAGATCGTCTCTTGGACTTAAGTAATCGACGAGCCTTGGCTGCAAGAATACGAACCTGGTTTAAATTTTTATCAGTAGGACAATGGTTGAACTTGCGCTCAGCCCTTTTACGGCCCTTTATGGCTTTACGACAGTCATTGTCGTACCAGGCTTTACTTTTGGATTTTGGACTGGTCGAGGTCTTAGGGATAGTTCTATCTGCAGCTCGTAATATAAGCTGATTAAATTTAAATATTGGGTCATCTGCTGCATTGAGAGTCTGTGGAGTTATATCAGCCTCACAGAACATCTCAAATGCCATCCAATCTGCTTTATCGAACTTCCACCTAGCTACACGTTCTAAAGAATTAGAAGTGACATGCTCTAGGATAATAGGAAAATGGTCACTACCACAAAGATCCTCGGTGCACTCTCCAAGAAAAATCCAGGAGAAGTGATGGATCTGTGATAGTGAGATCGATAGCAGAATAGATGCCGTTACCCGCATGCAAATGAGTATTAGAACCATCATTGAAATAACACAGTTCCTCCTTGGTTAAAAAATCTTCTACTACCTTGCCCTTATTATTTATGCTGTTACTTCCCCATAAGGGGTTATGGGAATTAAAATCGCCCATTATTATGAAGGGTGTGGGTAATTGTTCTTTCAAATTATGTAACTGTAAAGCTGACAAAGAAGTGTTCGGCGGAATATAAACCGAACACAAAGTGACTGTCTTAGACATTGAGACACGAACGGCCACAGCCTGAAGCTCTGTATCCAGAGCAACAGGACTGTGGATAATATTGTTATTTATGAAGATAGAGGAGCAGCTTGCAGCGCGCTCTTCTTCGTGACAAAATGTACTATAAAGTGAATAATTTTTCAGAGTTATTTTATCTTTGTCAGATGTCTTCAGGTGAGTTTCCTGAAGACAAAGGGCAATAGGGTTTAATGATTGGACCAGCTGTGTTATTTCAATAAAATTAACCTTAAGACCTCGACAATTCCACTGTATAATTTTGTCGATTGCAGACATTACGGAGGGAGGCGAATAGGAGACTTGTCTCTATATTTGGACCGAGGACGACCCTTTCTTGGAGATCGGCTGGAAGATCTCCCTGGTGCGGGTGATGTATCCATCACATCCGCATCTAATGTTGAAGGCACGACGTCCTCCAACGATCCAGACCTGTTAAATGTTTGGATTGGATCTCGAGTGGCTTTAGACAGACGTTCTGTATGGCCACTCGGTTTACTGGTTTTAATATTACTTTGAACTTTGTTATTGGATTCGTTTTTGTCGTTATGATTTTTAGAGGGCTGAGGTTCAGGTATATTTTTTTCGGTATTCTTTACTGGTTTTATTTCTTCTACTGTGAGGGTCTGGGTTGAGCAGGAGTTCCGTTCAGGGTGAGCTGGACGTTCAACATTGATCGGGTTAGGTTTGTCGTTTCCAATGGGCCAAGTCAAGGAAGTTTGAGTTGCAACAGATGTTGCAGCTCGCTTGACTACATTGGCAAACGAAGTCTGCGGTGTCGTACTCGAAAGGGAGGCCAATTTGCGGGCCTCCTGATAGGAAATATTGTTTGTAGTTTTTAAAGTGATTATCTGTTTTTCTTTAATGAAAAGAGGACAGTCCTTAGAGGAGGCCATGTGATCTCGGCCGCAATTGCAGCACTTAATTGTGCTGCTGCAGTCAAAACCATCATGACCTTCACTGCCGCATCTGAAACAAACCAGTTTATTTTTACACTGGCCTTTGCCATGACCAAACTTTTGGCAAGTAAAACACCGTGTCGGGTTAGGTATGTATAAATCCACATTAACCCTATACGGGCCAATGTAGATATATGATGGTAGAGAGGTACTAATAAAGGTTATCAGATAGGTGTTTAATTTGAGGATGTTGCCAGCTTTTTTTGTTGTGAAACGCTTCACTCTGACAACACCCTGTGGTTTTAGTTCTGCACAGATTTCTTCTTCAGATAGGTCGAAGATATCCCCATCCCTGTCACGTATTATTCCCTGACAGCTGTTCAGGGTATTGTGAGGGGATGTAAAAACAGATATATCAGAAATCCTATTCAATGACAATAAATTTTTAGATTGTTGTTTCCGGAAACATTCGATTAGAATGTCTCCGGATCGCAGCTTTTTAACGTTTTTAAAGTGCCTGCTGCACCCTCCAAAGCCCTCTTCAAAAGAAAAGGATGAATTTTAGAGGTCGGCTTTTGTTCACTCTTTGTTGAGAAAACAATAAAAGCCGGCCAACTTTCCTGTCCAATGTCTATAGAATTTGATAAAGCCTCCAGCTTCCTCTTTTTATCAGCCCCTGAAATTGGCTGAGAAGACGATCTCAAATTAGAAACATTTTTAGAAACGTTTAAGGTATTCATAATAAATAATCACGGATTCACCCCACGTGTTCCCCACCCACCACGGAGTGCCAACAAGGGCGATGCCTCAACCTGGGGATACCCAGCAGGAAAGACACCAAGGATTCCACATGGGGTATACTCAAATAGATGGCCTTATTATGCACACCCCATTCCCCACCCGAGCTCCTCCATCACCCACCCTATGAAGGAGGTTGCACATTAGACACGGACTACTTGAGTGACCCTACAGCCACCGCCTCAAACGCAATTCCACGAACGAAATTTGAGAAAAATCATTTGTTCTCTAAAGAATGTTTACATAGAGAAGGTTTGGAACCACCCAGAGGCAGGCGTGACCAGCCGATTGATCGGATCGGGCCATCCGACCGCCCGTCTTTGGAGAAGTAAGGGCCGAAGTGGAGTGTTGGGCGTGAGGATCTCGCAAGATCAACCCGTCCTCAGCCACCAGGATCCCGTCCTCCCCCAACACGGGTCGCAACCCACGGCAAACAGGTTGCCCCTTTAAATCGCCTTGTACGACCAGCCCGGGGAGGCTGTGGAACTATTCTATTCACCGGAACCACACGGGAGAGCCCTAGGTTAGTCGCCTTGTACGACAAGCTTGCCAAGAGAACTGGGGCCCTATTCTTTTCACTCCCGGGAACCCCACGGGGGCTGACGCAAAGAAGAGATCCATGGAGGGGCCTTCTAGCGGGGGATTCGACCAGATTTTCATCAGCGAGTACAACGACCAGGCATCCCCTTTAGGCAGCGTGGGTTCGTCTTCTGGCACAACCCAAAAACGTGCGGGAAAAGGGTATATCGAGGCGCACAAGAAGGCGATGGATCAACTCAAGTCTACCCTCCGGGTGCCCAAGTACGGATCTAGTAGAGATGCCGTCATGGCGCTCGGAAAGGCTCTTATTAGGCCCAGGAGTATGTCAACAATGCCGAACACAAGGTACCTCTCATGATCCGCGCGGAATGCTCTGGATGTAAGCTAGAGACTGTTTTGACGGACAGCGATGGAGGGGTGCCGAAGATGTCGCTGGGGTTTATGAGCGTGCCCGTATCCAGATCAAAGGTGTTGACCTACATGGTAAGGATCGCCGCAAACGGCAATAACAAGCTGCCCGAGTTCGCCGCCAAGCCCTCCCAGGGTTTCACGGAAGCTACATCGGCCGTCGCTTCTAAGAACATCGGGGTATACGCCGCCAAGAAAGACCAGGATCAGGTGTCCGTGAAGTCGTTTTACCTGCACCCCGCGGTCCAGCAAGATACGGAGGAAGTCTTCGACATCAACACGGAACCTCAGGTCGTAGTCGTTAGCGTCCCCGGGATAGCCGTGAAGACCACCAACAAATACAAGATGCTTAACGGTATCATGAAGGCGGTCGAGGACTGCTCTACCTCTTTCGGAGGTGGTATGGATTTTGGCGCTGTGGCGCCACCCGTCTCCGCCGCACAGAATGGCTCTCTGAAGTCCGCCATCAACTGGGTTTTGCTTAAAGCCAAGCCGAATTTCGAGTGCAAGACCGTCCAAAAGTCTATCAACAACTTGATAGACGCGGTGATGGCGCAACCCCTAGGATTGTTTAACAACAACAAATTGCTGGCGTGGGACTGGGACACGCTGCTAAACTTGTTCGTTTGGGGCTGTTTGATGTCCGCCAACGGATTCCTGGTGAAACAAAACACTTACTACGACGGTATGACCGTGCCAAAGTTCGCGATGATGACTAGCTCCTCCAAGGTCGAATTAGAGCCCGTGTCTCAACATTTCCTGGCGTCTGGACCGACTTTGGTGTACGCCAGGACATCCGTGGACAGTTTCACCAGTAAAGCCTCGGGGGAAGCCACTCGGTTCGTCACCTGTTCCATGTCGAAAATCAACCCGTTAAGGCAGCTAATCGGAGGCAACATGCTGTGTTTGAACAACACGACGATGACCGGAGTGTTCCTACCATTAAAGTCTTACACGGGAGGAGACTACCGTTTCGATGTGGACGAGACCTGTGAGGAGATTTCCACCATGGGCGACCTTTCCAAGGTAGAGAGGTGCGAGAGCGTCTCCAGGAACACCCCAGCCTTCGTGGCGAAGATCAGGGACATGAACGGACTGGAGGAAACGGACGAGATTACCTTCGAGCACGTCTACGGGTTGTTCGAGAAATACTCCACTCAGGTGCTGTTGGACGACCCCGACATGGCGGAATTGGCGTGTCACATAACGGACGCCCACTACGTTGCGAATGTATGTAAGAAGGTGGCTGAACAGCAACAAGAAGAAGCCTGCGAAGAGGATGGTCTCGACTTTAATGTCGTTATAAACAAAACTACGGCGTCCGCTGGTGTTGACGCAACTGGACTAGACGGAGAAGTTTCCACCGCGTCCATGGTGGAGTTTATGGATAACTAGTTGAGTTGCCTGCGGATCCTCCCCAGCATAGTGGCCATGGACATCGTGGGGTTTGTTTGAAGGTGCCTGTTCACCAGCCCCCGGACGACGGGTGTGGATGCCCCGGGGACGTTTTTCTGCATGTAAGCGATGTAATCTTCCACCCGCGGGACGTCTGCGCCGCCACCAGCACCACCACCATTGGGCGCCCGCTTGTGAGGAGCCATGCGGTCTCCCCCCACGACCCTCCCTGGCTGCGCGACCGGTTCTTTTTGCCGTCGTTTGTCGCCGCAGTTGCACATTGAACTGTGCCTGCACTGTTTTTCCTTTGAAAATAAACCCATGTCTTTATTCGTTGCGTCTTTGTGTGTTTATTTGATGGTAAGCCCGCGGAACGAGATTTGTATTACTAATATATCTCTGGCAAAATAAGGGGAAGATGTTTTTTTTGTTTTTAAAAAAAAAACAAAAAAAAACATGATTAACGAAGGTATAAAGCTGTTTGAAAAAAAGTTCTCCACAGCTGTGGGGTTAAGTTCGACTACACTGGCGTTGCCCCGGACGGACGTGGATGACATGTCCCCAATAGAGATGTTTTACGCGTCTACTACCGGTGCGGCCGTCGCGTCTTCTTTGACCCCCCCAAGAAGACACCACGGCGTTTCTGGTGGACCGGCATAAGGTATATGAAGGCAACCGTAAAAGGATGGAAGACAAGGCAGAAAGAGAAAAACGAGACCGTGAAGACGCGGCCTGCAGGGAGCATATGAAACATTGGATCGATCGGACGTTAACCGAGGACGAGACCCAGCCTCTGTCTAGATACCTCCACAGATATATCAGAGAAAATGCCACGGTCGACCGAATGAATGCCACCGCGGACGTGGTGGAATCATCCTCCACGGGCAGACCCTACTATATTTCCTACTCTTTTTTGGTAGACGGAATATACCCTGTGGTCGACGGAATGCATAAACGAAATAGGATTCTGGGCTTGCGCCAGTCCTACTTTAAAAAAATTGAGGGCGGCGATAAGATACAGTGGACAGCGGGTGACTTCAACAGGTCCGTGACGGGCGCTGTGTTCGGTCCCGAAGTGGCTAGTTCCAGGTACGACGACAATCTCCAGCGTCTTTTTTTGAAGCCGCCGTTCGACATCAAGGAAAACCAGAAATTGAACCCGCGGGGGGTGTTGTTGACGTACATGGCGATGTACGCCCCCGACCACGACCCGCTCGTGGACGTCGCGGGGGGCACGCCAACTACGCTCAGGGGCTTGTTTTCGAACGTCCTCGACGGCACGCTGTACAGAGGCATCACCGTGGGCGCTTTGAAAGATCCCTTCGAGGTGTCCGACCTGTACGAGGGTCAGGACATCAAGAAGTTCTGCGATAGACTTTTGCTGTGCTCTTACTACTCTGTGTTTCTTACGCTACTGGGGATAAAAGCGTGGAGGTCGGATAGGTACCCGAACGATAGATTCGTCGTCAATTCTAAGGGGCTCGTTACCATCAAACTACCCTACGGGGAGGTTATACTGGACAAGGACAACATGTGGGTATTCAACAGCAAAGAGCAAAAAACCATATGTTTTACGGATAATTTCGAGACTTTATTATACCGAATTGGGCGTGAGTAGTTTTCCATATCCCTCCAGGGTAGCGAGTACGCCTGCGTAGTCGTCCGCGAAGGTAAAGTATGCCGACGTCAAATTCGTCTCTTTGATTACCGATATATAAAAATCGGTCAGTCTCTCGTTATCCATTGTCTTGGAGAGAAATGGCCGCGCTTTGTACGATATACATTGTCCGTGCAGGGCGTAGGTGATGTAGAGACACAGCCCGCTGTGGTCTTCGGGGGTTAGCCCTCTCTGTCGCTCGTACCTCTCTTGCGTGAGCCCCGCAACCATGAACAAAAATACCATCGTGACGGGGTCTCCCATCGTGTTTAGCCCCTCGAATACCTCCCAGCGGCTATTTCTGAAGAAATCCTTGATATCGGCGATCTTTTGGATGAAGGCCACTTCGTCCACCAAGTTCATCTTATAAGGTCCGAGTCTTAAGTAAGCTGCGAAACACTTGAGTAGTTCCAGCGATTCCTCTTCGAAATCAGGCTCGACCATTACGGCAGTAGCCATGATGACAATAATGTGTTGGGCGAAGGAGTAAAGTGGGGAATATCTAGCGAAGAGAAGTTTGTTACAGAATAGGATCTAGTTTTACAGAGTAGGGACTTTTTTGTGTCTCGTTATGAAGCGGCCGCTGCCTCGCAGTTAAACCATTTGGACACCGAGGTAAGGTCGATCAGGCCGCTGTGGTGCACGTGGTCGCGAACAAAAAACTTAATTTCGTATTCCCCACGTGTATTGGATTTCAGCTTCGCCACCAGGTTATTGAAACAACACTGGGTAGTTTCGGCGGACACGAAGGTGCCCATACCGAACTGGGGATGTAACCCGACCATCCTGTACAACAACCGAGACGTCCTGTTAAGCTGCTGCACGGACTGCACGAACATCGACAGAAGCACCTGGTTATACGTCTTTACGCCGATCACTTTTACGGTCCTCGCCTCTTTCGTCCGGTGATTGATGGCCAACACCTCAGGGACGATCCCGCCTTGCCCCAGCAAGGTGTCCAAGTTTCTGGCATACTCTTCCGGAAACCGGTCGTGGAACCTCGGCAACCGCTTGTCGACAAAGCTCGTTGGTCGCGCAGAGGGCGCGGACAACCCGACGTATTTGAGCCCTCTGGTCATCATAAACTTACACAACACCCTGTGAACGTCTGACCCCGGGACAGCCTTGCGGTATATATCGGACAGCCCATTGTCAGTCTCTTGGGAGGGCATCTGGGTGATAACGCAATAGTGGATATCCATTATGGGCGCGTTCGGGAAGTGGTTTGAGGTAGTCAAAGATGGGTCCGTGGAGCGGCTGATGGAAGTGTGTCGGGCGGCCTCTAATAATAACACGGACGTCACCGTCGCCCCAGATTACCTGAAAGCGGTCAGGTTGAGCGTGCTTAGGTACCTCTTTAACGCGATCTACTATAACGTCAACTACAAAGATCTGGCATTGTCCAACGTGGAACACATGACCAACTTCTTCATGTACCCAGTAGACCCGGCCTTACCTACCCCGAAAGTTTACCCGTTTTACGAGACCATGTTCGCAAACACCTCTACCGTCAACCGCGGGTACCTCGCCCACTGTTTTTCGGTCGTGATCGATGCCGGGTTGGGAGATCACCCGTTCGTCACCAGGAGAGATTTCGACCTTATACTTCTCCACGAGGTGCTGACGGGAAAGATAAAACTCTCTAGAACCTTGTGCAGGAGCTACCTCTTCAAACGGTCCTACAATCCAATGGCGGAAGTGCACAATTCATGACTATATCATGACTATACGAATGAACTCGGAAATACCGCCCGCGGTGTCCCGGTCGGAACCCACGAGTGAAGGCGCGTACGTCATGCGGGCCCCCGCGGTGCTGTCCAAGCGGGTTTTGAAGATAGGGCTAGCCTTCTGCGCGGACAACGTGCTCTACTGGACCCCCTCCAAGGTGGACTCTCTGGTGGAGTTCGCTAAAACCACGGACGTTCGGGTGAGCACCGTTAAAGTACCATCCAACACCCTGTTGTCGGTGACGAAAGGCCTCTTCTTGGTGAGCGCGACCCAAGGGTTGGTTATCAACACTCGCGACTGTCATCCTTACGTGTACGTCTGGGACGCCTCGGGGGTGTACAGGTACGACAACATTACAGAATATTTGTACAGCCATCTGGGGAGCGTCGTAAGGGCGACGGTGCGACGTGTAGTGGGAAAATGTATCAACTGATCGAGGACGAAGAGTGGGACTATTACGATAGGAAAGATCACGTGACAGCTTTTAACAAGCGCGCCCTGGAAAGTGGGTCCAGACAGCATCCGCCCGTCCCTGTGTATTGTTCCACGCCATGCCGTAGGGTTTCCGCCCCACCCGGCTCGGTCGTGGTCGACGTCAAGAGGAGACGGGTCTTCAGGGTACCTATTTCATACCCCACGATGATAGATAAAAGGGCATTACCCGTGTGTTGGGCTTGCCCGGGGGCAATAAAAGATATGAAAGCTTTAAAAAGCAAACGACCTCCCACCGCCGTAGCGTTCCACAACGCCAAAGAAATGGACGTAGAAGCGATGTTCAGGTTTTACGAAATAGAAGGCGCCCAGCCCGTCCCGGAAGTTATCCGTGGTTTGGCTACTTCTCAGCCTCTGGGGCCGGATCACCAATGGGTGGTGTTGGGCAGGGTAGTGGAGGCATCGGCATTCCTGTTCGCGGCCATGTCCACCGACGACACCTTCCCTGAGAGATCGATCACGAAACCCGCCTTGGGCAAACAACGAAAGATTCATTACGAGCTACTGAGGTTATGACAGTGGAAATGTTTAAAGTCAAGCGGCCGGTGGTAGTCGCGGACGTCTTAACCGGCGTGTATGTCATCGAACCCAATCCTTTTGTGCCCAGAAGACGGTATAGGAAATCGAAGAAGACTATGTCTTACAGTACGTACGGTTGTCTGGAAAAACTCACGGAACAAAGAAAGGACCCCCCGGAGCTAGTGGTGTTTGTCACTGACGACCACGACGGGGTAGCTGCAATGATCCATTTTTACGAGTCCATGCCGAATATTAGTAGTATCGACTGCTACCGAGGATGGAAGGACCTCGCGAGAGCCTGCGGGGCGTATTCTTTCGAACAGTGTTGCTCGGAAGAATGGTAGCGCTTGCATTTACGGACGTGTTGTTGTTGACCTCTAGAGGAGAAATCTACGGCAACGAAAATGTGCTTCTATGTAAAGTGGGCAGGCTGTTGGTGGTATGCCACATGGGGCAAATAAAATGCTACGTAATCAACTCACCGGACATACCCGTGATTCCTTTCATGGCCCAGAAGCTGAAGGAGGAATGTCTCTCAGGGTTAAAGAAATGTTCCACCGCATTCGGGGTGCCGGACAAAACTAGCCTGTCGGAGGAGCCCGATGTGTGCTTTAGGGTGGGGATTAACGGGACTTGCGACATCTCTTTCGGTACAGAGCCCGTGGAGCTCAAAAACGGAGGAGAGGCGTTCTACAATCTACTTGTCAAGGAAGACGCGAGGGAAGAACATTTCCACATCTTCCGAGATATGGTGGAGATTAGAAACACGGCCTCTAGGGTGAAAGTGTTTATACACTCCGGCAAGTCGCCGATCCAGGGTAATTACGACGTCGTGGTAAACATATCTACGGCACAAGCGGTGCTAGACGCCATACCTTACTTCTGGGACGTGTATTACGACATCAATTCTGGGGGGTGGAGCATAACCCCGCTTTGCACAAATTACACAAACTTTGGCCTCTTTAAACAAAGTAGGACCCGGTCTGGTGTTATTATTACAGATTTGGACCGATGTTACAGAATAGTACTCTGTATTTATGTAGGCGTGGCCAATACGTGTATATATTAAAAACGAGAGCGGATGAATGAAAATTTCATTCACTTGCCATCGCCTCTTTCACCATGGATGTCGACACCGTATTAGCCCACTGTTTGGAACTCAAATACGTTTACGGGACTCCCTTGAGAGGGGTATCGGATGATGTAATAGAAGACGTGGTGCGCACGACCGCTGGTACCGTACAAGACAATGACGGGTTATACGCGAGAGTGGCTATCGAGTTCGGGGACATGCAGGTGGAGCATCCCCAGTACGGCCAGCTAGCCGCCAGGGTGTTGATGTCTCAGCTGTACCTCAATACCCCCGGGAGGTTTTACGACGGAATGAAGAGACTGTACGAAGAAGGGTATCTTTCCGAAAAGACTTGGTCGACGATTGATTTATACCGTGAAGTGCTCGCGGAGATGCTCGACCAGACCGATCCCAACGCGGATTTCGACAATTTTACTTACCAAGGCGCCTGCCACCTGATAAAGTCTTACCTGCGCAGAGGTGACGATGGGACCGTGATCGAGAGGCCTAAGCACGCTATGCTTAGGGTGGCTATTGGGATACACCCGGGTAACATAGAAATGGTGAAAGAGACATTCTCGTTGCTTCTGGACGGCACCCTGTCTATGGCCTCCCCCATCATGTTCAACGCCGGTACTACCACGCCCCACATGGCCAGCTGCTTCATTCAAACGGTCGACGGAAACGACGCCGTGAACAAGTACGAAGGTCTCAAGGAGACGGCCGCAATTTCGAGCATGAGTGGCGGCGTGGGCATGAACGTGGACGGCAGCAACACCCACATGTTCAACATTGTGGTGGACAGAACAATTAAAGACGTGCCTCAAGGTGGGGTGAAGAACAAGAAACGGCCCGGTGCTGGGGCGGTCTACAGGGAGCCCTGGGAGACCGATTTTATCAAGATTCTCGTTAACAAGCGGACGGAAGGTGGCCGAGAAGACGAGAAACACAAAGACCTGTTTCTCGGCATGTGGACCCCGAGTCTGTTCGTGAGGAGGATCGAAGAGAGTGTTGAAAAAAAAACACCCGTCATGTGGTCTTTCTTCGACGGGGCCGCCGCGGACGAGCTCAGGGGTTTGTACGGTACAGAATTTGACGAACTCTACGAACGGCTGGAGAATGAAGGAGAGTACGCATTCCAACAACCCGTGCTGGACGTATACAGGGTGGTGTGCCAAACCCAGAAGGAAACGGGCGTACCTTACCTGCTGTTTAAGGACATCGCCAACAGGCGCAGCAACCACAGCAACCGAGGCACAATCAGAGGGTCTAACCTCTGCGCGGAGATCCTGGAATATTCTGACACCCGGGAAACGGCAGTTTGCACCCTCGCCAGCATCTGCGTAAGCAAATTTCTCAAGAGCGTCACCCGCGGGGAGATCGAGTACGACTTTGCTAGGCTGGGTAGGGTGGCGAGGGTCGCCGTGAGGAGCCTCAACGAGACGATCGACAAAAACATGTACCCGTCCCGTAATACGAGGCGATCGCACTTGGCTATGCGACCCGTGGGTGTAGGTGTGAGGAATGTACAGGGGTTGTTTCTAGAGTGCGGACTACCATTTACGTCGGGGCCCCCCAAACGCCTTCTGGAACGCATTATGGCGGAAATATATTATTCGGCGCTGGACGAGAGCCGCGTCATGGCCTTGCTACGAGGAACATCGTACGACTTTTTCGAAGGGTCAATGTATTCTAGAGGGATACTGCAGCAAGACACCACGCCTTTTAGACCGGACTTTGGATGTACATTCTGCGCCGGCGGGAATAGATGCGATTATTGCTCCGTGGAACTGAACCTGCCACCTCCTCCGAACTGGGAAAAACTGGCCAGGGACATCGTGAGGGGCGGTCTACTGAACTCTCTAGTGACCGCCGTCATGCCTACCGTAGGCACCGCTCAAATTTTCGGTCATTACGAGGCCGCTGACCCCATGGATTCTTTAGTGTACCTGGCTAGAGTCAACAGCGGCACCTTTCAGGTGGTGTGCGGGCGTCTGGTAAAAGAACTGGAGGCTCTGGGGCTATGGACGCCGCTGATACGCAACAAGATTGTCGCCAGGGCATGAAGGAGATCCCCGCGCGACTGAGGGACATCTATAAGACTGTATGGGAGATAAAGCAAAAGGAGCGAATTAAGATGGCCGCGACCTACGGGCGGTACGTGGATCAGGGGATTTCTTTCAACGTCTTCCTTGAGGACCCCACCAACGCCAAGTATCTCACCCTCATGCTGTACGCCCACAACGAGTGCGACATGAAGATCGCCAACTACTACCACAGGTCGAAGGCGGGCGTGGACGCCAAGAAGGTCGTCGTGGAAGCTGAGTTGGTCAAAGAGGGGAAACCGCTCATGTGTACCAGAGACGACCCGACGTGCATGGCGTGTTCTTCCTGATCACATCCCCAAACCTCCCCGCCCCCATCCCCTTCTTCTCGAGGGCAATAGTACCTAACCGAAAGGACAACATTGCGGGAGGTTATTTTTTTTTTGCCGTTTTTTTTTATTTTCCGATTAAAATATTGCAGTAAACGAACCCGTGTTGTTGTTGTTTTTCAATCACTCTACATCCAATAGCTTGGGTTCCTCCTTCTTCTTCTTCCTCCTTTTGGGTGGTTGCGCCTCTTCTCCATCCAATACCTCAAAAGTGATGAGGTCGTTTTGGGGAGTTGGTTCGGATACCCCGCCACCACCGAAGAAACCACCAGCAATGCTTAAAGAGGAGTCAGTAAGGGAAGCCGCGTTTAATGGCATTCAACTCGTCCTTAATGCCGTCTGCGGTCAGACTAGCGTTCCGGGCCCTGTCAAAGCCGTATGTTTGCTTCCGTACCCCCTGTATGATACATTCCATGAATTGCTGCACGGACAAGGTAAGGTTTTCGGCGAGACGCATGATGTCGTCCACGGCTCGTTTGACATCGTCTCCCACTAAGACCAGGTAAATTCTGCGTTCGGTGGCTGAGGCCGCGGCCGTTTCTATGAGACACTTTACCACGGGATCACCGCCGAAATCCCCACTACCTCACAAGCCATTGGTGATGAACACGTCGGGGCTCGTGAAGGGATTGATGGAGAAGGCTGCCACGGCCCGATCGTACTCGGCAATGATGTTCTCCTGACTGTATTGACTCTTAATACATCCCTTAAAATTGGTCGCGTTGAAGGCGAGTATCTCCGTGAGGGCGCGCTCGTCGGCGTCCAAAGCCTGGGTGGAGTTATACGGCACGGAGCCCGCGTAGGCAAACGCGTTGGCTCGGAACACCCTCCCACTACCGTATCCAGTGTAATTGCTCACCCGCACAGCCCCCATCACCACGCACGCCCCGCTCGCCGCCATCGGTTCGAACAGGGCTCTCCCCAAAAGAGATTCTGGGTGAATCATTAGCAAGATGTCCTCTTGCAACGCCCCCCCCCCGCCCATGACCCCCCTCGAACTTCTTGTTGGCGAAATCCGCGAACACCGTCCCGTAGACGTCCTCTATTTTCGGGGGTCCTGCCGCCACGTCCGCGGGTGCGTATACGGGCCGTGGATCGCAGTTCCCTTGTGGTAGAACGTAAGGCGCCTCTGAAGGAAGGCCGCGTCCATCAGTCCTTTGACGAAGTAATTGACCAAACAGGTCAGCTTAGCTACCCTGCCTTCGAATAAATTTGCCATGTCGATCTGATTGGAAGCCACCCCGGCGTCTTTCCCGGATATCTTAAGACTGCCCAAAAAACCCATGGCTAGGATCAAGAAGGTTTCTTTCGCGGAGACGGTGACGCTGGTGCCCTCTGCCAGTCTATACAAACGGATTTTATTGTCCCTGGCCATCTCCTTGTCCACGTAAGAGTTGAGAGCGCCGATGAAGCTGGTTATAGTCTGCCGGAAAGGCCTAGTTATCTTGCGCTCAAGTTCCCTGGACATGTGTCTCGGGTAGGGCTTGGATTTATCCAGGCTGAACGTCAGTGCGGGCGATGTGTTCTCGAAATCCTCAAGCGACTTTCGGTCACCCTGGGTCATTGGGATGTAATCCTTGAGAACAGACTCTGACCCGTCCGCATAACCCGATGCGCCGTGTCCGACGAACCGAGAACGCTTCCTCTTGCCGCCAACCGATTCGGTGGTAGTTTCTTTTGATTCGCCGGGGTCAGTGTCCATCATATCTAGGAGGCACGGGAGGAAAGTCCTGGTTGCTGGGTCGTGCCGCAGCAATCCCCCTTTGGGCCCTTCGAGCAAATCCATGATGTCGGGGGATTCGACCTCGTAGAAATCTTTGGGGTCTTCGTCGCCGTAGGGCAGCACCCATCAAGACAGTCTCCTCGGCGGACCCTCCCATCGCGACCGAGGGTTTGTACATATACACGGAGGTGTTGTCGAGGCCCAGGTTGATGTAGTCGACTATGCCCAGCGGGTAAACCAAACTCATTCCTTCGGCATCCAGCATCGCTTTGTTGACGTAGGAGCTCTGCGGGGTAAGGACGAAAGACGGGCGCCAGTCGTTGCCGGAGGATTTGTTGAAGGTCATGAAGACAAAGTGCCGCGGGTCCTGTGGCGAGCCTCGCGCGATCTCGCACATGGACGTGGGTAGCCTCAGGGTATCCTGCTTGGTGTAATCCGTCCTGTCCACGTGGCAGGCGCCGCTGAACATCACCGGCTGGACGGTGGTCATAATGTCCTTATGCCAATCCCTGCAGTGGTAAATGGAGGACACCCCGAAGGCTCTAATGTTCTCCGCCAGTCTAGACAGGGACAGCCGCTCACCGTCGTCGTCCAGAAGAGCCGGCCTCTACATCTCCACCCCTTTGCTTTTAGGATTGGCGTAGGTTAGGATGTCGTCCAGTTCTCTTAGGGTGATTACGTCAGTGTAGTCTCTGGTCATGATCTTGCGTTTGATGTTATCCGGCTTTACCAGCTTGAAGAGCAGCTGCCCGCCCGTGGGTCTGAACAGTTCGTCGACCCCGACGTGGCACATTGTGTACGCGGGTTCAAACCTATAGGGTGTAACCGAGCCCATAACGTCTCCTATGGGTATGGCGGTAGAACCCGTGAAGGAGTGCATAGAGGTTTCTGAATAAGACATTGTGCTGGCTGTTTGTTTTTATTTTAGTTTACGAAAACACGCGTGTGGGGGGATGGAAAAGACGAGACAACTAATAGGTATATTGGTTATTCCGTCGCCCCGCGGCTCAACAACCGCCGATAAATAACAACGACATGGCGTCCTGTTCGAATAAACTACTGAAGTCATTAGAAGCTGACCTACAGAAGGAAGTAGAGGTCAAGAAGGCAAGACGCATTTTACAATACTTTAACGAAAACAAAGGTCAGGGGGTACCCACGCTGTTGGTAAAGGCGGCCGTCAAGACGCTCTACAGGCACAACAGGAAGAAGTCGGTGCAAAGAGAGAACAAGGTCACGCAGAGCATCTCCAAGTATGCCGACATCATCGAGGAAAATATGTCCGCGCTGAACGGCCTAGTGAACGACATTATGTGGGACACGACTAACCTGATGGACAACATGGCTTTAGACGACCCAGAAGTGGAAGATGAGCAGGTAGAGGACCGAGAAGACAACATTGGTTTTCTGAATTCATTATTGCAACAATCGCAGAAACGGCCAGAGAGTAAACCGAAGCCCGCTAAAAGAAAGCCGACGGTGGTTGCGCTACCAGAAGTACCTACGAAGGCTCCTTCGTCGGACGAAGACGACGCTCACGGAGGAGGGGCCACGGCCCTGCCGGCGGCCCACGGGTAACGGGGTATTACCATCGGAGGGGAGGGGGGTGGAAATTACATTAAAAAAACCAATACCATTCTTTTGCGTTTACAATATGTTTTATTCCGAACAAAAAATGAATTGAATGTATCTTCTACAACAAGTAGGGAGACCGCGCAACATTGAACATGGCCTCCGCGAGGTGTCCGTCCACGTCCCGCACAGATACCTCCATGACACAGTTGACGCTGAACGCCGTGAGCAATTACGGCCACTCCTTCATGGCGAGCTCCTCCTGTTCTTCATCAATCTCCTCCTCGGAAAGCATTTGGGGCGACGGCACATTGTGCTTGTCGAAGACGGATGGAAAGAATGCTCTGATGCGTATCTTCTCGGTGTCTTCCCTCATGTAGTCCATCACAGACATGGCCTCGCAGAGCATCTGGCGGCCTATCACGGAGCTGAGCAGCTTGATGGAACACCGATTGTCTTTCACGGCGGGATCAAATTTTCTCTCTACGCGATTTTCGGTCTCGTCTTCGGCATCGTCGTGGTACCACAAAGACCACTCCGCGGAGGCTGCGGCTTCGGCGCCGATGCGGTCGCACAGCGGTTTGTGTTCTTTAAGCCTCATAGGGAGACGTCCGGTGGGTTTATCCCAGTTGATGATATTCCTGATCATGGCCGATTTTTCTCCGAACAGTTCCTTGACGGTGACGTCGTCTTTCTTCCAGATGGGCCTGTGATGGGTGGGCAGGTGAGACGATTTAACCTCGCCGACGCTAACCACGGCACCCTGAGCAAATTTCACTGGCGTGTCTGCTGGGCAATCCCCTTTGCCGGTGAAGAAGACGAAATCGGGGGTGGTGGAAGACAGCGGAAAAGATGGTTTGCAAAACTTCCCGGGGGGGACGAAACATTCCCCGCGCAGTGTTAGCTGAGTCTCCACCCACCTCTCTCCGTACTCCCCGAAAGACTGGTAGAAGGCAGAAGGTCCGGCCGCTATTGCCCTCTTAAATCCACCAAACTGGTGTGGTGTAAGCGCGGCCATACTGCGCAGACCTTTGGTGTTTCCTAGATCAATAGAATGGCTCGAACCGACCGTCAGTGACCCGATCGTGTGTTTGAATATGAAATCGACGGACTCTGGGAGAAAGGATCCTTCGTAGACCACCTTACAGAAACTTTTCTTGTCCGTTATCCTCTTCAAAACGTCCACGAGGGGAGAATCATCGTCGTCGTCATCGATGATGATCCGAATATAATGCAAGGTGTAATCGAATAGAGTATCCTGGAGAGTTTTCGGGCCATGAACGGGATCGCACTTCTCGTCGTCCTTCACGAGGCCGCCCTCAGACGAAACCCCGCATTCCGTTTTTTGCCGTTTGACTTCACCCGCGGGCCCTGGCGTACTATCGTCTACGCAGCTGTCATCGTCGAGCCGGCGTTTGGGACACTCCCCACTGGTTTTCGCTTGCGTCGGAATAGGTTTAAATACACACTGGGAAAACTCTATGGGTTTCTCCGCAATAGGCGTGGGGGGCACGTTCAAATTGTCGACCGTGTCCTTATATAAAACATGCGGCTGTTTGCAACACCTACCGATGCCAGAGTCGATGACGGGAATGACGTCTATCGGGTCGGGATCGTAGTCGGTGCTGCCGGTAGAAACGGAGCGATTAGACATCTCGAAAGGGGCTTGTTGTACCTCCGCTTAAAAATCAAAGAATGAACCTGGCCTCGTCCAGGGTTTATTTAAATAGTGTATCCCTCCTTTGTTGTAGAGTAAGCTCTAGTACCGTACTCTGTAAAACAATGAGTGTAGAACCAGGTTTGTGAGTAGATCCTAGTCTGTAATAAACGGGTCTTGTGACTCCACGGTTTAATACATACCTTCTTTTATCAGATTTTGTCCCCTTTTTCTCGGCAGGCGCCGTCCCATGCAACTCAAAATAGAAATCATATCGCTAGGACGGACCGTGTCTCTAACGCCCTCTTGGGTAACCACGGAGTATCGTGTTAGGGCGTCCGGTTGTTTCACATCGAACCTGCGCGTGACCATCAGGGAGACCACGGTGATCGGGTGATTGTATTTTTTATCATCATCGAGAAAAGACAGTCTATAGGACAGGTTCCTCAGAAGGTTGCTCAGAGTTTCCTTGAGCTGTGCGTCGTGCGCCCCCCCCCCCGGTCCGCTCTCTACGGTCTTGTACTCGACGTAGACGATAACAGTTCGAGGCACGTAAAACACCAAGTCGGCCCTACGAGACTGTTCTCGCACCCTGTTGACCACCACCTCCTTGAATATGTACACTGGTGTTTCGTCAGCCGCGCTCATGGTTAAACTGGTCAGTTCCTCGCACATGGGCACGGACACCTTTTTACACGCCCGGATATCCTTCACGGTAGAGAAGTAACGCCCGCAGTCGGTTTGAAATCGCTCGTGTCGGTGTATCCCCCTTACCATAGGGGATGAGAAAGCGTGCTCCTTCAAAGCCCTACGAGGCATCTTGTAAGAAGAAAAAAGCGAAGAAGAGGGACGAAAAACTGACGAAAATCGAGCACGCACACACGCCCGTGGTCGAACACGCTCTACGCACTCTGTACGGGTTCCCGTTTAATAGCAAAGCAGCGAAAGAAGGGGGTTACACTTACGGTCGTTTGAATCAGAGGTACGTCGACGAGATAGGCCCAAGGGAGCTGCGAACACACGACGTGCTGGTGGTGAAATCCCCGATGGGCAGTGGCAAGACGGCCATGTTCTTGAAGATGATCGAGAGCTACGAGAGAGTCCTCATCATCTCCTGCAGGCGGTCGTACAGCGACTACTTATGCACCGTGGTTCACGGGCTGGTTAATTACCAACAAATCAACGGACCCATCTCGGCCGAAGACCACCCCAGAGTGGTCATCCAGGTGCAGTCCTTGATGCGGATCAAGGCGATTGAATGGGAAACAACGTACGCCCAGTGGGACCTGGTGTACGTAGACGAGCCCTACGGGGTGTTTAACGAAGTCATCTCTAGGGTGACATCGAGGTATCGCATATGAATAGGGTCGAAGGGGTGGGGGAAAATGAGCCGTACTTGTGGGAGCCATCTCTGCGGGGAGACCACCGGTTACTCATCCCAGACGATACACTGGACGCCGCTGTGTTTGCCGCAAATAAGCTCCAAAGGTCTTTCAACAAATCACCACGGCTCTTTTTCGACGTGCTGGTGGGTCTTCTCAAAGCCACTTCTATCGAACACGACGGGATAGAGTACAGACGGTCGGGGGGAAGAAATTCAGGGAATATTTCACCGAGGACGAGCACATGCATCGGGCCGTGGGGGCGTGCCGGGAGCTGTTCAAGAAGAGGATCACCAAGTACACTTCTTTGACCATGGACAGTTTCAATGACATATTAAGGGGCGAGCCAAGTACGGAGAGGCGGAAAATCATCGAGGACATTGTGCTCACCCTTAGGCTGTTCAAAGGCGACTTGCCACGTCGTTCTTTGTGCTGAGACACCTCAATAAGCACCTACTGTAGCTGCAGTACGTGGAACCCACGGACGCCGTAGACTTCATGAGGTACGAGGAAGAAGCCGCGGCTGTCGTGAACCCGGACGATCTCATCATGCAGGTCAAGCGGAGGCTGTTCGAAAACAACACCACGACCGCCCTGAAGCGCTTCGAGGATTTTGACTCTGCCGTCACCCTCACACATTCCGCTCTCGACGACAAAGAGTTCGACCTGGAAGCGCTGTCGAAACTGCTTGTGAGCGAGTACGAGATAAGCACAAGACGCCTAACTGCCATGCGGCACGTGGCCGTAGAAACGGGGCTGGGGGTGTACGTGGAGCCCGGCGACGATCCCGACGAGTCGTGTCGGCTTATTATGCCGGCAGCGCCCATGAGGGTGGATATACACAAGATGGTCGCTTTATTGTTATTATGAAAAGAAAAAAAAGACACATAATTTCTTTTCGTTCTTTGCCTATAATTTACAGATCACACTTTTTTATACTACCCACGTACTCCTGATCACTACACCCCCCCCCCCCGAAGAGTATTTGGACTCAATACAATAAAAAATTTTCTAACAATACGGGACCCCTCTACAATTTTAGCAACACCTCTGAAGGTCGCTATTGATATTGCTATTTTTTTTACTATATAAAATACATTACATCTAGCATTACGGCCCGACTCAGACTATAGTATTCTTATAGATTTAGCAATAGCAACACATGGGGCGCGGCTGAATGGTAGGATTTGCATAAAAGATATGCCCCATAAGTGCACTCATATCCTCTCGGTATACACTAAGAAGACATTTTCTATACTCGTATTAGCTATTGTTGTACTCAGAGGTGTTTACGAATGACATTCAGATACCCCACGGGGTATCTTTTTTAACAATATCATAAACGTACCCACGGTTTAGTGTTAACTGTTAGGTGAATACCTTCTGCGGACGTATTACAGGTAGTCGATATGTGTTTTTTTTATTATTCGACAAACTCTATCACCCCCCCCCCACAAGTGTTCCCGTTGTTGTCCAAAATTCGACCGGGTGTATTCCGTCACCCCTATACATGTACTCCTCAATCACACCCGCGTGCCGCCTGCTCATCATCGTCCGGAACCCCCTGCGAGTATAAAACAGGCCACCATTAAGCGCTACATTGTGACGAGCGAAGCCGAACTGGAAGAAGAGACCCTTCTCGGTCTTCCAGCGAGTGTCACTGTGTATGTCCCCGACAGATTACAGCTTCCTTCGGGCGCGTTGCGTGGCACTTGAGGAGACAAAAGTTGGCGTTTAGAGGTGAAGTTAAAACGGATGAATTTTAGGAAAAATAACTTCACCTTCCCACTAACCGCTGGGGTAATTTTGGACCACTCTCCGGTTGTGCCCGCTGACGTCCTGAAGGAGCTGAATCTGACCCCGGGTGAGACAGTTTATAATACATACCACGGATATATTCTATGTCTTCCTTCGAAGGTTACGGGGGGGTGGGGTGGTTGTATAATTTAGAAGTTACCCGGTGGGTAATAATTAACAATCTCTCTCTTTTTTTTAACTGTACCTCACGAACATATATGCATACACAAAAACACATTTGTCATTTTTTTATACGGTTGTTTTATTCACAAAAAGAACGCGAAAGGCAGTCCAACCGCCATTGATCTCTGTAAATAACTTTCGACTCAGTCTCTCTGGGGTTCCTATCGACGATCATGGCGAAAGAGTCCGATACAACCGGTAGGAAAGATTCAACCAATACTCCGTAAGTCTCGTCCGGAGAATCTACGCGTATGGCCCCTCGACCGAATGCTTCATTCAAGGCTTTTCTGGTGTCTCCCACGCTGTAACCTCTGTACAACACGGCGAGGGTGGTTTGCCTCGGGATGCATTTTTCTAGCATGTCGGTCGCCTCATCTAGGGTAGATGCTCCTCGGAAACATGTCTTTATTGTCACTCCTCCGTCCGCCCTGTGGGTATAGTACACTGAAACGCACCACACCAAGTCTTTCTTAGTTTCTTTCGCCGCGTTCTCTAGTACCTCCGGTATGTCGGTATGGTCTGCCGCGTCCGTGGCTTCCGTGGAGGTCCACGTCTCGTCCATGCGGTGAATGATGAACCTCTGTTTCAAAAGTTCGGCATCCGCCTCGGTTACCTTGCGGGTCTTTGTCTTTCTATCGTAGGTGCCCATGCAGTCAAACAAGTGTTTATCCGACAGCAGCAACAGCTGGAGGTCCGCCCGCGGTTCGAATGAAGCCCTCTTGTGATTGCACGTAAAGCCAACGGCCGCGCCACAAGTGAGCGCTTTCAGCTCGTCCATATCGAACCGCCTTTTGGGGCCGTAATTGTCTACAAAGAGGAACTGGGCTCCTTCGGGTATTCCGGTCATATTTTTTGGGTCTCTGACGACAGCCCCGTTTAGAGCCCCGCAGAAGTTGCGCATGAACGTGGATTTTGCGTAGCCGCTCGCCGTGCTGTAAAAGAAATAGTGTTTCTTCTTTTGAAGAGACCCTTCGCTTCCCACCATTGAGTCGAGGTTGTAAAACTCTTCCCCTGTGTCTGCGTTTATATCTGTCTCGATGGTGGGTGTTTCGGCCCACCCTCCGCCATCTCCCTTGAACGACTCAATGGTGTACACCCGGGAGGTCTTGAAGCAGGTAAACTTCGCTCGCTTTTCGTGAGGCATATCCCTGGTGGTGCAGTCATCGATGTTAAAGGCGCTGGCTCTCGAAGACCTCTTGTAAGGATGTTGGCGGCCGGTTGCGGAAGACATGACTGATAAAATCATAGCGGGCTTCTCGCTTATATCTATTGGGATAAACATAGTAGGTTCCGATGACACAGAGGACTACCCGGCTATTCATAGTACGATCCGATGACACTGAGTAAAACACAACACACAGAGTAGGCTCCGATGTCACAGAGTAAGACCCAACTATACAGAGTAGCGCACCCGGGGTCAGATTCAGGACGTCCGCGGGCACAACCGGAGAGTGGTCCGAAATTACCCCAGCGGTTAGTGGGAAGGTGAAGTTATTTTTCCTAAAATTCGGGAATTTTAACTCCACCTCTAAACGCCAACTTTTGTCTCCACAAGTAACGCGCCCGAAGGAAGCTGAAATCTATCGGTGACATACACCGTGACACTCCCCGGAACACCGAGGAGGGTTTCTTCTTCCAGTTCGGCTTCGTTCGTCACAATATAGGTCTCTACCCACGGGTAGTCCTACACGCACATGCCCCACTCTAACGAGAGGTATTTTCCCCTAACGCAAATACGAGCATATTACACCCACCATCCGATCCACTTTTTCTTTACACACACAATACAGAAACCGACTTTTTTTCCCGATGATTTCTTTTTATTTTTTACATACATTAAACCCTTTCCACCCTAGATGTCTGAGCCCGGAAACACGAATAACTATTTTTTAAAAAAAGAACCACACACACCAATGATTTATTATTAGTCGTCGGTGTGTGTAATTTTTTTTTTTAAAAATGACATGTAACAGGGCTAGAGTCTGTGGGGACGGCGGAGTGAACCGTTTTAGAAGTGAGCTCGGCCAAGAGATGGACGCTGTACAAACATACCCGAGATGCCATACACAGACGTTTAGCCAACACTCTGGTAAAAGACAACCAGTTGGTTGTTCTGGGTGATTTTTCTTCCTCGAGATGCGCTTTCAGGAAGGCCGGGAGCAAGCTCTCATCTACTACCAGATAAAAAATGTACAGCTGGGCGCACTACAGATTCAAACAAAGGCTCCTGGACAGGGCCCGCGGGACTACCACAAAGGTCATTTTACAAGACGAAAGTTGGACTTCAAAAACCTGCGGGCGCTGTGGCAACATCAAAAAAGATCTAGGCGTCGCCAAAGAGTACGTTTTTGAGGTGTGCGGGTTGACCGTAGACCGCGACGTAAATGGCGCAAGAAACATATTAATAAAAGCAATGTCATGAATAAAAATTTGTCTTTATTATCATCATCAATATGATACATGTTCAGGGTATCAGCCGTTTTCGGCCGCTTCGGGGAGGAAAGAGTTATGTTTTACAAGACACTCTACAACAACCAGTGTGTATCACGTAGCCGCTAAACAAAGAATTACACAGATATAAAAAAGCAGTCTTATCTTCCTTTTTATTCCTGCGGACCACTGTCTGACTCGGGGTGCCATTGGGAAGCTTGATTCGCAGCGTCGATGCTACATTCAGCATAGCGTCCGGCAATGGTGGGTTGTAGGCCAAAGGAGGGACGTCAGCTTCCGGGTAGAGTCCGTCTACGTGCGCGGAACAGGAACACACTTTGCAGTCCACCCCTTCGGGGTCGTTCTCCGCGGAAAAGTCAAATTTAATGTCTCCCAGACACAGGTAGCACGTGTATCGGTCAGTCCCCCAAGTGTCGGTGCACAGCGGAGGGTTGATCTGGTACGTGGCGTGGACTATCTTCTCCTCCTTCATAAAACGTTCCACGAAACCAAACGTGCCTTCTTTAGCGACGATTTCGTGAAAGTCGTGTCGCCCACCGGGCATCAGGCAGGAAGGCACCGAGGAAAAGTCCGCGGAGGGGTGGTCGTCAGTCTCCCTTTCTTCCATAAAGGTGCCCGCCAGCAGTTCCATGTCGGAATTGTTGAGCTCCCTCGCCTTGTCCTTGTAGGCCTTTTGTTTTTTCTCAGACAGTTTGCTCAGCTTATTGACGAGAGGAGCATTGGAGGCCAAATTGTCGAAGTAATAGAGGTCGTAGGCGGCGGTCTGGAGGTTTGTCTCGGCAAACTTTTCGGATTTCATCTTGGCGTTTATGGTATCTATGATCACCGCCGTCGACGCTTTAATATCATTGTCCACGTGTCCCTGCTTGGTATCTTCTGAGGTATCCGCCCACAGCAGGCCGCGCTTTTCGCAAGTCCCCTCAAAGAGCCGGTGGACGGCGGCGGAAATGTCTTTAACTTCCACTAGGTGGGTGTTGAGACACTCCCTGCAGTGTTTCTTCTCGGTCGGCTCGAAGACCAGCGAAGACGCTTTTCGCTTTATCGTGCCGTCTCTGTCCGGGCATACATAACTCCTATAAATTTTATTCTGCGCCATAATAACGAGTTTTTGATGTTTGCACACGGTGAGTGTTTTATATATACACAACTCGCATTGTTTACAAAGCGAGATACGGCTGATGTAGAGTAGGATCCGGTTATACAGAATGAGACCCGAAAGCGGCTTTATTACAGAGTCGTCTCCAGTTGTACAAAAGTAAAGAAGTAAACTAATCCCCCCCTAAAAGGAAATTGATCTAGATGCGCGTCCGTGAATATTTGTTAACCGTAATAGAGAGGAAAGCTTGTTCGGTAAGATATATCTTTTTTTTTACAATGGCTGAATACGATACTCGAGACCCACCCACGGGCCAGGAAAACCCCCACGAACTGGACCTCGGGGAAATGAATTTCGAAACCATCCCCTTGAACAACCAAGACGAAGAGCCCGTTAAGTTGGCGGATGAGAAGAACCCAGTCGTACCTTCCGTGGGTATCGAACCCCCGATGTACTACACCGTCACGGAGAAGATACCCGTCATACCCACCCCGAGGTTCGAACCGCCGATGTATTCCAACGCCACAGACACCCGTGGGCTTTTGCGGTTCCCGTTCAAACTAGCTGTCATAGAATTGATACTGTGCGGCATACTTATACTCGTCAAGAGTTTCGGAGGCGACCGATATGCGGACGACGACTTCACCTTCTGGGGATACGCTCACCAGGCTAACACCGGGGTTATCTTCACGGTGGCCTTGGCAATATGCGGCCGTGTAGACGCCGCCAGCCTGTTAATGAAACCCGTGCGGTACCCAGACATCGTATGGGTGAAATACGCGGTATACTCAGTCGCCGTTGTTCTGGTGGTCATGCACAAGGCCGGGGATTTACGGCTGGACTTGGCTTTACCCTACGGGTTGATGATGGTACTGGTATTCGCCACCCCGGCAGTTACCAGAAGGATCCCGGCGCTATCCTACCTTATCGTCTGCTTCTCCGTATTTGCTGTGTACGCGGTAGTGTTCAGAGTGGCGCACTACTGCCCAACCAACACCCCGGATGAAATATATCTGGTATCCGCACAGCTCGCATTCGGAATAGTCCTACCCCTAATAGCGTGCGCATTACCTCTAGTTATTCAGCTGATTTACCCGGTACCCACGGACACTCATTACTCTATGGCGGAGGTATTCATCGCCTTTTCCGCGATCGTTCCTTCCCTAGTACCCACCAGCCTGTGATGGGAGTATTTATTGCATCAATGATTAGTTTGTTTTGGGGAGGGGGGTTTATAATAGACAGCAAAAAACAACAACAACAATACAACGATATCTATGGGATCATATTTTGTTAATTTTGTAACCATGATGGTTGGTCTAGTGACCATAGAGGCTTATGCGGGCACTAGTCTGTTTATAATGTTCGCGTAGTGAAAGATGGGACCTCGTCAAAGGGGGGGCATCTTAATCCTGCCCCCCCAACCCGGCCATCCAGAGAAATTCGGCGTACTGTTGACCGATGTGGTTTCTTCGCCTGGTGAGATCTTTCACCGCGAAAACATCCTCTAACGTGCCGTGCGGTAAGGGTCCCTACGATTACATGAACGGCTTTCGAAAAAAAAAACCAAACGGCGAACATGGCCTGCGTGACCACTAACATGGTCGACCCTAACGCATTGTGGGAAGCCCAATGCAGCCCACAAGGGTCCAGGACTATCGAGAAGGTCTGCGCCGATCTAGGCTCGGAATGGAGCTACTTCGATCCCACGGGTGTACCCGACGGATGCAATATACACACAGACGCTAACCGGGAAGCGCTCGCGGAGGTCCCATGCACATGCCAGTGGCTAGCAGAGCCCAAAACGGAGGCTCGTCTACCCGTGATGTACTCCACTAAATGGCCCGTCCTGTGCCAAGGCAAGGTTAGTTTCGTCGCCGACAGCGTGTCCGGCCCCATGTTCTACCCTGAGCCATATAAGGTGGTGGGGGGTGGCGTGTGCTCGGGTAGCGCTTCGGAAAAACTGACTCAGGAGGAGTTTTTGAAAATGACTCTGCGGGAAATCACGGACATCATGTGGAAAAACGCGGTCATAACCAAGGCCGCCTCTTTAGTGAATTTCACAGCCGATCTCGCGAAATTTTTACCACAGCCGACCACTTACGAGGTGCACCAGCTGTTAGACTCGAATCCTTTTGATTCTGAAAATATTGGAACCAATAAAGAGATCCTGAAAGCGGCATACGCGAAAGCGGTCAAATCCGCCACGACAAAAATGAATAACCTCATGGGCAACTGCATGGCGCAGGCCTGCGGCCCGCTCCCTCCTATCGCCGCGGACCGCGAAGAGGAGTACCCGCTACCCGTGAGTGAATATTCTGAGTACCCGCGAGAGAAGACGATGGTGATAGTTGTGGAACACGCAGAGGGCCCCGCGGAAGAAGTAACTCCTTTGGTTCGCGTGTTAGAAATACCCCCGGAGGTCAATGACTACGGAACCAAGGTTGACAAAAATCTAACCACTGGGACGAAAATAATCTATGCGATAAGCGGAACCGTGGCTATTATAGCTGTAATCACGGCATTGGTCTTGTCTTGTCAGCAATACCTGGATTCAAGTCGGCAGCCGAAATAAACCACCCACACGCCCACATTTTACAGAGAATGATCTATTTTGGTACATGGATGCCGTAGTATTTAACTATTTCCTCCCTGGATCGGAAGGGTTAATCACAAAGTAGGATCTAGGTCACCAAAGATAGTGGATGGGAATATATATATACAAACGCAGGTAGGGAAAAAGTTTATATATGCTTTTCTGTGTGGGGAAGAAAAAGTCATGAATTCGAAACATGCCATTTGTGTGTTTGTGATATCAACTTGTGTTGTGTGGGCTACACCGCAGCAGTCCGGATGGTGCGTTCGATATCGCGGTGTAGAATACAAGTCTGAATCGCCCGCAATTAATTTGACTGGTGAGGTTGACTGCAGTAACTTTATGGATTACCTCAAGTACGGGTTATGTATAGACGACGTCATGCTGTGGGGCTCATCAAAATAGTTTAATTATTTAAACCCAATCTCCAACGGATACACCGAACGATACAAGCCCGTTACTTTTAACGCGCTGGGATTACGATTGGTTGAACAACAAGACATGCCGCACGTTCATGTACTATACGAAAACCCGCACAACAACCCTGTGGGTAGCTATTTCGTTATGTCCGGGAAAAAGGCTTCCTACGAATGGTACACCACCTTCATGACCCTGATTTCGGAGTTCGCCAATGTAAAGACGGTGTCGTTGCACTCCAGATGTGATGGGTCAGATTCAGCGTTTTTATTTATGTGGAGTGGTGGGTTCAGAGCTGTCGCAAAACATTCAAGGTGGACATTGGATATCAGAAGTAACTTCGAAGGGAAAGTTGGATGCGGCGTGAGTTCATTGGAATTGCTTGGGTCCGGTCTAAAACACAGGCTGAAAGGCCCCGGGAGAGAATTCCAATCCGATATTGGGTTATGCTTTTACGGCCGCAGAACTAAGCCGGTGTAATTTTTTTTTCGTCGAACAGCCATCTATGTCTTATACTAAGCCCATCACGGGTAAATTCATGGAGTACAATTCATTTGAGCCAGAAGCCTGTCTCACGTGCGCCAGACCGTACGGCGGCGTGTACAGTGATGTTGGAAGATGCGAACAAGAAGGGAACACGTGTCCGTATTATCGGTACATCAAGTACATTAACAGGGCGTTTACTGGTCAGGGTCCCCACGACAAGCAGTGTTTTCACAACAAGGATTTTAGAACAACCATACCTCCCACCCACTTCAAGATAAACGAGGACTGCGAAGACTTTCCGACCTGTAAGTACATCCCCGACCCCGCGGCGAACAAGTGCAAGTACCCGTACCATCCCTGGCTGGTGGAGTTGGCGAAACCAGAATGTAACTGCAAAAAAAACGGCATTTCGACCTTCCTCAATGTCAGTCTCAAGAATCCCGCCTTAACCACCGGAATGATGTTTGAAGTAACAAGGTATACCTGCGCCACCCCGACGTATGTAGAAAATAACGCGGTCCAATTTCACCCACCTCCGTACGTCCCCGTTAACTGCGAGGACCTCTCTCCCGAGTGCGGCCTACATTTCGGCTTTGGTAATTGTTCTGACGAAAATGGTTTCTTGTACAGCAACTGCAAGAAAACCTGCGGTTTGTGCCGGTTGTGCTTTCCCTCCGGTAGTAATACTGACTATGAGAGTATGGTGAGACACATATTACGAAACCTTACAGCGACAACGGACTACCATAATATGACTACCTTAACCAAACTGCATTTCATGGAACTCCATGTTTCGATATACCAGCAATTTCTTACCGCAAGAAACAACGTTGTAAGGCTGTACGAAATAACAGATGACCCTCTACCGCAGATGTATTATATATTTATGAACGGATACAGAAGGAGGGGTTATACTAAAGACAACTATGAAGCTGCCATGCGCGCGTTTTGGGACAGTAAATGGCCTCTGTCCAGCGCGATGAGGTCCGCCTATACGAGCCTGATATCGTCAATGGTTCCTTGCGCCGAGCCCGCCACAATACATCCACCTACGGCCCAACCGGACAATACTCTGGAAAAGTGTTTAACTAACCTGAGTAACTGTGATTCTACTTTAAGCAACGTAACCTACGACAAAGAATCTTGTTTAAATGCGTCTGAAGAGTGCGATAATAACCTAAAACAAGCCCAAAAGAACAATAGCGAATGCGAACTTACGTGCGACAGAAGAGTGTTCCTAGAAAAATCGATTTGTGACGACAATATAAGGACAACGAACCAGCAGTGTGAAAACCGAAGCCGAGACGTCGCCGACGAATACAGAGATAAACTTGAGAAAAACAACGAGGAATGGCAGAAACGCCTAGACGACGCCGAGAAGAAGTGGGAGGAAGAAAAGGCCGCCCTTCTGGATCAGTTTAAAAATAACTTCACGGACGCTTCCAAAGCCTTCAGCGACGCTCTTCAAAACGCCACGACATTGTGCAGATCGAACATTTCAGAGGCTGTGGAGGCCGCCCGTAGGGTTGACCATGAAGAATGCACCAATAAACTAGCCAACGTTACTTCTGTTTGCGCGCAGAATTCCATGGAAGAGTGCGATAAAAAGTTATCGGACATCACCGAAAAGCACAATCGAAGTATCTCGGTCATTGTCCGTGAGTGCGCAGAAAATGTATCTAATTCTACCAGAAAGTGCGAGGAGAGTGTTAATTCAATTGTCAAAGAGTGCGCCGCAGTGGTGGACGGCATTGAGTCTAAGTGGCGTGACAAGTTCATAAATATATCGACCTACTATAACAAGACCGTGGAGTCTCTGAAACGAGCCATGAAATCGTCGGAGGGGTGTCACATTGCCTTGCGCGGGTACACTGATGCTTTAAATCTTACCCGCGGGCTTCTGAACAATGCCCTTGACGGCCGCTCGGACTGTAATTCTCGGTTGTCCACAACCATAGCGAACCTGGGTGAATGCGAAGATGCCCTGAAGTCGACCGAAGAAGCATCTGGAAAATGCAATGAAACTCTACGAGGAATCGAAACCGATCTACAGGACACCCTGACAAACGTTTCGAAGTGCTTGGGCAACCTTACGGGGGTTTTAAATGACATTGGCCAGTGCCGCAGCAGCCTAAACGAGACTGCTGCTGACCACGCAGAGTGCTTGGTGATGCTACATGGCGCCGAGGCCACCAACACGGAGTGCCGGGCAACTCTAGATGAATGCCGCGCCGATATGGTAGAGACCCGTAAGAAAGCCACGGAGTGCAGAACCACCCTCAATGCAACTCTAGCCGCCTTGGCAAATTTACGGACATACAACACGGAGTGCCGAACCGCCCTCGATATCACCGCGCACAACCTAACGAATTGTGAGATCAACCTAGTGGCGATGACAAAGACCGAGGAAGAGACGAGATATCCCGCCAAATACTTGCTCGAGACGGCGGCTAACTGTACCGAGGAAAACCGCAATTGCCAATTTAGAGAGGGCGACTTAAGGACCAAGCTATTTGCTTGTACGATGAACTTACAAGACTGCTCCGCAGAGACCGAGGAATGTAAAATGACACAAGAACCTGTGCCAGCGCGCTGGAGTCGTGCAAGGCCGTAGGTAAACAAAACGGCGATCGCGATAAGAACAATAAGGAGTACAGACGCCTGTACACGTATACGGTAGCTACCAGGGACAAGCTGAAGCAAGCGTGTGCGAATTCCGGGGCGCTTTGCAACGAGGTCCCCTGGGGTATTCCTGATTTCGACTTTGAAATTTACGCGCGGGCAGGGGCGGTGTACGCGCTGGCCGAAACATCCTTCGCAGCCAATATCGATAAAGCCCGTCTCCCTCCCCCGTACGATTATTGCTAATCACCGTTGATTACCCTTGATAGGGTTATACTATTATTTATTTCCTCTGTGTTGAATAAATTGTTTTTTTTTTCATTATTATTTACATATAGATATATATATATGTGAGTGTGCGTGTGTTGTATTGTCAAACACATTATGGGTCTGCCGTCGATGTAGCCGGAGTGGAGGAGATTCGAACGTCCCCCCACACACAGTGTCGGATATCTAGGTCACTGACTCGTTAAACAGAGCCGGACGTACATCCCACTCCTTTCTTTTCCGCTAGCCGATCGTCCGTTATACTATTAGTTTAACGAGACTGGATATGTATACCGGTAATATTTTTGTTGTTAAAACAGAGTAGGATATCTAGGCCGTTGACTTATTTTTTTTTTATATACAGAGTAGGATCCAGTTTTACATGGAGCAGTGCCAGTCCCTTTTTCATCACCCCGAACGTGGTTATTTTATACAGACCCGGTTCTAACACATTTTTCCAGACCCGGACCAAGTACACGTTGTTTTTTTTTTACAGACCTGGTCCGACACAGTTTTTATTTATCGCCGACCGAGATACAGTTTTACACGGTAGGAACTCGATGATGCGATTGGTTGATTACAAAGCAGGGATCGCTGCGTTGATTGGCTAATTACAAAGCCGAGACCGCGGTGGCCATGCCCGCCGAAGTCTATAAATACAGGCGAGGAGCGGCGAAAACATCATTCCATCACCCCTCTCCGCCGAAGCAAGACGTGTTTTTTCCTCTCTCTCTCTCGCTGGGATGGTGACTGCTGACAAACACGCCGGGATATGCGTCGTGAGCAACATCGAGCGCCGCTAAACTCCTCGCCGGGTGATGTCCCCACCGCTACGCGGAAGACAGTGAATCTACTCGACGTGTGATCCGGGCAGGAGAGGAGGAGCAGGGGGGTGGTGGGATCATGTTCACCGCCGATGTCACGGAAGACCACCGCACCACGGACGTACGGCCTTCCTTCCCTAGAAGCCGCATCGATCTCTTCGACCATGCACTGACGCGCTCATCCCGAGGAGGTTCATCTTCACCTACGGTCGGCCCGAGGAGCTAAATCTTTTCCGACGCACGCCAGAACGGGCACGCAGAAGACCACCAGAGTGACGTGTTTTTTTCCAACCACGGCCGTACGTTCTCGTGTCCCGAAGAAGTACTCGTCACGCCTTTTTTCCCGATGAGATGCATCTCTTCAACCACGGACGTACGTTCCCGAGGCGTTACGTCTCTCCGACCACGGTCTCCCAAAACACCGGCCGATAGACATCTTTTCATTCACGGTCCCGAGGAGGTACGACCACGGTCTCCTGGAACACCGGCGGACAGACGTATTTTCCACCACGGTCCCGAGTAGGTACGAATCTCCTGACCACCAGCGAAGATCCGCTTCTTTACGAGGCTCAGACATACCCATGGGCCCATTGCAGGCAGCTCAGACGTGTCCCAAAACACTAGCGGATAGACGTCTTTTCCTCTACGGACGTGCGACCCCGAGGAGTTGCGTCCACGGTCTCCCAGAACACCGGCGGATAGTCATCTTTTCCTCCACGGGAAGAGCGGCTTCTTTACGAGGCTCAGACATACCCACGGGTCCATTGCACGAGGCGTCACGGGCACCTTGCAGGATGCTCAGACATGACCCAAAACACTCGCAGGAGTCACGTCTTTACATTCACGAGAGGGGCTACCTCTTTACGAGGCTCAGACATACCCACGGATCCCGTCACCATTCCCTCGTGGGATGCTCGGACATGACTCAAACACCAGCGGATGGACGTATTTTCACGTGCTGTCCAGAGGAGCTTCGTCCACGGTCTCCCAGAACTCCTGCCTCTTTACAAGACTCGGACATGACAACGGGTGCATTGCAGGATGGACGCCCTGTGGGATGATCGGACGTGCCCACCAAAAAGACACCGGTCGTGGTGAACCGAGGAGCTACCTCTTTACGAGGCCCAGACATGCCCAACGGTCGCATCGCAGGACGCTCAGACATGCCCCAAAAAACACCAGCGGATAGACGTCTTTCCACGTGCGGTCCCGAGGAGCTACGACCACGGTCTCCCAGAACACCGGCGGATAGACGTCTTTTCCTCCACGGAAGGAGCTACCTCTTTACGAGGTACAGACATGCCCAACGGTCGCATCGCAGGACGCTCAGACATGCCCCAGAACACCGGCGGATAGTCATCTTTTCCACCACGGACGTGCGGCCCAACGACCACGGTCTCCTTGACCACCGGCGGATAGTCATCTTTTCATCCACGGAAGGAGCTGCCTCTTTACGGGGCTCAGACATGCCCACGGGTCTATTGGATGCCGTGAGGGACGCTCAGAGATGCTCAAAAAGCACCAGCGGATAAAGATCTTTTCTTCCACGGACGTGCTTTCTCGTGGAGCTACAACCACGATCTCCCAGAACACCAGTGGATAGACGTTTTTTTTCCTCCATGGACGTGATTTCCCTAGGTGCTACGTCCACGGTCTCCCAGAATACCAGCGGATAGTCATGGTTTCATCCACGGACATGCGGCCCCGAAGAGTTTCGACCACGGTCTCCTAGAACACCAGTCATCTTTTCATCCACGGAAGGAGATGCTTCTTTACGAAGCTCAGACATGCTCACGGGTCCATTGCAGGATGTCCCAAAACACCAGCGGATAGAAGTCTTTTCCACCACGGCCGTGCGGTCCCATGGAGCTACGAGAACACTAGCGGTCTTTTCATTCACGGGAAGAACTGCCTCTTTGCGAGGATCAGACATAAACACGGGTCCATTGCGGGATGCACTGAGGGACGCTCAGACATGCCCCCAAAACACCAGCGGATAAAAGTCCTTTCCAATGCGGCCGTGCGATTCCACGGTCTCACTAGCGGTCTTTTCATTCACGGCCGAGCGGTTCCGAGGAGCTTCAACCACGGTCTTCCAGAATATCAGCGGATAGTCATCGTTTTCCTCCACGGGAGGATCTACCTCTTTACGAAGCTCAGCCACGCCACCGGGTTGCATTGAGGGATGCTCAAAGATGCCACGGAACACCAGCGGATAGTCATCTTTTTTCTCCACGGGAGGATCTACCTCTATACGAAGCTCAGCCCCGCCACCGGGTTGCATTGAGGGATGCTCAAACATGCCACGGAACACCAGCGGATAGTCATCTTTTCATCCACGGAAGGAGCTTTCTTTTATCCCGAGGACACAGTTCCCTACCCTTGAACACCGGCGGATAGACATCTTTTTTCCACCACTTTCCAGTGGAGCAACACTAGCGGATAGTCGTCTTTTCATCCAAGGAAGGAGCGTTGTCTAACCCAGATGTGTTACGTCTCTTCAACCATCCAGAATATGAACGGATAGACATATTTTTCCCCACCTCGGTCACGTGGAGCCTCGACCACAGAACACTAGCGGATAGTCATCTTTTTTTTCATCCACGGGAAGTACTGCACCCCCCTCCCTTTACGAGGCTCAGACATACCCACTGGTCCATCGCAGGTAGCATCACGGTTGCTTTGTTGGACGCCCAGACATGACCCAAAAGACCCGCGGATAGTCATCTTTTTCCATTCACGGGAAGGCGTTGCTTCTTTACCAGGATCGGACATGCCCCCAGAACACCAGCGGATAGACATCTTTTCTCCACCACGGACGGGGTTTCACTCGTCCCGAGGAGTTACGTCTCTTCAACCACGGTCCCGATGAGTTACGTCTCTTCGAGCACGGTCCCTAGAAGCTATAACGTTTCAGCCACACCAAAAACATTAGCGGATAGACATTTTTTTTTCTCTACTGACGCACTCGGTCCCGAGAAGTTAGACAATGTGCGTTCTATTGACCAGATGAGTTACATTTTTTTTTAGAAAAAAATAAAACATTGCTTTTGTGTACAGTCACGCCATATATACGTGTTTTGTTTGTATTTTTTGTATCCACGGGTAGTAGTATTACAGTTGCATGTCCGTGGTGTGTGTGTGTGTATATCCTACGCTCACCACACCATTTCGCTAGTCGCATTCTCCCACTCTTGATCATGGCGGTAGTCGGTAAGAAGGTGACGCTGATATGCGCGGCTCGAGATGGTGATTTTGGCATGGCTTGGCGTGGTGGTATCCCGTGGAGGTTGCCCGAGGACATGGCCTTCTTCAAACAGACGACCTTAGGCGCGTCTAGGCCGGGGCTCCGCAACGCGGTGCTGATGGGCAGGAAGACTCGAGAGACGCTGCCTGCGCGAGGCCTGCATGGTCGTCTCAACATCGTGCTGTCGTCGCGCGGAGGCCCGGATGACGGAACCGAGAAGTGGTGTGGCTCTCTGGAGGAAGGGACCCCAGCGTGGAGAGCGTGTACGTGATAGTCGGCGAGGGGGTGTACCGCGAGGCGATGGAGCTGGCCGATGACATTCTACTGACCACGCTGTCCAGAGAACTGTACGGGGCCCCGTGCGACAGATGGTTCCCGGGCACTAAGGGGTTTGCCGAACGCGGCTCTCCGCTGCTGTCCGGTCCAGGTTTCGTGGTCAAGCGATACTCGAGGGTTTTGAACGGCGAATAAAGAGAGGAAAAAGAAAATCATTTATTCGATTATCTCCCTACAGCTCTTGCGCCGGTTTTTGCGTGCGGGTTCATCAAACACGAGTGGCTTCGAAGAACATCAGCGCTAATATCAGCGCGACTTTACCCGCGCCCAGCAGGTAGTTGCGTCTGGTCTGGTGACGCACGGTAGTGTTGTAATAGGCCATAATGGGACCCGTGGCCCTCGGCGGCAGGCGAGCGCACACGTCCCGGGTGAACCGTTCTAACACTACAGCCCACGCCCTCGAGAACGGTCGGTAGTCACTCAGCATGGCGTCGACTACGGCTTTGTAACCGTCCGCGCTGTCCACGGAGGACACTTTCTGGTCCCAATCCGCACTGTCCACGGAGGACACAATCTGGTCCCAATCCCGCATGTTTCGCCGGCGTCATTTTTTTTTTATCAAATGAAATGCCGTGGCACTACACATCGGTTTTATTTACTTTTGTATAACTGGAGACGACTCTATAACAAAGGCGTTTTCGGTCTCATTCTATAGTGTGCGCACATCGAAAAAAATATTCCCAATTCATATGCGGCCACCTGTCTATATATGGGGAAAAAAGGTGGAGTTTGATATCAGGACCTACAGGTATCATTCGCGGTATATTCGCACCTGCTGGTACCCCTCCCCCTGAAAGCGTGTTCTAAAGGTGGAGTTATTTTCCCTAAAATTCGGGAATTTCAACTCCACCTCTAAACGTCAAATTTTGTCTGCACAAGTGCCTCGTATGGAGAAGAAGAGACCACTATATAGAAAACAATATATCAAGGGTACTTCACAGACGGGGTTTACGGTTTTAATTTGGAATATTACGAAAACAGGAGTTTGAAAAACAGGAGTATGAAATCAGAACCTACGGGTATCATTCGCGGTATGTTCACAACAGCAGGTACCCCCTCGACAGCGTGTTCGAAAGGTGGAGTTATTTTCCCTAAAATTCTGATATTTTAACTCCATCTCTAAACGCCAACTTTTGTCTCCACAAGTAAAGCTCGCCGGTGTACAAATAAAGAAGAAGTGTGTGATCCAAGCCAGGTGTTCGTCTTAGTCCGTGGGCAACACCTTGGACCAGGCGTTTGGTATGTACCCGGGAGGGGTTGTTCGGGCCAAGAATACCACTGTCGTGCAGTCCCGACGAGCTACTCCTTTACGAGTCTAAGACATGCTGAATGGTCATTTGGAGTATGCGCGATAACCCACGGGTAGTCGCTCAGGACATGTAACTTTTCCCTCCCACCCACCCCCCCCAAAGAAAAGACCGTTGCCTTGGACCGCACTGGCAGTCGCTTGGGAGATGTAACTTTTCCGCCTCAACCCCCCAAAAAAGCCCGTTGCCTTGCGGCCATGCTCCAAAAGGACCACGGTCCCGAGGTGCTACCCCTTTACGAGGTTAAGACATACCCACTGGTCCTTTGGAGTAAGCGTACTCAGGCATGCCCCCCAAGAACACAACGGGTAGTCGCTTGGGAGATGTAACTTTTCCTCCCCACCCACCGTTGCCTTGTAACCATATCCCAAATACACCACGGTATCATTTTCAAGCTCCCCTTTTTTTCAAACTCCCCTTTTCAAAGTCCCCTTTTTCCTATGTATTAACTATAGTCAAGGGAGTTTGGGGGCCTACGTTCACAGTTATAGAGTTTTAAAAAGGGAACTTTGAAAAGGGGACTTTGAAACCAGGACTTTGAAATTATGCTTTCGTACTACTACTGGTGGGGATACATTCGCTGTATGTTCAATTACTATTAATTTAAAGGTTACTTACCATAGATAACAGGCAGTAACGCTATAGCTACACGCGAGCAAACATGGACGCCATGCAAATTCGTCAGGAGTTTCTACAGTTCGAAATTGATTCTGAGGTATTTAGGGACGAAGCAATGCGAGACTTCGCCGACAAGATTTGCTCGAAAGACGTGATAGTTCTCAACCCTACGGTGACGGGTAATAGACGATACCTGTGCTACATGACCAGGCAGAACGACAGGCGTTTCTCGCTTAAAAATGGGCCCAAAACCGTGGCGAAAAAACTCAAAATCAAGCCGACCAGCATCAACATGGTGCCCGCCCTTCGCAACAGCCGGTACCCGGACCGCGTGTTCGACCTGCTGGACCCCTCCGCACCGATGGATCAGCAGGTGTGCATGGCCATGGGTCAGTACGCCAATTTCAAGATGATCGAGAACTACATGAACACCACCATGACCCAGAACAAGAACAAGTGGGTGGCCAAGAAGATAGCCGAACAGGGCTCCATTAAAGCCGTAGCCGACGGCACCCTGAGCGTATGTCAGCTTAAAGGCGCTAGGGCTTACGATGCGGAGCTGGAGCGGGAGAAGGAAAAAGAAGAGTGTTTGGCCAGAGAATTACATCGAGAGGCGCTAAACACGATTTCCCTAAAAAAAAGTCCTCCAAGGGCAAACAAAACACGGCTACTCTTTCTTTCTTACTTTTGGCGCGGACCAAACTAGTCTTTTATTCTCGCACACAACCCTTCTTCTGGGGCATGTTTGTAACCTTTTTTTTCCTTCCGAAAAAGGTACGTGTGCTTTCGCTCCTCCCAACCGAATAACTACCGTGGACGAATTGTTTTAGGTTTTTTTTTCGCGTGCGCGTGTATGCGTGTTGTTTTTTCCTGGGGCGGCGTAGTCGTTGTTATGGGTGGGCGTGGTAGCAGTGTAGTAAGGGGTATGCGTTAACGGCGGCCGATAGAAATGGTTTTCACTCCCCCTATGAATTATTTCGCTCCCCCCCTTGTTTATTTCTCTCGATTTGTGCTCGTAGGTTTTTTTTAGAAAACCCACACACACTCGGTACGTACAGGGCAATAATGTTCAATAGCTATGAAACTGCAGGTCACAACCGGTGGGTAGGTAATAGGATCCAATGGGGTAGTATCCCGTGGGGCAAATAGTAGCCCGTAGGTTACAGCCCCGTGGGTAATAGTAGCCCGTGGGTTACAGTAGCCCGTGGGTTACAACCGGGCCCATTGGTAATAGTAGCCCGTGGGTTGCAGCCGGGCCCGTTGGTAATAGTAGCCCGTGGGTTACAAGTAGTGGCTAGGTAGTAGTAGCCCCGTGGTTTACAACCGGTAGTATCCCGTGGGTTACAGCCCTGTGGGGCAATAGTGGGTTGCAACTGGACCCGTTGACAACCGGTATGCAATAGCCATGGGGTACACCCCGTAGGGTAATAGTATCCAGTGGGTTACAACAGATGCCGTGGGTAACACTAGGTATCATGTGCAGCACATCCACGGTTAACACTACGCCCACCACTGTTATCCGCGGCAATCTGCATGACCATATATGACATAAACCATCCCGGATACAGACTTGGCCGCCGCAGCATTATTTCTGCACGCTATGGCTGTGCTTTACACGATATTAGGAGTATTGCTGGTTATACTTCACGTGGACACCGCGACTTTACCCTACACGGCCATTTCTACTACCGGTGGACCGGCGACCTCGGGGTACTCTGAGGGCACAACGGCCGTAAGTACATCGACACCCACCGATGCTACTGCATCCCAGTCGGCAATCACCAACACCACTGCTATATCCTCCACTACCCAAGAGGCGACTAGGCCATACTTCAGAGTAACCGAAAAATCCAGCCAGAAACCGACGGAATGGTACAACGACCCTGTGTATTTGAGTATATTAGTTTTAGGCTGTCTGGCAGTCGCCTCTTGGCTAGTGTTTCTTTTGTACAAATGTTCCCAGTGGTGGGCCTCTAAAGCGTGAGGCACGGAGAACTATTATTTATACATCGGCGTCCACCATTACCCACGAGCGAGAAACAAAACAAAAACATCACGGATTCTTATATAAAAAAATATTCTCGTTTCTTTATATACATATATATATATATATTAACAATAAAAAACAAAACTCCATGGACTCTGAAGATTACAACGCTCTGGAATACGAGGACAAAAGATACAAAAAAAGCGACAAGTACAAAGACAAAAGAAGGAGAAGGAGGCGCACCACTGTCCAATTCGATTCAAAAGTCTTATGTTTACAATACGAAGTCGCGGACGTCCCAGAAGGCAATTGGCGCGCGGACGCCGTGAGGTTCACGAAGAGGTTTTTAGAACTTGAGAAACTTCTCGGGCCGGTGTTGCTCCGGAGGATCACCACGTGCTGTACTTGTCCATGCTTGCAGTCATCGCGCCCTAGCGATTGACCATCAGGCGGGCGTTGGCGGGGTCGGGTGTGTACAAGCCGGACACCGTCGACGCCCAAGTGTCGAAACCGGTTGGAGCGAACGCTGTCAGTCGACCGTTGCAGGCGGACACCACTACGCCCAACTCGGGCGCGATCTCAGAGGCCAGCAGGAGGACGCACGAAGAAATGGTTTTGAGGTCCAGCTGAACTTCCACTCTGGGGGCATGCCGATTCAACGCCGCATTTTTCGTCCTTTTTACCATGTTTTCTAAGACCGCCACGGACTCTGAAAAACATAATTAAAAAAAAAGAACGGTTAAAACACACGCAAGGCGTTTCGTATCTTATATATATATCGTATTTATTCGGCGTCTATATTATAACCCGAGCGACATCGAAAAGAATCACAGGCTCACCTTCCGCGGTCCTGTGGAGGGGTTGCAGTGGTGCGGTTGAAGGGGCTGGCCCCGTCGTCAGGTTCAGCATGTCCGCCATCTTCCTCTTCATCTCCGCCATGGATTCACCGACGAAGTGCTCGAAATTGGTGTCGTTGTTCGGGATGGACTTCTTCACGGATATTTCTGTGAATTCCTTGAGTATATCGTAGAACAGCGCCGTCTGAGCGGTGTTGTGTTGGAAACTCAAAGAAGCCAGCCCCATCATAGCCTTGGCGACCAACCCGCGGTGTCGAACCGAATTCAGCAGCAGCCTCCGGTGTTTTGACGGGCAAGACATCTTAAATGCGTATATTTCACCGAACGCGTGGACCATCTGAGGACAAATGAAATACCGTATAAATTTTTTGTTGTTTCGTAAATATAACTCGTTCAGGTGAGAAAAAAATAAAAAAGCGGGCGGGGGGATTACGCGGCATGAAATAAAATCACTTGTAGGGAGGGGGTTGGTTATCTATAGTTACAAAAGTATGTCTTACCTGCTTCAAAAAGTCCTTGTGGACCTCAACATTTTCCAGTATTATCTCCAGCATCTCCTTCATTTCGGCGGCCGGGTTGAATGCTGGGAGCGGCAGTCGAGGCCTCGGGGGTAGCACTTCGGGCAGCGGAGTCTCCTCCGAGTCTTCCTCGCTCGTAGCAGCGGGCTCGGTTTGGATTTGGGTGTCTTTAAGGACGGGTTTCGGGGCGGCGTAGTGGATGAAGCTCCGGTCATTTTTGGACGCTTCTATGAACTGCACGAAATTGAATTTGGCGTTCTGAAGAGTGACGTTGCCGCTAGTCGCTCCGGGCCGCATGGTATTGTTCACCCCGTCTTTGCTTTCCGGCACACCGACGCCGAATTCGAACGTGCCGTCGGTGTGCGCCTCGAAATATCCCATGTCGTGTTCGTATTTCCCGCCCGGCACCCACTTCTTGCCTTCGCCGTTGTCCGCTCTTGCCCTCGTAGAGTCGTACCAATTTTGGTATTCAGCGTCTTTCCTATCTCCCGGAGTGCGCTCTTTGCGCCGTCGCCCGGTGGACGTGCCTTCCCCGGGTCTTCGTCTTCGTCAGATATCAATATGACATTTCTTCTTCTTCTTCTTCGACGTCTGACTCGTCCCCAGAGCCGGCTGGCTCGGTGAAGCGGTCATAACACTCGTTCTCCTCCTCGACATATTCTTCCTCGTCGTTGTTCTCGTCAGGGATTTCGTCGTCGGAGCTTTCTTCGTATACTTGAGCATCTTCTTCCAAGCCGCAATTACTCTCTTCTATCGGCTCGCCGGGCGGTGTACCTTTGGTATCCAATGAGGGTAGCTCGCTCTCGTCTTCGTCGGTGATTTTCTCGTTTACTTTAGCGTCTTCTTTCTAGCCGCAATCGCAGTCTTCTAGCAGCTCGCCGGGCGGTGTGCCATTCACATCGAACGGGGGTAGTTGGGTCTCGTCGTCGTCATCTGACATGTCCTCCTCGCCGGTGAAATGCTCGAATATATTTCTTCCAGGTCGCGTCTCATTTGTTTCAACGGGCGAAGGCGGGAGCTGTCTTTCCGACGGTTTGAAATGTTTCGTAGAGGGCTCGTCCCGTTCGTTGTCCGAATGGCGTTTACGGCAGCTTTTCTGTTCTTCTTCTTCTTTTCCATCTTGTTTTTCGTGGGGAGGCGGCTGTGTATCCGTGGGGGAGGACTCTATGGGCCGGGAATCAGATCTCTCCGTTGCTGGGTTTAAACCCTCTCGAGCGAGCTCCCTCGGGACTAACCTGGGCTTGAAATTTACGGCGCTGTCGTCGATGTTGCCCGCCAGCAGAGTCATTTCTTCCGAGGCGGGCGATGGGCCGGTGGGTGCTTCCAAACGGGTAGAGGCGGCGGCAGGGGGAGAGGTAGGAACCGAAGCGGCGGACATCTGATGCACCATTTCGTTCATCATCGACATCATCATGCTTCGGAATGCTGCCGCGAACGCCGTTGGCATGTCTGCTGGCGATGGGTTGTTGGAAGCAGGCGGCATGCCCCGGCCAGAAGTCTTTTTAAAAAAAAAAGAAGAAGAAGAAGAAAACATATAAAACGCCGTTGTAAAATCAAATAAAGAATATACCCGCATAAAATAGCCCAGAAGTGTTAACCCAGAAAAAACTCCCCTCCTCTCTCTCTGTACATGCCCTAATTCCCCCCAAAAATATCATAAGCCGGAGTATAATCAAGTGTCACATAAATGCGGGGATACAGACTAGGCCCTCGAAATTTACAAACTCGGATCTGATTTTGACAGATATCTTTACAAAGTAGGAACTAAATTTGTGAGAATTTTTACAAAGTTGGTTCTCATGCTACAAAGCCGTTCGTGCGATCTGTTTAAAAAGGCGAAAACACTCACCGGTGTAGATGTAGTCGGCTGGCTGGCGTTATCCTTCTCAGAAAATTTTTATTTCGGCGGCGGTGATACCACAGAATTATTACAAACTCAAAAAATTCGTCTACCAGTCTGGGTTTATACGAGCGCACTGGGCCTAGGCGAACGAGTCACGCGATACACGGCTGTACCGTCCGCATTACCTGCAGGACAATCGAACTCCGAGCAGGAAGCCGTGCCAGGCGCACCCATTAGCTGTCCCGTTCCCATCGGTCGGAAGGATCGAGAATCCGGGGAATCGTGTTACAAATTCCAGCAACTCTAAACGGGTGCACACGGGCTGTTGTCATGTAACCTTTGCTCGCCCGCGTAAATTCCGATAAACATGTCACTCAGTATTCCGCGTGTATTGTACTTTCTACACACATACAAGTTATTCCAACCAGGGCTATCCAGAAATTAATTTACACTCTTTTTTATTTTGATTTAAAAATGATGCAACAACCGTACACTTAGAGGAGACAGCGGCATGCATATGTTCAGTCCAGACACACAACAAAAGTCATTCGGATATTTTTTTTATTTTACTTCATATTCAGTTTGACACATCAACCAAGGGTATGTGAGCCGGTCGTCTCACTTTGTTGCGATAGAATAACAAAGCCCCAATCACACAAGCCAGAAGTACACCGCCTAACAAGACACAAACTATCAGGGTAATATCGGGGTAAGTCTTGTGCTGGGGCAGTGCGTCATTTGTTTTCTTGGGGTAACCCGCGGTTGTTTCATCATGCACAGGAAAGGATTCGAAAACTGTTTGATAATCAGGCAGTTGGTTGTACCCAACACATGTGTTGTGAGGTATGATGACGAGTTCCGCAAGAACAGGCGCGGGCACAATACTTTTATTGAAATGTTTGATCATAGACAGTTCTGTACGGAAACAATTGTCTTGCAACATAGGCGGGCGGGGAAAGGCAAATTGTAGTACCTTGCACTGGATAGCATAAATATCATGTGGGACATCGGTCAGTACCCACTCCGTGTATCCGTGGGAAAAGACGGGGCCAGTTGAGCGGGCTTCCTCGTTGTAGCTCACAGAACACGTTTGGTATTTCGGGATATACTCTGGATCGTGCCACACTGGTATAGCATTATATTCGTAATTATATTCTGAATTGACATAAGGCACCACGTAAGACAGAAAGGACGGGGTACTAAAGGGTTGTTGCGCACACCAATCGGGGCATATTACCAGTACTTTGTCCTTAACTCTCGGGGCTATCCCCCTATGCACATTTTGGTCACTGGCTAGCTCGGTCCTGCATGGTTGGTCCCAATTTTGTATTTTGATGTCTTTATACATGGCGATTAAAAACATCAGTTGATTGTACCAATCGGCCACGCTTGTCAATTTAACCACCAGAAGGGGGTTCTTCAATGGCACGTACGGGTACACAACTGGGTTCTCATAGAACACGTGCACGTCCGGCGTGTCCGTAGCCTCGTAGTCGTCCACCCCACCCAGTAGGGTGTAAGACGGTTCCGCCCCGTACGCCGCTTGGGGCCATTTGTGTTGAGTAGAGTCGTTGTCCGGATAACTACCCCAAAGAAACACCCCTTGTTCGCACAGGGCGTCCGACAAGAAATGCCAAGGCTCTTGGCCGTCGCTTTCGATGGATTTTCCCAATCGTTCTAGGCTGCTGAAGAAAGAAAAGGGTTGGTTTACGGACCTGTAGGTATCCCCGCCAAACTCAAAATACGACGTATTCACTACCAAGCCCGCCCTAGGCGGCACCACTGTCATCATGAACAACAATAGCCAAATCGTTTTTTTGTTTTTACCCCGTACTCTGCTCGCACGTGTGTTTTTTTATTTGTTAATAACCCGTTTAATAATACCGAAGGCCTTGTTCGCGACATCTTTAGGATGTGTAGAGGCGTCCAGGAGGACGAACTCGTCAGTGTCCTTCGGAGTTGTGGTGAAATACTCCTCGTACATATCGAAGAGTCGCCGCGTCCACCACTCGGTGGCGGACTCATTTTCTCTCTTAATCACCCTGTCCTTTACCGTAGAATAGTCAGAACACCACAGACCGATGACGGCCGCCGCCTTCTGGAAAGTCTTGGTCATGTCCTTGATGAGAGCGACCTCTCCAACAGTCATCTTACCGTCCCTGAATGCGATTTCCGAAAAGACGTTCGCGGCCGATCCAGGGCACCTCTCGAGGATTACGGCATCGGGGTTGGTTTCCAATTCCGCCTCCAAACTGACCTTGTAGGAGTATAGGACGAGGCATTGAAAAAAAACCGGTTGTCCCCTTTGTTTATGGCTCGACCGAGCACGTTTTCGCCGTGCCAGTTCGTCCACGGGTCCAGCCTCTCGGGGATGTAAGCCACATTTAATCCACTGGCTTTCAGGGGTTCTATCAGGTTCTTCACGAGAGTGGTTTTCCCCACTCCTCGATGGAGGGACATGGGCCCCTCGAGAACTATTATGGGGGTATTATCCATATGGAATGGGTTTAACCTATCAATGATTTGTTCACCCTCCCGCATCCCGTCTCTCTTTTATGTATGTGTATACCCTCGCACACGCCCCATAACACAAACTAGGCCTAAATATTACAGAGTAGAATACGCAAGCAATGACCGAGACAACTAGAGAAACTTCTCTCCCCGCCCCGTTTTTGACGCACGCAGAGTCCGCCTTACTGGTGGGTTTCGGGGACATGTGACCGGTCAGCCAGTCGACGTTATTGCCCAGGGACTGGCGGCAGGTGTGGGTGGAGGAATCTTTGGGGTCGTAGAAAGCGTGTCATGGGGGGGGGTAATCGTAACGAAATATTTAGCTATATCCCCGCTACTATTATTCTCTTTTTTGTCGCACAAGCGGTAGGATTGTCTGCTCCCGGAGGCGAATATCAGTTCGATAATGATTTGATCGGCGCCCGTGAGTTTTCTCTCCATATCCCCCAGCTCAAGCACGGCCTCTACTTCTAGGTCTCCGGTGTCCCCGCGAATGATGTACGGCTTCGTATATACTGGATATACCTCCGAGTATAACTTTCCGGGTACTCCCCCGACCCGCCCCTTGACCAGGTAAATATTCCCCCCTTTCCTGTGGGTGCAGCATCTGACCTCGCCGGGGTCCAACAGTCTGTACTTGTAGACGGGTGCCGTGCAGGTAGTGAGTGATTGACTCAGTACCATGTCGGGATCTATGCAGGAACATTTAAACCCACCAATGGTGTTTTCGCAGGCGGTAGAGGCAGGATCACACGCGGAAACCCCATCTTCGCATTCGTTCATGTCTTCGCAGGCCCCGCTGGTGGTATCGTAACTATAACCCCTGGGACAGTCCTGGACACTCTCGCAGTCGAAACTCCCTAAAACGTTGATATACCGTTCGTCGGCCGAACACGTGTGCGTGGATTCTCGGCACTCGTCGATGTCCGCGCATTCGTGGTTTGCCTCGCGGAACCCTTCAATACATAGAGTGTTGTCCCTGCAATTATCACCGATCCACTGGATGCACTTACAGCCGATCGAGTAAGGGTCGTTGGGGACCTTCTGCTCACACCAGGACCTCAATTTATCACATTGGGAGCCGCTGGATCCCCAAAAGCATCTATCCGCCGGCCCAATTTTGTTACAGTGGTGATTCCCAGCTCACGGGTGCGCGTGTCGCCGGCCGCGGGGTAAGTGAGGATGAGACTCGTAACCCCGTTATCGAACTCCTCCTCGGGAGTTATCTCCAAGTAAGCGATGCTGGCCCACTTGGACGCCCAAACCACGAACACATTCGAGTGACAGAAGATGCCCACCCAACCCTCCTGGGACAAGTAACTCTCCACCTTTACGACGAGGTCGTGGAATAAATCAAAATTCATGGGTATATTCTTGGTATACCTAAATGCTTCCATCGGCGTCAGAAAATCTCTCCCAATCAATGTGTAAGGCGTGCCCTCGCAAGTGATCGTCTTTGCCTGCTCTGTGCATGAAGGTTTGTTATCCGCGGTGATGAACGACTTTATTTTGACCGCGAAAGTTTCCCCCCCTAAGGCGTCCGCGCCCTGCTCGTAACCGAAAGGAAATACGGCTTTGGCGGTCAAACCGAGTTCTGCATCTACGAGGCAATGCGTCTCCTGAGGAGTAACGACGTTATTCTTGACCCAGTACGTGTGCCGCGCAACGTTCATGGGCATCATATCGCCGGGACACCGGAATCCGTTACGGGGAGGAGGGTCGGTGCTTTTTTTTGGCACACGTAGGACCCACGGAGGTTTAAACGTGTGGGTGATCGAGTCTCAGTCGTTATCATTTTGGTCGATGCACTCGTCAAAGTCTTCGCAGATAAACGCGGTGTTCTTCACGTACCCGGTAGCGCACAAGCACTCGATATTGCCCTTGGTTTGGTTAATGCCGCAGTGGGCTTCATTCGTACCGCACTCCTCACCCGTGGCCCTGTAGCAGAGGGAAGTGGTTCTGTTCTCGTTGGTGCGGGCGCACTCCCCAGAAACTAAGACGTCAATTAGCCCCGGGGTGTTCAGGTCGTACGCCAGAGGATCGCTTTTGGTGTGCCCGGGTAGTGTCAGACCCTCGATGCCGACGGAAACGAAAGGACTAGCGGCTCTCATCCGGTACCAAAATTTCAGCCCGCCATTGTAGCAACTTATACCAAAGGGTTTGTGGAGAGTTATGGGGTCGGCGGCCACGTGGTCGGTTAGGGAGGTCGCCGCAGACCCGCACGCCAGGTTTTCGACCGACTCTGGGGGGAGGTTCTCATCGTCCATGGACAAAAACAGCCGCACCGGCCCCATTGGCGCGTCAGTGTTGTTTTTGTAATACAAGGTCCTCACCATATAACCCCCCCGCCGGCACAGTAACTCTGGGGGTACCATCCAGAGGTCGGGCAGCTTCGTCATCCGTTCTAACTGGTTAATGTGTCTGAACACGTTCTCGATGGAGGACATGTCGTACCCGCGGATGCCTTTCGCCATGAAGGTGGCGAATAACAGTAGCTGAAATATCATATCAATAAAAAAAAGAGCTACGGTGAATGGGAATGTTTTTTGGGGAGGGGTAAATTCCACACAATAAAAACAAATACGTTTTATGTACCGGTTTAATTCATCAACAAAAACAAACAATCACCCCACCCACCCCCCCCCGCAAGAAAATACCGCCAGGTGGGAGAGTCTACAACTACTGTTTAACATTGGAGAAGGACATGGAACAGCGCGGTTAAGAGGACCGTTAAGAGGCCGAGAGAGACCTTGACAGCAGTGTTTTTCTCCTGGCACTTTACTTCGGGCATAGGCCTTTGCCTGGGTCGTTCCAAGAGGGCGTCGAGGATCGCGACGTTGGTACTAAGGCGCCGGCGCCTGCGGAGGAATTTCTGCCGCGGGTCAAAGTAATCCGGGGTTGGTTCTGTCCGCACCACGTACACGGGCACCGTGGTATTGGCCGTTATGGCCGTTGAGAAGGACTGTTCGCACCCCGATTCGTATTTCAGCACAACCCGCATGTCGATTGGCGTGTTTTTCGCGTTGAACATCTTATTGTAGTAGTGCACGTATCCGAGAATGGTCTCTTCTTCCAGTTCTGCATTGCCCTTCACGATGTAGGGCTTGACGACGGCTTGGTTTATACTCGCTGGGTCCCGGTCGATGATGTGCAGACAACACACTGGTTGGATTAAGGAGTACCTGTTGTGGTCTTCCTCGTCGGTCACTCCCAGTTTCAGTCTACCCTTCACCATAAACGTGGTTAGGTCCGGAGTGTGGCTGTAGCACCTCACCTTGGCGGGGTCTAGAAGGCGATATTCGTATTCGTAAGCCACGCAGGATTTGCCAGTGGAGTCAATGTGGTGAGTTTGAGGGGTCTTGGACTCGCACCTGAAACCGCCGGCGAGGTTAACACAGGCCGCGGTAGCGGGGTCGCATCCGTCCGTGCCTTCTGAGCACTCGTCCACGTCTTCGCATTCCGTGTCTTTCTGGTTAAGCAGGTACCCTTCGGGACATGTCAGCTGACACCGGTAACTTCCGTAACTGTTCATACAGACTGTGTTGTTGGGGCAGGGGCTGCTCACACACTCGTCCACGTCTTGACAGGTGTCCCCGGCCAATTTCAACCCGGGGATGCATAGAGTGAAGGAGCACCGGTCCGCGTTGACCTGGTGCTTACAGGAACACCCGAAAAAATTATCCGTTTTTGCGTCGCAGAAGCTGTCGGCCGTGTAGCACGGGTGTGTATTCCCGGCGGTAATCCACGCACACTGGTCAGCTATTCCAACTCGTTGGCATTTGTCTTCTTCGTGTGGTATTCTGTGGTCGTCGCGGGCGTAGGTCAGCAAAGATTCATTCAGTCCCGATGCGATGACCCGAGCAGCACTCTCGGCTATACGTAAATGTTCCACCCAGCTATCCTGTGGTGCCCACAAGAGTATTACATTGGAGAAACACTTGACCCCTTGTCGGCCTTCGCCCATGGCCTTGCGCAGTTCGTGGTTCGTCGCGGAGAGGACGTCCGTCATGTCTGATATCGTGTAAGGGTCCTCCGGCGCGGCCATTGCTGGGTTAAAATGGTAACTGGAGCAGGTAATTGGGTAGTTGGTAAACGAACCGGCTATTTCTACGGTGGCATTCAAGACTAGCCCCGTCAGGGGGGGGGGGTTGCCCGGGTTCTTGGTCTACGGGAAAGATGAACCTAGCCGTTGTGCTGAGGTACCGAAGTCGGCACACCATCTCCGGGGGGACGACCGCCTGTTTCTTTACACATACTGGCTGCGGGGATTGCGAAGAAATGTCCACGAAGTCGCTTTCGCATACCGATCGAGGATTCGTTGTTGTGCCGACCACGGGTTTTTTGCCGCACCAAAACCAACCATCGATATTGACGCATGTGGTATATTCATTGCAGTCGTGGGTGCCCGTTGAGCATTCGTCAATGTCCTCGCACCGACCGTTGATCTTCTGAAATCCTTGTACGCAGACACATCCATATGTGTGGTTACTCAATTTCGAGCAATATTCGTTGGGGGGGGGGGCAAAAGTTATAGACGTCATCTTGTGTGAAGAACATATTGCGTAACCCGTATTCATACGTAACATCACGTGTCACCTATTGGACGCCGTATCGGAAACAAATGGTGATGCCTAACTGTTCGGGACTGTCGTAGAAGAAGGCGGTACCATCTGCGTAGTCGGATAGGGCCGAAACATGCCCGAATGGGTGAAGCGGGTACGTGATGGTAGTTGGTTGCGTATGACGCACAAAGGTAATACCATCTATGATGATATCCAACCACTCTGGGATGGCCTCCGATCCGTGGGGGGGGGGGCATGTACCACACTCTAATGCCGTCTAATGCGCACAGCGCCCCGTCCTCCTTATAATAATCAAAATTCAGAATGGGAAGGGTGCCGTCGTGGTAATCACACGTTTTTTGTTTACTCAGAATAGTATCCCCCAGATAGTTATATGCGTTATCTTTTCTGCTGTACAAGGTCACATTAATGCCCAGGGAGGGGGTAATAATTTTCCCGTAACTCAACAAGCGGAACACAAACGCCCCATACCTGAACACTATTTCTGGAGGTATTATTGCCCCCTCCATGTCTATTTGGTCCACTTTGTTATAAACTGCATCGCTTACCGCGGAAACAGCAGCCACAATAAAGCTCACCAAACAAAACATAAACATATTGACGGGGCTCATATTCACAGCCATACGTACACTACCAACCAACAAGATAGCCCGCGGACCCAATATATTAATACTAACTGACACGCCGAGTTGTTTTAGCGGGAGGGTCATCCGGTGTGTTTATAAGGGGTTTTCTGTTTCCCCGTGATTCAACGGGCTTTCCTGAGCAGTGAGTGTTGAGTCATCAAACCCCACCCCCCCTCTGTATTATACCAATGAGCGGCTAGAATCTGGAAGTTTTATTACCTATAAATAAACTATTCGGTCATTCAGCTGTGGCCGGGTCTGTAACAAGCCCCGCCTCCGCGCAGGAAACGAAACCAACACATGCGCGTGACTCTAGGTAAATCCTGGTGGAAAGATTGTCTAGGATACAAGCGGTAATTAGCATGAAGTGTATTTATTTATATATACTTAAAATAGACCGACTTATTTCGTAAAAAAAACAGATATACTGCCTATTAGTTTTTAGTTGATCGGGGTAACTGGCTTCAAACCACACGCACAATACAGCCGCTCCGACGACACAGTTTCTACGAACGGCAGATTTACCACAACATGGCGACCGTCAGCGAATCTCAGCTCCTGGAAGTTGTGCCCAAAAAAATATAAAAGTGTAGTGAAAGAGGACATCGAGAAGAACGGAGCCGTTCTAACGGCCTTACACGCCATACGAAATCACCAATGGTGGAATAAAAAGGACGTAAAAGAGGCCCTAGATGACATTACGGCCGACTCCGACACACCCTACAGGACGCTGGTTATGCGAGTGTTTAGAGGCGAGGACCATTTGGCCACAGCTCGGTCCCACAAGGCGGCCGTGGAGTGGGTATATAAGAGATTAATAACTTTCTTCCCGGACGTGACTAGTGACCAGATCCGAATGCACGACATGAGTAAATTTTCGTTGGAACAGGTTGTGTGTTACACCGCGAAATGGATCCACGGACTAACGGACACCCCGGAGTGGGAAACCGCCCTTCAGGCTCACTACGACTCCGAGCAGCATCACCCGGAGTATTACGCCGAGGGGCAGTCGATGCCCGATCTTTCTCCTACAGGAGAGCGTGATCGACATGCTTGCCTGCAAGTGGGAAAGCGAGTTGAAAGGGAACGCCGCCGCTACCAACGAGATGCTTGCGGACGTGCATCCGAGATTTTTACAAAGGTACACCGATGGCGACGCCGCGAAAGTTCGGTGTATTTTGGACAGCATCAAGAAGGCTCTGGACGGTACCGGTGACAACGAATGAACCCTTACTTCGACCCATTACCGGGTTCCGATGTGTTTAAAAACGGGCAACCCCCCCCCCCACCTTGTGCATTGGACTGTACATACGAAGGCTACCGGCTCTCTTACCACAAGGTAGTTATATTTAAAAAAATCGTAATAAAAAAAATATATATATAAATTAATTTCCAATTTTTTTTATTCTTTAGCGGTTTTCGTTCATATACGTTCAATACACACCAGTGGGTGTTTAACCCATCGCGCGTACATAAACTATACGGGTTTCTCCCACTCCGAATCAAACAACAAGTGAAACCACGATCTTTTTTAGAAAAAAAAAATCTATTTTTATAAAATATAATCATATGTAACATGGTATAAGTATATCAAAAGTTGGTCAAACAATCAAAAACGTCAATGTTTTAAAAAGTTAAGATATATACAAATATAAACATTTAAAACGAAAATAACGCATTTATTAAAAATATAATTATATGTAACATGGTCATAAAATGTCGATTCGAGCATGGAGGCGCTTATTGTAAAAGTCATCTTTGGCCACCGCCATCCAAAACAGTTCTCAGGGTAGTTTCCTACACAGAGTAAACGTCACAAGTGGAACACTTTTTGGGAGATTGTTATATGGTAAGTCTGGATTATGCTGTTGGAAGCATAAAGTGTAAGTCAAAAAACAAAATTGAGCATTGACATTCACCACCGCGGTTTTTTTTGGAATGGGGGGGGGATAGATTAGCTCTGTTGTGGACGCGGGTCAGGTTTGGAATGCACTTTTTTAGACCACGGCGTCAATTTGAACGCGGGTAAAGTAAGACACTCCATCAAATTTAATGTAGATTTTTTCTCCGCGGTGGTCCATGCCGGGAGAGTACAGCGTGGCGTCCGCGCAGCCGAAGCACCCTTCCGCAAAGAACTTTCCGGCAGCGACAGTCACCGTGCTGACAAACTTCTGCCGGCACACCGCGCACATTAAATGTTTGGTGGACCATCCGGACATTACCCGCGGCACGCACTTGGCCATGTATTACGCTCTGGCCAAGTTGTCGTGCGCGTCGACACACGCGGCTTCCTCTTCCCAGCCTTTCTCTTCGCAGAGCTTTTTGATGGCCCCAATCGCCATATTGTAACCGGTGCCCTTATTGAAAGCTCTGTGAAGAGCGTCCACATAACTCGATACACGCGTCAATCTATTTCCCTCGGCCAGCAACTCCATCCACGTGGTCCATTCGGGGATTGCGTTCAAAAAGGCCGTCAACGCGTCGTCATTACTGACCTTTTTAGGTTCTTTCAGGTCACCCGCTCCTTTCGTTGACGGGCTTTTGAACGCGACCGAGGAATAGCAATCCCCTCCGCGGCACACATGGCACCCGTTCTCCCTAAAACACCGACAACACTGCCCTGCGATCCAACATCGGGTGCACAATGCGTTCGCGACGGAGTTGGCGCACCACCGACACCCGAGACGGTCGAAATCAGAAAAATTAAAGCCGGAATAAGCGTCGTTCGTGGGTCCTTCTCCGTAGAGTTTGCATTGCCCGTTGTCGGCCGTCATGTTGCAAAGATATTTTTTGGCGAGGTACGAGCAAAGCCTCGGGGGCTTGTGATTTTCTTGTTCCGCGGGGCCGAACGTGCGGGCTTGCAGGCCCATTATCGGAAACAGCCCGCGAGCCCGTTCGAGAATGTCTAAATCGTCATCCCTCTGTCCCTTCGACCCCCAATCCCTCACAAGAGAATCAAAAACCCCTTTAACGTCCATATTGAAGAGGGCGGGTAAAATAAGGAAATCACCCCTTTTCATAGGGGCGATCTGTTGCCGCGCCTGAAATTCTTCAGCGATGGACGCGGCGTAGCCTATGTCTCGTGCGTACCCATCAGTAGATATCCTTTTGCGTGACTTGCAAAAAGGAACACCGCCGGCGTTCTTCTTTTTGCGGGTTTTACAAAAAGAAAGATCGACAGCGTTCTTCCTTTTGCGGGTGGTTGTCGGGGTGCTGGTAGAAGCGGGTGGAGTCACCGGCGTCGTTGGTTCTGGTAGCTGCAGGGTAGTGAGTAGCTCTTCTAACGCCGGTTTATTCTCGGAGATCGGGTACTCGGGCGTCGTTGGTTCTGGTAGGTGCGGGGATACAAAAAATTCCAGAACCACGGTGTTGTTTGGCGATGGATCCATAATTAACCGGTGATTACGATGAATTACGCCACACCGCTATTTATATAATAGCCCGGAGCGGGGGGCCTATCCCACTTAGCCGCAGCCCGGTAGCCTCACAAGTACCATTTAACCAATGTGTGAGGCTAGCGGAAACAGATGCAGCTTCCTGCCCCGGGGGGCTTGAGCACCATGCACCCAATAGCTGCGCGTTGTTTCGGAAATCCGATCCTGTACGCCCATGGGTTCTAGATAATTCCGACCGATGGGAACGGGACAGCTAATGGGTGCGCCTGGCACGGCTTCCTGCTCGGGGTTCGATTGTCCTGCAGCCAATGGGGAGGGTACAGCCGTGTATCGCGTGACTCGTTCGCCTAGGCGGTGGGCGGAGCATCCGCCAACCGTGGTTCCGCTTTATAAGTCGCTCCCCGCTGCTTGCGGAACCCAGTGCGCTCGTATAAAACCAGACTGGTAGACGAATTTTTTGAGTTTGTAATAATTCTGTGGTATCACCGCCGCCGAAAAAAAAATTTTTCTGAGATGGACAACGCCAGCCAGCCGACTACATCTACATCGGTGAGTGTTTTCGCCTTTTTAAACAGATCGCACGAACGGCTTTGTAGCATGCGAACCAACTTTGTAAAAATTCTCACAAATTTAGTTCCTACTTTGTAAAAATATCTGTCAAAATCAGATCCGAGTTTGTAAATTTCGAGGGCCTAGTCTGCAACCCCGCATTTATGTGACACCTGATTATACTCCGGCGTATGATTTCTTTTTGGGGAATAAGGGCATATATAGAGAGAGGGGGGGTTTTGTGGGTTAACACTTCTGGGCTATTTTATGCGGGTATATTCTTTATTTGATTTTACAACGGCGTTTCATATATTTTCTTCTTCTTCTTCTTTTTTTGAAAAAGACTTCTGGCCGGGGCATGCCGCCTGCTTCCAACAACCCATCGCCAGCAGACATGCCAACGGCGTTCGCGGCAGCATTCCGAAGCATGATGATGTCGATGATGAACGAAGTGGTGCATCAGATGTCCGCCGCTTCGGTTCCTACCTCTCCCCCTGCCGCCGCCTCTACCCGTTTGGAAGCACCCACGGGCCCATCGCCCGCCTCGGAAGAAATGACTCTGCTGGCGGGCAACATCGGCGACAGCGCCGTAAATTTCAAGCCCAGGTTAGTCCCGAGGGAGCTTGCTCGAGAGGGTTTAAACCCAGCAACGGAGCGATCTGATTCCCGGCCCATAGAGTCCTCCCCCACGGATACACAGCCGCCTCGCCTCGAAAAACAAGATGGAAAAGAAGAAGAAGAACAGAAAAGCTGCCGTAAACGCCATTCGGACAACGAACGGGACGAGCCCTCTACGAAACATTTCAAACCGTCGGAAAGACAGCTCCCGCCTTCGCCCGTTGAAACAAATGAGACGCGACCTGGAAGAAATGTATTCGAGCATTTCACCGGCGAGGAGGACATGTCAGATGACGACGACGAGACCCAACTACCCCCGTTCGATGTGAAAGGCACACCGCCCGGCGAGCTGCTAGAAGACTGCGATTGCCGCTTGAAAGAAGACGCTAAAGTAAACGAGAAAATCACCGACGAAGACGAGAGCGAGCTACCCTCAATGGATACCAAAGGTACACCGCCCGGCGAGCCGATAGAAGACAGTAATTGCGGCTTGGAAGAAGACGCTCAAGTATACGAAGAAAGCTCCGACGACGAAATCCCTGAAGAGGACAACGACGAGGAAGAATATGTCGAGGAGGAGAACGAGTGTTATGACCGCTTCACCGAGCCAGCCGGCTCTGGGGACGAGTCAGACCTCGAAGAAGAAGAAGAAGAGCCGTCGAGCCCCCCCCCCCCCGGGGGACCAGGAGACCGGACGAGAAGCAAATGTCATATTGATATCTGACGAAGACGAAGACCCGGGGGAAGGCACGTCCACCGGGCGACGGCGCAAAGAGCGCACTCCGGGAGATAGGAAAGACGCTGAATACCAAAATTGGTACGACTCTACGAGGCCAAGAGCGGACAACGGCGAAGGCAAGAAGTGGGTGCCGGGCGGGAAATACGAACACGACATGGGATATTTCGAGGCGCACACCGACGGCACGTTCGAATTCGGCGTCGGTGTGCCGGAAAGCAAAGACGGGGTGAACATTACCATGCGGCCCGGAGCGACTAGCGGCAACGTCACTCTTCAGAACGCCAAATTCAATTTCGTGCAGTTCATAGAAGCGTCCAAAAATGACCGGAGCTTCATCCACTACGCCGCCCCGAAACCCGTCCTTAAAGACACCCAAATCCAAACCGAGCCCGCTGCTACGAGCGAGGAAGACTCGGAGGAGACTCCGCTACCCGAAGTGCTACCCCCGAGGCCTCGACTGCCGCTCCCAGCATTCAACCCGGCCGCCGAAATGAAGGAGATGCTGGAGATAATACTGGAAAATGTTGAGGTCCACAAGGACTTTTTGAAGCAGGTAAGACATACTTTTATAAGGTATTGATAACCAACCCCCTCCCTACAAGTGATTTTATTTCTTGACGCGTAATCCCCTCCCTCCCTTTTTTATTTTTTCTCACCTAAACGAGTTATATTTACGAAACAACAAAAAATTTATACGGTATTTCATTTGTCCTCAGATGGTCCACACGTTCGGTGAAATATACGCATTTATGATGTCTTGCCCGTCGAAACACCTGAGGCTGCTGCTGAATTCGGTTCGACACCGCGGGTTGGTCGCCAAGGCTATGATGGGGCTGGCTTCTTTGAGTTTCCAACACAACACCGCTCAGACGGCGCTGTTCTACGATATACTCAAGGAATTCACAGAAATATCCGTGAAGAAGTCCATCCCGAACAACGACACCAATTTCGAGCACTTCGTCGGTGAATCCATGGCGGAGATGAAGAGGAAGATGGCGGACATGCTGAACCTGACGACGGGGCCAGCCCCTTCAACCGCACCACTGCAACCCCTCCACAGGACCGCGGAAGGTGAGCCTGTGATTCTTTTCGATGTCGCTCGGGTTATAATATAGACGCCGAATAAATACGATATATATAAGGTACGAAACGCCTTGCGTGTGTTTTAACCGTTCTTTTTCTTTATTATGTTTTTCAGAGTCCGTGGCGGTCTTAGAAAACATGGTAAAAAGGACGAAAAAGGCGGCGTTGAATCGGCATGCCCCCAGAGTGGAAGTTCAGCTGGACCTCAAAACCAGTTCTTCGTGCGTCCTCCTGCTGGCCTCTGAGATCGCGCCCGAGTTGGGCGTAGTGGTGTCCGCCTGCAACGGTCGACTGACAGCGTTCGCTCCAACCGGTATCGACACTTGGGCGTCGACGGTGTCCGGCTTGTACACACTCGACCCCGCCAACGCCCGCCTGATGGTCAATCGCGAGGCCGCGATGACAGCAGGCATGGACAAGTACAGCACGTGGTGATCCTCCGGAGCAACACCGGCCCGAGAAGTTTCTCAAGTTCCAAACACCTCATCGTGAACCTCACGGCGTCCGCGAGCCAATTGCCTTCTGGGACGTCCGCGACTTCGTATTGTAAACATAAGACTTTTGAATCGAATTGGACAGTGGTGCGCCTCCTTCTCCTTCTTTTGTCTTTGTACTTGTCGCTTTTTTGTATCTTTTGTCCTCGTATTCCAGAGCGTTGTAATCTTCAGAGTCCATGGAGTTTTGTTTTATATTGTATATATATATATATATATATGTATATAAAGAAACGAGAATATTTTTTTGTATAACAATGCGTGGTGTTTTTGTTTTGTTTCTCGCTCGTGGGTAATGGTGGACGCCGATGTATAAATAATAGTTCTCCGTGCCTCACGCTTTAGAGGCCCACCACTGGTAACATTTGTACAAAAGAAACACTAGCCAAGAGGCGACTGCCAGACAGCCTAAAACTAATATACTCAAATACAAAGGGTCGTTGTACCATTCCGTCGGTTTCTGGCTGGATTTTTCGGTTACTCTGAAGTATCGCCTAGTCGCCTCTTGGGTAGTGGAGGATATAGCAGTGGTGTTGGTGATTGCCGACTGGGATGCAGTAGCATCGGTGGGTGTCGATGTACTTACGGCCGTTGTGCCCTCAGAGTACCCCGAGGTCGCCGGTCCACCGGTAGTAGAAATGGCCGTGTAGGGTAAAGTCGCGGTGTCCACGTGAAGTGTAACCAGCAATACTCCTAATATCGTGTAAAGCACAGCCATAGCGTGCAGAAATAATGCTGCGGCGGCCAAGTCTGTATCCGGGATGGTTTATTTATTAAAACCTTTTATCGCCAAGCACTAGTACTATCGCCGATACATGTCATATATGGTCATGCAGATTGCCGCGGATAACAGTGGTGGGCGTAGTGTTAACCGTGGATGTGCTGCACATGATACCTAGTGTTACCCACGGCATCTGTTGTAACCCACTGGATACTATTACCCTACGGGGTGTACCCCATGCGCTATTGCATACCGGTTGTCAACGGGTCCAGTTGCAACCCACTATTGCCCCAAAGGGCTGTAACCCACGGGCTACTATTACCAATGACCCCGGTTGTAAGCCACGGGCTACTGTAACCCACGGGCTACTATTACCCACGGGGCTGTAACCTACGGGCTACTATTTGCCCCACGCGATACTACCCCACGGGATACTATTACCTACCCACCGGTTGTGACCTGCAGTTTCATAGCTATTGAACGTTATTGCCCTGTACGTACCGAGTGTGTGTGGGTTTTCTAAAAAAAATCCTACGAGCACAACCATTGAGAGAAATAAACAACGGGGGGTGGTGGTGCGAAATAATTCATAGGGGGAGTGAAAACCATTTCTATCGGCCACCGTTAACGCATACCCCTTACTACACTGCTACCACGCCCACCCATAACAACGACTACGACGCCCCTGGAAAAAAACAACGCGCATACACGCGCACACGAAAAAAACACTAAAACAATTCGTCCACGGTAGTTATTAGGTTGGGAGGAGCGAAAGCACACGTACCTTTTTCGGTAGGAAAAGAAAGGTTACAAACATGCATCAGAAGAAGGGTTGTGTGCGAGAATAAAAGACTAGTTTGGTCCAGGCCAAAGGAAAGAAAGAAAGAGTAGCCGTGTTTTGTTTGCCCTTGGAGGACTTTTTTTTAGGGAAATCGTGTTTAGCGCCTCTCGATGTATTTGGCCGCGTCTTCTAGTTCGGTGCAAGCCCCGTCCACCCCTTCGTCCATCTTGATGATGTGGAATCGTTCTCGGAGGGCATCCGCGTCGACTTTTGAAATGGTCCGCTTCTGACCGGAACCCATGCAGCGGAAGAGGTGGTAATTTGACAATATTACGACCTGAACGTCGTTTCTGGGGACGAACGACTGCCCGTGCGTCTTGCGGTTGCCCGCGAACGAGTACTTGGGATTGCCGGAGGTGAGGGCTTTGAGTTGCGACATGGACATGCGTTTGTCCGGCCCGTACCCGTCTACCACGATGAACTGGGCGTCGGGTCTGCACCCAGCGAAGTTGTTGTTGTCGTTGGCGGTGGTGACGTTGCAGAAGTAACTGAAGGCGTTGCACAGCATAGCGGTCTTGCCGTACCCGGCCGGGCTGTAGAAGAAGTAGTGCTTCTTTTTGACGGGAGGAGATTTAAAGCCCGTCACAACAACACCACCGTTTGGTTTGTATTTTACTTCGAAAACGCAAGAGGAGTTATCGCTTTCTTCCTCGTCCACCGGCGGGGATTTGTGCGACACTATCGCGTGTTCTCTACCGGTCCTGTGACAAGTAAACGACCAATCCGCACAGGCCTGCAATTCTCTGGCCAAACACTCTTCTTTTTCCTTCTCCCGCTCCAGCTCCGCCTCGTAAGCCCTAGCGCCTTTAAGCTGACATACGCTCAGGGTGCCGTCGGCCACGGCTTTAATGGAGCCCTCTTCGGCTATCTTCTTGGCCACCCGCTTGTTCTTGTTCTGGGTCATGGCGGTGTTCATGTAGTTCTCGATCATCTTGAAATTGGCGTACTGACCCATGGCCATGCACACCTGCTGATCCATCGGTGCGGAGGGGTCCAGCAGGTCGAACACGCGGTCCGGGTACCGGCTGTTGCGAAGGGCGGGCACCATGTTGATGCTGATAGACTTGATTTTAAGTTTTTCCGCCACGGTTTTGGGCCCATTTTTAAGCGAGAAACGCCTGTCGTTCTGCCTGGTCATGTAGCACAGGTATCGTCCGTTACCCGTCACCGTAGGGTTGAGAACTATCACGTCTTTCGAGCAAACCTTGTCGGCGAAGTCTCGCATTGCCTCGTCCCTAAATACCTCAGAATCAATTTCGAACTGTAGAAACTTCTGACGAATTTGCATGGCGTCCATGTTTGCTCGCGTGTAGCTATAGCGTTACTGCCTGTTATCTATGGTAAGTAACCTTTAAATTAATAGTAATTGAACATACAGCGAATGTATCCCCACAAGTACTAGTACGAAAGCATAATTTCAAAGTCCCCTTTTCAAAGTGCCCTTTTTAAAACTCTATAACTGTGAACGTTGACCCCCAAACTCCCTTGACTATAGTTAATACATAGGAAAAAGGGGACTTTGAAAAGGGGAGTTTGAAAAAAAGGGGCGCTTGAAAATGATACCGTGGTGTATTTGGGATATGGTTACAAGGCAACGGTGGGTGGGGAGGAAAAGTTACATCTCCCAAGCGACTACCCGTTGTGTTCTTGGGGGGCATGCCTGAGTACGCTTACTCCAAAGGACCAGTGGGTATGTCTTAACCTCGTAAAGGGGTAGCACCTCGGGACCGTGGTCCTTTTGGAGAATGGCCGCAAGGCAACGGTCTTTTTTGGGGGGGTGAGGCGGAAAAGTTACATCTCCCAAGCGACTGCCAGTGCGGTCCAAGGCAACGGTCTTTTTTTCGGGGGGGTCGGTGGGTGGGAGGGAAAAGTTACATCTCCCAAGCGACTACCCGTGGGTTATCGCGCTTACTCCAAATGACCATTGGGCATGTCTTAGACTCGTAAAGGGGTAGCTCGTCGGGACTGCACGACAGTGGTATTCTTGGCCCGAACAACCCCTCCCGGGTACATACCAAACGCCTGGTCCAAGGTGTTGCCCACGGACTAAGACGAACACCTGGCTTGGATCACACACTTCTTTTTTTTGTACACCGGCGCGCCTTATTTGTGGAGACAAAAGTTGGCGTTTAGAGATGGAGTTAAAATATCAGAATATTTGGGAAAATAACTCCACCTTTCGAACACGCTGTCGATTGGGTACCTGCTGTTGCGAACATACCGCGAATGGTACCCGTAGGTTCTGATTTCATACTCCTGTTTTTCAAACTCCTGTTTTCGTAATATTCCAAATTAAAACCGTAAACCCCGTCTGTGAAGTACCCTTGATATATTGTTTTCTATATAGTGGTCTCTTCTTCTCCATACGACGCACTTGTGGAGACAAAAGTTGACGTTTAGAGGTGGAGTTTAAATTCCCGAATTTTAAGGAAAATAATTCCACCTTTCGAACACGCTTTCAGGGGGGGTACCTGCAGGTGCGAACATACCGGGAATGATACCTGTAGGTCTTGATATCAAACTCCACCTTTTTTCCCTATATATAGACTGGTGGTCGCATATGAATTGGGAATATTTTTTCGATGTGCGGACACTACAGAATGAGACCGAAAACGCCTTTGTTACAGAGTCGTCTCCAGTTATACAAAAGTAAATAAAACCGATGTGTAATACCACGGCATTTCATTTAATAAAAAAAAAGACGCCGGCGAAACATGCGGGATTGGGACCAGATGGTGTCCTCCGTGGACAGTGCGGATTGGGACCAGAAAGTGTCCTCCGTGGACAGCGCGGACGGGTACAAAGCCGTAGTCGACGCCATGCTGAGTGACTACCGACCGTTCTCGAGAGGGAGGGCTGTAGTGTTAGAACGGTTCACCCGGGACGTGTGCGCTCGCCTGCCGCCGAGGGCCACGGGTCCCATTATGGCCTATTACAACACTACCGTGCGTCACAAGACCAGACGCAATTACCTGCTGGGCGCGGGTAAAGTCGCGCTGATATTAGCGCTGATGTTCTTCGAGGGCACTCGTGTTTGATGAACCCGCACGCAAAAACCGGCGCAAGAGCTGTAGGGAGATAATCGAATAAATGATTTTCTTTTTCCTCTCTTTATTCGCTGTTCAAAACCCTCGAGTATCGCTTGACCACGAAACCTGGACCGGACAGCAGCGGAGAGCCGCGTTCGGCAAACCCCTTAGTGCCCGGGAACCATCTGTCGCACGGGCCCCCGTACAGTTCTCTGGACAGCGTGGTCAGTAGAATGTCATCGGCCAGCTCCATCGCCTCGCGGTACACCCGCTCGCCGACTATCACGTACACGCTCTCCACGCTGGGGTCCCGGTCGGCCAGGCGTAGCCCTTCCTCCAGAGAGCCACACCACTTCTCGCTTCCGTCATCCGGGCCTCCGCGCGACGACAGCACGATGTTGAGACGACCGTGCAGCCCTCGCGCAGGCAGCGTCTCTCGAGTCTTCCTGCCCATCAGCACCGCGTTGCGGAGCCCCGGCCTAGACGCGCCTAAGGTCGTCTGTTTGAAGAAGGCCATGTCCTCGGGCAACCTCCACGGGATACCACCACGCCAAGCCATGCCAAAATCACCATCTCGAGCCGCGCATATCAGCGTCACCTTCTTACCGACTACCGCCATGATCAAGAGTGGGAGAATGCGACTAGCGAAATTTTGTGGTGAGCGTAGGATATACACACACACACACCACGGACATGCAACTGGTATACTACTACCCGTGGATACAATAAATACAAACAAAACACGTTTATATAGCGTGACTGTACACAAAAGCAATGTTTTATTTTTTTCTAAAAAAAAATGTAACTCATCTGGTCAACCGAACGCACAATGTCTAACTCCTCGGGACCGAGTGCGTCAGTAGAGAAAAAAAAATGTCTATCCGCTAATGTTTTTGGTGTGGCTGAAACGTTATAGCTTCTAGGGACCGTGCTCGAAGAGACGTAACTCATCGGGACCGTGGTTGAAGAGACGTAACTCCTCGGGACGAGTGAAAGCCCGTCCATAGTGGAGAAAAGATGTCTATCCGCTGGTGTTCTGGGGACATGTCCGATCCTGGTAAAGAAGCAACGCCTTCCCGTGAATGGAAAAAGATGACTATCCGCGGGTCTTTTGGGGCATGTCTGGGCGTCCAACAAAGCAACCCTGATGCTACCTGCGATGGACCAGTGGGAATGTCTGAGCCTCGTAAAAAGGGAGGGGGGGTGCAGTGCCTCACGTGGATGAAAAAAATGATGACTATCCGCTAGTGTTCTGTGGTCGAAGCTCCACGGGACCGAGGTGGGGAAAAATATGTCTATCCGCTCATGTTCTGGATGGTGGAAGAGACGTAACGCATCTGGGTTAGAGGACGCTCCTTCCGTGAATGAAAAGACAACTATCCGCTAGTGTTGCTCCACTGGACGGTGGTGGAAAAAAGATGTCTATCCGCCGGTGTTCAAGGGTAGGGAACTGTGTCCTCGGGAAAAAAGAAAGCTCCTTCCGTGGATGAAAAGATGACTATCCGCTGGTGTTCCGTGGCATGTTTGAGCATCCCTCAATGCAACCCGGTGGCGTGGCTGAGCTTCGTAAAGAGGTAGATCCTCATGTGGATGAAAAGATGACTATCCGCTGGTGTTCTGGGAGACCGTGGACGCAACTCCTCGGGGGCGCAAATCCGTGGAGGAAAAGACGTCTATCCGCTAGTATTTTGAGACACGTATGAGCTGCCTGCAATGGACCCATGGGTATGTCTGAGCCTCGTAAAGAAGCGGATCTTCGCTGGTGGTCAGGAGATTCGTACCTACTCGGGACCGTGGTGGAAAATACGTCTGTCCGCCGGTGTTCCAGGAGACCGTGGTCGGAGAGACGTAACTCCTCGGAAACGTACGTCCGTGGTTGAAGAGATGCATCTCATCGGAAAAAAAAGGCGTGACGAGTACTTCTTCGGGACACGAGAACGTACGCCCGTGGTTGGAAAGAAACACGTCACTCTGGTGGTCTTCTGCGTGCCCGTTCTGGCGTGTGTCGGAAAAGATTTAGCTCCTCGGGACGACCGTAGGTGAAGATGAACCTCCTCGGGATGAGCGCGTCAGTGCATGGTCGAAGAGATCGATGCGGCTTCTAGGGAAGGAAGGCCGTACGTCCGTGGTGCGGTGGCCTTCCGAGTGACATCGGCGGTGAACATGATCCCACCACCCCCCTCCTCCACCTCTCCTGCCCGGATCATACGGCGAGTAGATTCACTGTCTTCCGCGTAGCGGTGGGGACATCACCCGGCGAGGAGTTTAGCGGCGCTCGATGTTGCTCACGACGCATATCCCGGCGTGTTTGTCAGCAGTCACCATCCCAGCGAGAGAGAGAGAGGAAAAAACACGTCTTGCTTCGGCGGAGATTGGTTATGGAATGATGTTTTCGCCGCTCCTCGCCTGTATTTATAGACTTCGGCGGGCATGGCCACCCGGTCTCGGCTTTGTAATTAGCCAATCAACGCAGCGATCCCTGCTTTGTAATCAACCAATCGCATCATCGAGTTCTGTATCTCTTGTAAAACTGTATCTCGGTCGGCGATAAATAAAAACTGTGTCGGACCAGGTCTGTAAAAAAAACGTGTACTATGTCCGGGTCTGGAAAAATGTGTTAGAACCGGGTCTGTATAAAATAACCACGTTCGGGGTGATAAAAGATGACTGACACTGCTCCATGTAAAACTGGATCCTACTGTGTATATAAAAAAAAAATAAGTCAACGGCCTAGATATCCTACTCTGTTTTAACAACAAAAATATTACCGGTATACATATCCAGTCTCGTTAAACTAATAGTATAACGGACGATCGGCTAGCGGAAAAAAAAGGAGGACGGGGCGCTGTGGGCATTAGACGGCATTAGAGTGTGGTACATGGCCACCCCCGGATCGGAGGCCATCCCAGAGTGGTCGGATATCATCATAGATGGTATTACCTTTGTGCGTCATACGCAACCAACTACCATCACGTACCCGCTTGACCCATTCGGGCAGGTTTCGGCCCTATCCGACTACGTAGATGGTACCGCCTTCTTCTACGACAGTCCCGAACAGTTAGGAACCACCATTTGTTTCCGATACGGCGTCCAATAGGTGACACGTGATGTTACGTATGAATACGGGTTACGCAATATGTTCTTCACACAAGATGACGTCTATAACTTTTGCCCCCCCCCCCCAACGAATATTGCTCGAAATTGAGTAACCACACATATGGATGTGTCTGCGTACAAGGATTTCAGAAGATCAGCGGTCGGTGCGAGGACATTGACGAATGCTCAACGGGCACCCACGAGTGCAATGAATATACCACATGCGTCAATATCTATGGTTGGTTTTGGTGCGGCAAAAAACCCGTGGTCGGCACAACAACGAATCCTCGATCGGTATGCGAAAGCGACTTCGTGGACATTTCTTCGCAATCCCCGCAGCCAGTATGTGTAAAGAAACAGGGGGTCGCCCCCCGGGAGATGGTGTGCCGACTTCGGTACCTCAGCACAACGGCTAGGTTCATCTTTCCCGTAAACCACGAACCCGGGCAAACCCCCCTGACGGGGCTAGTCTTGAATGCCACCGTAGAAATAGCCGGTTCGTTTATCAACTACCCAATTACCTGCTCCAGTTACCATTTTAACCCAGCAATGGCCGCGCCGGAGGACCCTTACACGATATCAGACATGACGGACGTCCTCTCCGCGACGAACCACGAACTGCGCAAGGCCATGGGCGAAGACCGACAAGGGGTCAAGTGTTTCTCCAATGTAATACTCTTGTGGGCACCCCAGGATAGCTGGGTGGAACATTTACGTATAGCCGAGAGTGCTGCTCGGGTCATCGCATCGGGACTGAATGAATCTTTGCTGACCTACGCCCGCGACGACCACAGAATACCACACGAAGAAGACAAATGCCAACGAGTTGGAATAGCTGACCAGTGTGCGTGGATTACCGCCGGGAATACACACCCGTGCTACACGGCCGACAGCTTCTGCGACGCAAAAACGGATAATTTTTTCGGGTGTTCCTGTAAGCACCAGGTCAACGCGGACCGGTGCTCCTTCACTCTATGCATCCCCGGGTTGAAATTGGCCGGGGACACCTGTCAAGACGTGGACGAGTGTGTGAGCAGCCCCTGCCCCAACAACACAGTCTGTATGAACAGTTACGGAAGTTACCGGTGTCAGCTGACATGTCCCGAAGGGTACCTGCTTAACCAGAAAGACACGGAATGCGAAGACGTGGACGAGTGCTCAGAAGGCACGGACGGATGCGACCCCGCTACCGCGGCCTGTGTTAACCTCGCCGGCGGTTTCAGGTGCGAGTCCAAGACCCCTCAAACTCACCACATTGACTCCACTGGCAAATCCTGCGTGGCTTACGAATACGAATATCGCCTTCTAGACCCCGCCAAGGTGAGGTGCTACAGCCACACTCCGGACCTAACCACGTTTATGGTGAAGGGTAGACTGAAACTGGGAGTGACCGACGAGGAAGACCACAACAGGTACTCCTTAATCCAACCAGTGTGTTGTCTGCACATCATCGACCGGGACCCAGCGAGTATAAACCAAGCCGTCGTCAAGCCCTACATCGTGAAGGGCAATGCAGAACTGGAAGAAGAGACCATTCTCGGATACGTGCACTACTACAATAAGATGTTCAACGCGAAAAACACGCCAATCGACATGCGGGTTGTGCTGAAATACGAATCGGGGTGCGAACAGTCCTTCTCAACGGCCATAACGGCCAATACCACGGTGCCCGTGTACGTGGTGCGGACAGAACCAACCCCGGATTACTTTGACCCGCGGCAGAAATTCCTCCGCAGGCGCCGGCGCCTTTACCAACGTCGCGATCCTCGACGCCCTCTTGGAACGACCCAGGCAAAGACCTATGCCCGAAGTAAAGTGCCAGGAGAAAAACACTGCTGTCAAGGTCTCTCTCGGCCTCTTAACGGTCCTCTTAACCGCGCTGTTCCATGTCCTTCTCCAATGTTAAACAGTAGTTGTAGACTCTCCCAGGTGGCGGTATTTTGTTGCGGGGGGGTGGGGGTGGGGTGATTGTTTGTTTTTGTTGATGAATTAAACCGGTACATAAAACGTATTTGTTTTTATTGTGTGGAATTTACCCCTCCCCAAAAAACATTCCCATTCACCGTAGCTCTTTTTTTATTGATATGATATTTCAGCTACTGTTATTCGCCACCTTCATGGCGAAAGGCATCCGCGGGTATGACATGTCCTCCATCGAGAACGTGTTCAGACACATTAACCAGTTAGAACGGATGACGAAGCTGCCCGACCTCTGGATGGTACCCCCAGAGTTACTGTGCCGGCGGGGGGGGGGGTTATATGGTGAGGACCTTGTATTACAAAAACAACACTGACGCGCCAATGGGGCCGGTGCGGCTGTTTTTGTCCACGGACGATGAGAACCTCCCCCCAGAGTCGGTCGAAAACCTGGCGTGCGGGTCTGCGGCGACCTCCCTAACCGACCACGTGGCCGCCGACCCCATAACTCTCCACAAAGCCTTTGGTATAAGTTGCTACAATGGCGGGGTGAAATTTTGGTACCGGATAAGAGCCGCTAGTCATTTCGTTTCCGTCGGCATCGAGGGTCTGACACTACCCGGGCACACCAAAAGCGATCCTCTGGCGTACGACCTATACACCCCGGGGCTAATTGACGTTTTAGTTTCTGGGGAGTGCGCCCGCACCAACGAGAACAGAGCCACTTCCCTCTGCTACAGGGCCACGGGTGAGGAGTAAAGTCGTTCATCACCGCGGATAACAAACCTTCATGGACAGAGCAGGCAAAGACGATCACTTGCGAGGGCACGCCTTACACATTGATTGGGAGAGATTTTCTGACGCCGATGGAAGCATTTAGGTATACCAAGAATATACCCATGAATTTTGATTTATTCCACGACCTCGTCGTAAAGGTGGAGAGTGACTTGTCCCAGGAGGGTTGGGTGGACATCTTCTGTCACTCGAATGTGTTCGTGGTTTGGGCGTCCAAGTGGGCCAGCATCGCTTACTTGGAGATAACTCCCGAGGAGGAGTTCGATATCGGGGTTACGAGTCTCATCCTCACTGACCCCGCGGCCGGCGACACGCGCACCCGTGAGCTGGGGAATCACCACTGTAACAAAATTGGGCCCGCGGATAGATGCTTTTGGGCATCCAGCGGCTCCCAATGTGATAAATTGAGGTCCTGGTGTAAGCAGAAGGTCCCCAACGACCCTTACTCGATCGGCTGTAAGTGCATCCAGTGGATCGGTGATAATTGCAGGGACAACACTCTATGTATTGAAGGGTTCCGCGAGGCAAACCACGAATGCGCGGACATCGACGAGTGCCGAGAATCCACGCACACGTGTTCGGCCGACGAACGGTATATCAACGTTTTAGGGAGTTTAGACTGCGAGAGTGTCCAGGACTGTCCCAGGGGTTATAGTTACGACACCACCAGCGGGGCCTGCGAAGACATGAACGAATGCGATGATGGGGTTTCCGCGTGTGATCCTGCCTCTACCGCCTGCGAAAACACCATTGGTGGGTTTAAATGTTCCTGCATAGATCCCGACATGGTACTGAGTCAATCACTCACTACCTGCACGGCACCCGTCTACAAGTACAGACTGTTGGACCCCGGCGAGGTCAGATGCTGCACCCACAGGAAAGGGGGGAATATTTACCTGGTCAAGGGGCGGGTCGGGGGAGTACCCGGAAAGTTATACTCGGAGGTATATCCAGTATATACGAAGCCGTACATCATTCGCGGGGACACCGGAGACCTAGAAGTAGAGGCCGTGCTTGAGCTGGGGGATATGGAGAGAAAACTCACGGGCGCCGATCAAATCATTATCGAACTGATTTTCGCCTCCGGGAGCAGACAATCCTACCGCTTGGGTGACAAAAAAGAGAGTAATAGTAGCGAGGATATAGCTAAATATTTCGTTACGATTACCCCCCCCCCCCATGACACGCTTTCTACGACCCCAAAGATTCCTCCACCCACACCTGCCGCCAGTCCCTGGGCAATAACGTCGACTGGCTGACCGGTCACATGTCCCCGAAACCCACCAGTAAGGCGGACTCTGCGTGCGTCAAAAACGGGGCGGGGAGAGAAGTTTCTCTAGTTTTCTCGGTCATTGCTTGCGTATTCTACTCTGTAATATTTAGGCCTAGTTTGTGTTATGGGGCGTGTGCGAGGGTATACACATACATAAAAGAGAGACGGGATGCGGGAGGGTGGACAAATCATTGATAGGTTAAACCCATTCCATATGAATACTACCCCCATAATAGTTCTCGAGGGGCCCATGTCCCTCCATCGAGGAGTGGGGAAAACCACTCTCGAGAAGAACCTGATAGAACCCCTGAAAGCCAGTGGATTAAAATGTGGCTTACATCCCCGAGAGGCTGGACCCGTGGACGAACTGGCACGGCGAAAACGTGCTAGGTCGAGCCATAAACAAAGGGGACAACCGGTTTTTTTTTCAATGCCTCGTCCTATACTCCTACAAGGTCAGTTTGGAGGCGGCCTTGGAAACCAACCCCGATGCCGTAATCCTCGAGAGGTGCCCTGGGTCGGCCGCGAACGTCTTTTCGGAAATCGCATTCAGGGACGGTACGATGACTGTTGGAGAGGTCGCTCTCATCAAGGACATGACCAAGACTTTCCAGAAGGCGGCGGCCGTCATCGGTCTGTGGTGTTCTGACTATTCTACGGTAAAGAACAGACTGATTAAGAGAGAAAATGCGTCCGCCACCGGTAAAGAACAGACTGATTAAGAGAGAAAATGAGTCCGCCACCGAGTGGTGGACGCGGCCAGTTTTCGATATGTACGAGGAGTATTTCACCACAACTCCGAAGGACACTGACGAGTTCGTCCTCCTGGACGTCTCTACACATCCTAAAGATGTCGCGAACAAGGCCTTCGGTATTATTAAACGGGTTATTAACAAATAAAAAAACACACGTGCGAGCAGAGTACGGGGTAAAAACAAAAAATGATTTGGCTATTGTTGTTCATGATGACAGTGGTGCCGCCTAGGGCGGGCTTGGTAGTGAATACGTCGTATTTTGAGTTTGGCGCGGATACCTACAGGTCGGTAAACCAACCCTTTTCTTTCTTCAGCAGCCTAGAACGATTGGGAAAATCCATCGAAAGCGACGGCCAAGAGGCTTGGCATTTCTTGTCGGACGCCCTGTGCGAACAAGGGGTGTTTCTTTGGGGTAGTTATCCGGACAACGACTCTACTCAACACAAATGGCCCCAAGCGGCGTACGGGGCGGAACCGTCTTACACCCTACTGGGTGGGGTGGACGACTACGAGGCTACGGACACGCCGGACGTGCACGTGTTCTATGGGAACCCAGTGGTGTACCCGTACGTGCCATTGAAGAACCCCTTTCTGGTGGTTAAATTGACCAGCGTGGCCGATTGGTACAATCAACTGATGTTTTTAATCGCCATGTATAAAGACATCAAAATACAAAATTGGGACCAACCATGCAGGACCGAGCTAGCCAGTGACCAAAATGTGCATAGGGGGATAGCCCCGAGAGTTAAGGACAAAGTACTGGTAATATGCCCCGATTGGTGTGCGCAACAACCCTTTAGTACCCCGTCCTTTCTGTCTTACGTGGTGCCTTATGTCAATTCAGAATATAATTACGAATATAATGCTATACCAGTGTGGCACGATCCAGAGTATATCCCGAAATACCAAACGTGTTCTGTGAGCTACAACGAGGATGCCCGCGAAACTGGCCCCGTCTTTTCACACGGATACACGGAGTGGGTACTGACCGATGTCCCACATGATATTTATGCTATCCAGTGCAAGGTACTACAATTTGCCTTTCCCCAGCCGCCTATGTTGCAAGACAATTGTTTCCGTACAGAACTGTCTATGATCAAACATTTCAATAAAAGTATTGTGCCCGCGCCTGTTCTTGCGGAACTCGTCATCATACCTCACAACACATGTGTTGGGTACAACCAACTGCCTGATTATCAAACAGTTTTCGAATCCTTTCCTGTGCATGATGAAACAACCGCGGGTTACCCCAAGAAAACAAATGACGCACTGCCCCAGCACAAGACTTACCCCGATATTACCCTGATAGTTTGTGTCTTGTTAGGCGGTGTACTTCTGGCTTGTGTGATTGGGGCTTTGTTATTCTATCGCAACAAAGTGAGACGACCGGCTCACATACCCTTGGTTGATGTGTCAAACTGAATATGAAGTAAAATAAAAAAAATATCCGAATGACTTTTGTTGTGTGTCTGGACTGAACATATGCATGCCGCTGTCTCCTCTAAGTGTACGGTTGTTGCATCATTTTTAAATCAAAATAAAAAAGAGTGTAAATTAATTTCTGGATAGCCCTGGTTGGAATAACTTGTATGTGTGTAGAAAGTACAATACACGCGGAATACTGAGTGACATGTTTATCGGAATTTACGCGGGCGAGCAAAGGTTACATGACAACAGCCCGTGTGCACCCGTTTAGAGTTGCTGGAATTTGTAACCCGATTCCCCGGATTCTCGATCCTTCCGACCGATGGGAACGGGACAGCTAATGGGTGCGCCTGGCACGGCTTCCTGCTCGGAGTTCGATTGTCCTGCAGGTAATGCGGACGGTACAGCCGTGTATCGCGTGACTCGTTCGCCTAGGCCCAGTGCGCTCGTATAAACCCAGACTGGTAGACGAATTTTTTGAGTTTGTAATAATTCTGTGGTATCACCGCCGCCGAAAAAAAAATTTTCTGAGATGGACAACGCCAGCCAGCCGACTACATCTACACCGGTGAGTGTTTTCGCCTTTTTAAACAGATCGCACAAACGGCTTTGTAGCATGAGAACCAACTTTGTAAAAATTCTCACAAATTTAGTTCCTACTTTGTAAAGATATCTGTCAAAATCAGTTCCGAGTTTGTAAATTTCGAGGGCCTAGTCTGTAACCCCGCATTTATGTGACACTTGATTATACTCCGGCGTATGATTTCTTTTTGGGGAATTAGGGCATATACAGAGAGAGAGGGGGGAGGGTTTGTGGGTTAACACTTCTGGGCTATTTTATGCGGGTATATTCTTTATTTGATTTTACAACGGCGTTTTATATGTTTTCTTCTTCTTCTTCTTTTTTTAAAAAGACTTCTGGCCGGGGCATGCCGCCTGCTTCCAACAACCCATCGCCAGCAGACATGCCAACGGCGTTCGCGGCAGCATTCCGAAGGATGATGATGTCGATGATGAACGAAGTGGTGCATCAGATGTCCGCCGCTTCGGTTCCTACCTCGCCCCCTGGCGCCGCCTCTACCCGTTTAGAAGCACCCACGGGCCCATCGCCCGCCTCGGAAGAAATGACTCCGCTGGCGGGCAACATCGACGACAGCGCCGTAAATTTCAAGCCCAGGTTAGTCCCGAGGGAGCTCGCTCGAGAGGGTTTAAACCCAGCAACGGAGCAATCTGATTCCCGGCCCATAAAGTCCTCCCCCACGGACACACAACCGCCTCGCCACGAAAAACAAGATGGAAAAGAAGAAGAAGAACAGGAAAGCTGCCGTAAACGCCATTCGGACGACGAACGGGACGAGCCCTCTACGAAACATTTCAAACCGTCGGAAAGACAGCTCCCGCCTTCGCCCGTTGAAACAAATGAGACGCGACCTGGAAGAAATATATTCGAGCATTTCACCGGCGAGGAGGACATGTCAGATGACGACGACGAGACCCAACTACCCCCGTTCGATGTGAAAGGCACACCGCCCGGCGAGCTGCTAGAAGACTGCGATTGCGGCTAGAAAGAAGACGCTAAAGTAAACGAGAAAATCACCAACGAAGACGAGAGCGAACTACCCTCATTGGATACCATGGGTACACCGCCCGGCGAGCCGATAGAAGACAGTAATTGCGGATTGGAAGAAGACGCTCAAGTATACGAAGAAAGCTCCGACGACGAAATCCCTGAAGAGGACAACGACGAGGAAGAATATGTCGAGGAGGAGAACGAGTGTTATGACCGCTTCACCGAGCCAGCCGGCTCTGGGGACGAGTCAAACCTCGAAGAAGAAGAAGAAGAGCCGTCGGGACCCCCCCCCCCCCGGGTGACCAGGACGCCGGACGAGAAGCAAATGTCATATTGATATCTGACGAAGACGAAGACCCGGGGAAGGCACGTCCACCGGGCGACTTCGCAAAGAGCGCACTCCGGGAGATAGGAAAGACGCTGAATACCAAAATTGGTACGACTCTACGAGGCCAAGAGCGGACAACGGCGAAGGCAAGAAGTGGGTGCCGGGCGGGAAATACGAACACGACATGGGATATTTCGAGGCGCACACCAACGGCACGTTCGAATTCGGCGTCGGTGTGCCGGAAAGCAAAGACGGGGTGAACATTATCATGCGGCCCGGAGCGACTAGCGGCAACGTCACTCTTCAGAACGCCAAATTCAATTTCGTGCAGTTCATAGAAGCGTCCAAAAAGGACAGGAGCTTCATCCACTACGCCGCCCCGAAACCCGTCCTTAACGACACCCAAATCCAAACCGAGCCCGCTGCTACGAGCGAGGAAGACTCGGAGGAGACTCCGCTACCCGAAGTGCTACCCCCGAGGCCTCGACTGCCGCTCCCAGCATTCAACCCGGCCGCCGAAATGAAGGAGATGCTGGAGATAATACTGGAAAATGTTGAGGTCCACAAGGACTTTTTGAAGCAGGTAAGACATACTTTTGAAACTATACATAACAAACCCCCTCCCTACAAATGATTTTATTTCATGCCGCGTAACCCCCCCCCTCCCTTTTTTATTTTTTTCTCACCTAAACGAGTTATATTTACGAAACATCAAAAAAATTATACGGTATTTCATTTGTCCTCAGATGGTCCACACGTTCGGTGAAATATACGCATTTATGATGTCTTGCCCGTCAAAACACCGGAGGCTGCTGCTGAATTCGGTTCGACACCGCGGGTTGGTCGCCAAGGCTATGATGGGGCTGGCTTCTTTGAGTTTCCAACACAACACCGTTCAGACGGGGCTGTTCTACGATATACTCAAGGAATTCACAGAAATATCCGTGAAGAAGTCCATCCCGAACAACGACACCAATTTCGAGCACTTCGTCGGTGAATCCATGGCGGAGATGAAGAGGAAGATGGCGGACAAGCTGAACCTGACGACGGGGCCAGCCCCTTCAACCGCACCACTGCAACCCCTCCACAGGACCGCGGAAGGTGAGCCTGTGATTCTTTTCGATGTCGCTCGGGTTATAATATAGACGCCGAATAAATACGATATATATAAGATACGAAACGCCTTGCGTGTGTTTTAACCGTTCTTTTTTTTAATTATGTTTTTCAGAGTCCGTGGCGGTCTTAGAAAACATGGTAAAAAGGACGAAAAAGGCGGCGTTGAATCGGCATGCCCCCAGAGTGGAAGTTCAGCTGGACCTGAAAACCATTTCTTCGTGCGCCCTCCTGCTGGCCTCTGAGATCGCGCCCGAGTTGGGCGTAATGGTGTCCGCCTGCAACGGTCGACTGACAGCGTTCGCTCCAGCCGGTATCGACACTTGGGCGTCGACGGTGTCCGGCTTGTACACACCCGACCCCGCCAACGCCCGCCTGATAGTCAATCGCGAGGCCGCGATGACAGCAGGCATGGACAAGTACAGCACGTGGTGATCCTCCGGAGCAACACCGGCCCGAGAAGTTTCTCAAGTTCCAAACACCTCATCGTGAACCTCACGGCGTCCGCGAGCCAATTGCCTTCTGGGACGTCCGCGACTTCGTATTGTAAACATAAGACTTTTGAATCGAATTGGACAGTGGTGCGCCTCCTTCTCCTTCTTTTGTCTTTGTACTTGTCGCTTTTTGTATCTTTTGTCCTCGTAATCCAGAGCGGTGTAATCTTCAGAGTCCATTGAGTTTTGTTTTTTATTGTATATATATATGTATATAAAGAAACGAGAATATTTTTTTATATAACAATCCGTGGTGTTTTTGTTTTGTTTCTCGCTCGTGGGTAATGGTGGACGCCGATGTATAAATAATAGTTCTCCGTGCCTCACGCTTTAGAGGCCCACCACTGGGAACATTTGTACAAAAGAAACACTAGCCAAGAGGCGACTGCCAGGCAGCCTAAAACTAATATACTCAAATACAAAGGGTCGTTGTACCATTCCGTTTTTCGGTTACTCTGAAGTCTTTCCTAGTCGCCTCTTGGGTAGTGGAGGATATAGCAGTGGTGGTGGTGATTGCCGACTGGGATGCAGTAGCATCGGTGTTTGTCGATGTACTTACGGCCGTTGTGCCCTCAGAGTACCCCGAGGTCGCCGGTCCACCGGTAGTAGAAATGGCCGTGTAGGGTAAAGTCGCGGTGTCCACGTGAAGTATAACCAGCAATACTCCTAATATCGTATAAAGCACAGCCATAGCGTGCAGAAATAATGCTGCGGCGGCCAAGTCTGTATCCGGGATGGTTTATTTATTAAAACCTTTTATCGCCAAGCACTAGTACTATCGCCGATACATGTCATATATGGTCATGCAGATTGCCGCGGATAACAGTGGTGGGCGTAGTGTTAACCGTGGATGTGCTGCACATGATACCTAGTGTTACCCACGGCATCTGTTGTAACCCACTGGATACTATTACCCTACGGGGTGTACCCCATGGGCTATTGCATACCGGTTGTCAACGGGTCCAGTTGCAACCCACTATTGCCCCACAGGGCTGTAACCCACGGGATACTACCGGTTGTAAACCACGGGGCTACTATTACCTACCCACTGCTTGTAACCCATGGGCTACTATTACCAACGGGCCCGGCTGCAACCCACGGGCTACTATTACCAATGGGCCCGGTTGTAACCCACGGGCTACTATTACCAACGGGTCCGGCTGCAACCCACGGGCTACTATTTCCCACGGGGCTGTAAACTACCTGTTACTATTTGCCCCACGGGATACTACCCCACGGGATACTATTACCTACCCACCGGTTGTGACCTGCAGTTTCATAGCTATTGAACGTTATTGCCCTGTACGTACCGAGTGTGTGTGTGTTTTCTAAAAAAAACCTACGAGCACAACCATTGAGAGAAATAAACAAGGGGGGGGTGCGAAATAATTCATAGGGGGAGTGAAAACCATTTCTATCGGCCACCGTTAACGCATACCCCTTACTACACTGCTACCACGCCCACCCATAACAACGACTACGACGCCCCAGGAAAAAAACAACGCGCATACACGCGCACGGGAAAAAAAACTAAAACAATTCTTCCACTGTAGTTATTCGGTTGGGAGGAGCGAAAGCACACGTACCTTTTTCGGTAGGAAAAAAAAAGGTTACAAACATGCCCCAGAAGAAGAATAAAAGACTAGTTTGGTCCGCGCCAAAAGAAAGGAAGAAAGAGTAGCCGTGTTTTGTTTGCCCTTGGAGGACTTTTTTTTTAGGGAAATCGTGTTTAGCGCCTCTCGATGTATTTGGCCGCGTCTTCTAGTTCGGTGCAAGCCCCGTCCACTCTTCGTCAATCTTGATGATGTGGAATCTTTCTCGAAGGGCATCCGCGTCGACTTTTGAAATGGTCCGCTTCTGACCGGAACCCATGCAGCGGAAGAGGTGGTAATTTGACAATATTACGACCTGAACGTCGTTTCTTGGGACGAACGAGTGCCCGTGCGTCTTGCGGTTGCCCGCGAACGAGTACTTGGGATTGCCGGAGGTGAGGGCTTTGAGTTGCGACATGGGCATGCGTTTGTCCGGCCCGTACTCGTCTACCACGATGAACTGGGCGTCGGGTCTGCACCCAGCGAAGTTGTTGGGGTCGTTGGCGGTGGTGACGTTGCAGAAGTAACTGAAGGCGTTGCACAGCATAGCGGTCTTGCCGTACCCGGCCGGGCTGTAGAAGAAGTAGTGCTTCTTTTTGACGGGAGGAGATTTAAAGCCCGTCACAACAACACCACCGTTTGGTTTGTATTTTACTTCGAAAACGCAAGAGGAGTTATCGCTTTCTTCCTCGTCCACCGGCGGGGATTTGTGCGACACTATCGCGTGTTCTCTACCGGTCCTGTGACAAGTAAACGACCAATCCGCACCGGCCTGCAATTCTCTGGCCAAACACTCTTCTTTTTCCTTCTCCCGCTCCAGCTCCGCCTCGTAAGCCCTAGCGCCTTTAAGTTGACATACGCTCAGGGTGCCGTCGGCCACGGCTTTAATGGAACCCTCTTCGGCTATTTTCTTGGCCACCCGCTTGTTCTTGTTCTGGGTCATGGCGGTGTTCATGTAGTTCTCGATCATCTTGAAATTGGCGTACTGACCCATGGCCATGCACACCTGCTGATCCATCGGTGCGGAGGGGTCCAGCAGGTCGAACACGCGGTCCGGGTACCGGCTGTTGCGAAGGGCGGGCACCATGTTGATGCTGGTCGGCTTGATTTTAAGTTTTTTCTCCACGGTTTTGGGCCCATTTTTAAGCGAGACACGCCTGTCGTTCTGCCTGGTCATGTAGCACAGGTATCGTCCGTTACCCGTCACCGTAGGGTTGAGAACTATCACGTCTTTCGCGCAAACCTTGTCGGCGAAGTCTCGCATTGCCTCGTCCCTAAATGCCTCAGAATCAATTTCAAACCTTAGAAACTCCTGACGAATTTGCATGGCGTCCATGTTTGCTCGCGTGTAGGTATAGCGTTACTGCCTGTTATCTATGGTAAGTAACCTTTAAATTAATAGTAATTGAACATACAGCGAATGTATCCCCACAAGTAGTAGTACGAAAGCATAATTTCAAAGTCCTGGTTTCAAAGTCCCCTTTTCAAAGTCCCCTTTTTAAAACTCTATAACTGTGAACGTAGGCCCCCAAACTCCCTTGACTATAGTTAATACATAGGAAAAAGGGGACTTTGAAAAGGGGAGTTTGAAAAAAAAGGGAGCTTGAAAATGATACCGTGGTGTATTTGGGATATGGTTACAAGGCAACGGTGGGTGGGGAGGAAAAGTTACATCTCCCAAGCGACTACCCGTTGTGTTCTTGGGGGGCATGCCTGAGTACGCTTACTCCAAAGGACCAGTGGGTATGTCTTAACCTTGTAAAGGGGTAGCACCTCGGGACCGTGATCCTTTTGGAGCATGGCCGCAAGGCAACGGTCTTTTTTTAGGGGGGGGGTGAGGCGGACTGCCAGTGCGGTCCAAGGCAACGGTCTTTTTTGGCGGGGCGGTGGGTGGGAGGGAAAAGTTACATCTCCCAAGCGACTACCCGTGGGTTATCGCGCTTACTCCAAATGACCATTCAGCATGTCTTAGACTCGTAAAGGGGTAGCTCGTCGGGACTGCACGACAGTGGTATTCTTGGCCCGAACAACCCCTCCCGGGTACATACCAAACGCCTGGTCCAAGGTGTTGCCCACGGACTAAGACGAACACCTGGCTTGGATCACACACTTCTTCCTTTTTTTGTACACCGGCGCGCGTCACTTGTGGAGACAAAAGTTGGCGTTTAGAGATGGAGTTAAAATATCAGAATTTTAGGGAAAATAACTCCACCTTTCGAACACGCTGTCGAGGGGGTACCTTCTGTTGCGAACATACCGCGAATGATACCCGTAGGTTCTGATTTCATACTCCTGTTTTTCAAACTCCTGTTTTCGTAATATTCCAAATTAAAACCGTAAACCCCGTCTGTGAAGTACCCTTGATATATTGTTTTCTATATAGTGGTCTCTTCTTGTCCATACGAGGCACTTGTGGAGGCAAAAGTTGACGTTTAGAGGTGGAGTTGAAATTCACGAATATTAGGGAAAATAACTCCACCTTTCGAACACGCTTTCGGGGGGGGGTACCTGCAGGTGCGAACATACCGCGAATGATACCTGTAGGTCTTGATATCAAACTCCACCTTTTTTCCCTATATATAGACTGGTGGTCGCATATGAATTGGGAATATTTTTTTCGATGTGCGGACACTACAGAATGAGACCGAAAACGCCTTTGTTACAGAGTCGTCTCCAGTTATACAAAAGTAAATAAAACCGATGTGTAGTACCACGGCATTTCATTTGATAAAAAAAAAGACGCCGGCGAAACATGCGGGATTGGGACCAGATGGTGTCCTCCGTGGACAGTGCGGATTGGGACCAGAAAGTGTCCTCCGTGGACAGCGCGGACGGGTACAAAGCCGTAGTCGACGCCATGCTGAGTGACTACCGAACGTTCTCGAGAGGGAGGGCTGTAGTGTTAGAACGGTTCACCCGGGACGTGTGCGCTTGCCTGCCGCCGAGGGCCACGGGTCCCATTATGGACTATTACAACACTACCGTGCGTCACCAGACCAGACGCAACTACCTGCTGATCGCGCCGATATTAGCGCTGATGTTCTTCGAAGGCACTAGTGTTTGATGACCCCGCACGCAAAAACCGGCGCAAGAGCTGTAGGGAGATAATCGAATAAATGATTTTCTTTTTCCTCTCTTTATTCGCCGTTCAAAACCCTCGAGTATCGCTTGACCACGAAACCTGGACCGGACAGCAGCGGAGAGCCGCGTTCGGCAAACCCCTTAGTGCCCGGGAACCATCTGTCGCACGGGCCCCCGTACAGTTCTCTGGACAGCGTGGTCAGTAGAATGTCATCGGCCAGCTCCATCGCCTCGCGGTACACCCGCTCGCCGACTATCACGTACACACTCTCCACGCTGGGGTCCCGGTCGGCCAGGCGTAGCCCTTCCTCCAGAGAGCCACACCACTTCTCGGTTCCGTCATCCGGGCCTCCGAGGGACGACAGCACGATGTTGAGACGACCGTGCAGCCCTCGCGCAGGCAGCGTCTCTCGAGTCTTCCTGCCCATCAGCACCGCGTTGCGGAGCCCCGGCCGAGACGCGCCTAAGGTCGTCTGTTTGAAGAAGGCCATGTCCTCGGGCAACCTCCACGGGATACCACCACGCCAATCCATGCCAAAATCACCATCTCGAGCCGCGCATATCAGCGTCACCTTCTTACCGACTACCGCCATGGTCAAGAGTGGGAGAATGCGACTAGCGAAATGGTGTGGTGAGCGTAGGATATACACACACACACACCACGGACATGCAACTGTAATACTACTACCCGTGGATACAATAAATACAAACAAAACACGTATATATGGCGTGACTGTACACAAAAGCAATGTTTGTTTTTTTTCTAAAAAAAAATGCAAGTCATCTGGTCAATAGAACGCAGATTGTCTAACTCCTCGGGAGTTAGTAGAGGAAAAAAATGTCTATCCGCTAATGTTTTTGGTGTGGCTGAAACGTTATAGCTTCTAGGGACCGTGCTCGAAGAGATGTAACTCCTCGGGACGAGTGAAAGCCCGTCCATGGTGGAGAAAAGATGTCTATCCGCTGGTGTTCTGGGGGCATGTCCGATCCTGGTAAAGAAGCAACGCCTTCCCGTGAATGGAAAAAGATGACTATCCGCGGGTCTTTTGGGGCATGTCTGGGCGTCCAACAAAGCAACCCTGATGCTACCTGCGATGGACCAGTGGGAATGTCTGAGCCTCGTAAAAAAGGGGGGGGGGGTGCAGTGCCTCACGTGGATGAAACAAAAGATGACTATCCGCTAGTGTTCTGTGGTCGAAGCTCCACGGGACCGTGGTGGGGAAAAATATGTCTATCCGCTCATGTTCTGGATGGTGGAAGAGACTTAAAACATCTGGGTTAGAGGACGCTCCGTCCGTGAATGAAAAGACGACTATCCGCTACTGTTGCTCCACTGAACCGTGTTGGAAAAAAGATGTCTATCCGCCGGAGTTCAAGGGTAGGGAACTGTGTCCTCGGGATAAAAGAAAGCTCCTTCCGTGGATAAAAAGATGACTATCCGCTGGGGTTCCGTGGCATGTTTGAGCATCCCTCAATGCAACCCGGTGGCGTGGCTGAGCTTCGTATAGAGGTAAATCCTCCCGTGGAGGAAAAAGATGACTAACCGCTGGTGTTTTGTGGCATGTTTGAGCATCCATCAATGGAACCCGGTGGCGTGGCTGAGCTTCGTAAAGAGGTAGATCCTCATGTGGAGGAAAAAGATGACTATCCGCTAGTGTTCTAGGAGGCCTTGGTCGAAACTCTTCGGACCGCATGTCCGTGGATGAAAAGATGACTATCCGCTGGTATCCTGGGAGACCGTGGACGTAGCACCTAGGGAAATCACGTCCATGCAGGAAAAAAAACGTCTATCCACTGGTGGTCTGGTAGATCGTGGTTGTAGCTCCACTAGAAAGCACGTCCATGGAAGAAAAGATCTCTATCCGCTGGTGTTTTTTGAGCATGTCTGAACGTCCCTCACGGCATCCAATAGACCCGTGGGAATGTCTGAGCCCCGTAAAGAGGCAGCTCCTTCCGTGGATGAAAAGATGACTATCCGCCGGTGGTCTAGGAGACCATGGTCGTTGGGCCGCACGTCCGTGGTGGAAAAGATGACTATACGCCGGTGTTCTGGGGCATGTCTGAGCGTCCTGCGATCCGACCGTTGGGCAAGTCTGGGCCCCGTAAAGATTTAGCTCCTTTCGTGGAGGAAAAGATGACTATCCGCCGGTGTTCTAGAAGACCGTGGTCGGAGAGACGCGACTCCTCGGGACCGTGGAGGAAAAGACGTCTCTCCGCCGGAGTTCTGGGAGACCGTGGTCGTAGCTCCTCGGGACCGCACGTGGAAAGACGTCTATCCGCTGGTGTTTTTTGGGGCATGTCTGAGCGTCCTGCAATGCGACCGTTGGGCATGTCTGGGCCTCGTAAAGAGGTAGCTCCTCGGGGCACCACGACCGGTGTTTTTTTGGTGGGCACGTCCGATCATCCCACAGGGCGTCCATCCTGCAATGCACCCGTTGTCATGTCGGAGTCTTGTAAAGAGGCAGCTCCTCCCGTCGATGAAAAGATGACTATCCGCATGAGTTCTGGGAGGCCGTGGACGAAGCTCCTCTGGACCGCACGTGAAAATACGTCTATCCGCTGGTGTTTGGGTCATGTCCGAGCATCCCACGAGGGAACCGTGACGGGATCCGTGGGTATGTCTGAGCCCCGTAAAGACGTAGCCCCTCTCGTGAATGTAAATACGTTACTCCTGCGAGTGTTTTGGGTCATGTCTGAGCATCCTGCAAGGTGCCCGTGACGCCTCGTGCAATGGACCCGTGGGTATGTCTGAGCCTTGTGAAGAAGCCGCTCTTCTCGTGGATGAAAAGATGACTATCCGCCGATGTTCTGGGAGTCCGTGGACGCAACTCCTCTGGGTCGCACGTCCGTGGAGGAAAAGACGTCTATCCGCTAGTATTTTGAGACACGTATGAGCTGCCTGCAATGGACCCATGGGTATGTCTGAGCCTCGTAAAGAAGCGGATCTTCGCTGGTGGTCAGGAGATTCGTACCTACTCGGGACCGTGGTGGAAAATACGTCTGTCCGCCGGTGTTCCAGGAGACCGTGGTCGGAGAGACGTAACTCCTCGGAAACGTACGTCCGTGGTTGAAGAGATGCATCTCATCGGGAAAAAAAGGCGTGACGAGTACTTCTTCGGGACACGAGAACGTACGCCCGTGGTTGGAAAAAAACACGTTACTCCGGTGGTCTTCTGCGTGCCCGTTCTGGCGTGTGTCGGAAAAGATTTAGCTAATCGGGACGACCGTAGGTGAAGATGAACCTCCTCGGGATGAGCGCGTCAGTGCATGGTCGAAGAGATCGAAGCGGCTTCTAGGGAAGGAAGGCCGTACGTCCGTGGTGCGGTGGCCTTCCGAGTGACATCGGCGGTGAACATGATCCCACCACCCCCCTCCTCCACCTCTCCTGCCCGCATCACACGTCGAGTAGATTCACTGTCTTCCGCGTAGCGGTGGGGACATCACCCGGCGAGGAGTTTAGCGGCGCTCGATGTTGCTCACGACGCATATCCCGGCGTGTTTGTCAGCAGTCACCATCCCAGCGAGAGAGAGAGAGGAAAAAACACGTCTTGCTTCGGGTGAGAGGGGTTATGGAATGATGTTTTCGCCGCTCCTCGCCTGTATTTATAGACTTCGGCGGGCATGGCCACCGCGGTCTCGGCTTTGTAATTAACCAATCAACGCAGCGATCCCTGCTTTGTAATTAACCAATCGCATCATCGAGTTCCTACCGTGTAAAACTGTATCTCGGTCGGCGATAAATAAAAACTGTGTCGGACCAGGTCTGTAAAAAAAACAACGTGTACTAGGTCCGGGTCTGGAAAAATGTGTTAGAACCGGGTCTGTGTAAAAAAACCACGTTCGGGGTGATAAAAGATGACTGACACTGCTCCATGTAAAACTGGATCCTACTCTGTATATAAAAAAAAAATAAGTCAACGGCCTAGATATCCTACTCTGTTTTAACAACAAAAATATTACCGGTATACATATCCAGTCTCGTTAAACTAATAGTATAACGGACGATCGGCTAGCGGAAAAAAAGGAGGACGGGGCGCTGTGGGCATTAGACGGCATTAGAGTGTGGTACATGGCCACCCCCGGATCGGAGGCCATCCCAGAGTGGTCGGATATCATCATAGATGGTATTACCTTTGTGCGTCATACGCAACCAACTACCATCACGTACCCGCTTGACCCATTCGGGCATGTTTCGGCCCTATCCGACTACGCAGATGGTACCGCCTTCTTCTACGACAGTCCCGAACAGTTCGGCACCACCATTTGTTTCCGATACGGCGTCCAATAGGTGACACGTGATGTTACGTATGAATACGGGTTACGCAATATGTTCTTCACACAAGATGACGTCTATAACTTTTGCCCCCCCAACGAATATTGCTCGAAATTGAGTAACCACACATATGGATGTGTCTGCGTACAAGGATTTCAGAAGATCAACGGTCGGTGCGAGGACATTGACGAATGCTCAACGGGCACCCACGACTGCAATGAATATACCACATGCGTCAATATCGATGGTTGGTTTTGGTGCGGCAAAAAACCCGTGGTCGGCACAACAACGAATCCTCGATCGGTATGCGAAAGCGACTTCGTGGACATTTCTTCGCAATCCCCGCAGCCAGTATGTGTAAAGAAACAGGCGGTCGCCCCCCCCCCCGGAGATGGTGTGCGGACTTCGGTACCTCAGCACAACGGCTAGGTTCATCTTCCCCGTAAACCACGAACCCGGGCAAACCCCCCTGACGGGGCTAGTCTTGAATGCCACCGTAGAATTAGCCGGTTCGTTAACCAACTACCCAATTACCTGCTCCAGTTACCATTTTAACCCAGCAATGGCCGCGCCGGAGGACCCTTACACGATATCAGACATGACGGACGTCCTCTCCGCGACGAACCACGAACTGCGCAAGGCCATGGGCGAAGACCGACAAGGGGTCAAGTGTTTCTCCAATGTAATACTCTTGTGGGCACCCCAGGATAGCTGGGTGGAATATTTACGTATAGCCGAGAGTGCTGCTCGGGTCATCGCATCGGGACTGAATGAATCTTTGCTGACCTACGCCCGCGACGACCACAGAATACCACACGAAGAAGACAAATGCCAACGAGTTGGAACAGCTGACCAGTGTGCGTGGATTACCGCCGGGAATACACACCCGTGCTACACGGCCGACAGCTTCTGCGACGCAAAAACGGATAATTTTTTCGGGTGTTCCTGTAAGCACCAGGTCAACGCGGACCGGTGCTCCTTCACTCTATGCATCCCCGGGTTGAAATTGGCCGGCGACACCTGTCAAGACGTGGACGAGTGTGTGAGCAGCCCCTGCCCCAATAACACAGTCTGTATGAACAGTTACGGAAGTTACCGGTGTCAGCTGACATGTCCCGAAGGGTACCTGCTTAACCAGAAAGACACGGAATGCGAAGACGTGGACGCATGCTCAGAAGGCACGGACGGATGCGACCCCGCTACCGCGGTCTGTGTTAACCTCGCCGGCGGTTTCAGGTGCGAGTGCAAGACCCCTCAAACTCACCACATTGACTCCACTGGCAAATCCTGCGTGGCTTACGAATACGAATATCGCCTTCTAGACCCCGCCAAGGTGAGGTGCTACAGCCACACTCCGGACCTAACCACGTTTATGGTGAAGGGTAGACTGAAACTGGGAGTGACCGACGAGGAAGACCACAACAGGTACTCCTTAATCCAACCAGTGTGTTGTCTGCACATCATCGACCGGGACCCAGCGAGTATAAACCAAGCCGTCGTCAAGCCCTACATCGTGAAGGGCAATGCAGAACTGGAAGAAGAGACCATTCTCGGATACGTGCACTACTACAATAAGATGTTCAACGCGAAAAACACGCCAATCGTCATGCGGGTTGTGCTGAAATACGAATCGGGGTGCGAACAGTCCTTCTCAACGGCCATAACGGCCAATACCACGGTGCCCGTGTACGTGGTGCGGACAGAACCAACCCCGGATTACTTTGACCCGCGGCAGAAATTCCTCCGCAGGCGCCGGCGCCTTAGTACCAACGTCGCGATCCTCGACGCCCTCTTGGAACGACCCAGGCAAAGACCTATGCCCGAAGTAAAGTGCCAGGAGAAAAACACTGCTGTCAAGGTCTCTCTCGGCATCTTAACGGTCCTCTTAACCGCGCTGTTCCATGTCCTTCTCCAATGTTAAACAGTAGTTGTAGACTCTCCCACCTGGCGGTATTTTGTTGCGGGGGGGTGGGTGGGGTGATTGATTGTTTTTGTTGATGAATTAAACCGGTACATAAAACGTATTTGTTTTTATTGTGTGGAATTTACCCCTCCCCAGAAAACATTCCCATTCACAGTAGCTCTTTTTTTATTGATATGATATTTCAGCTACTGTTATTCGCCACATTCATGGCGAAAGGCATCCGCGGGTATGACATGTCCTCCATCGAGAACGTGTTCAGACACATTAACCAGTTAGAACGGATGACGAAGCTGCCCGACCTCTGGATGGTAACCCCAGAGTTACTGTGCCGGCGGGGGGGTTATATGGTGAGGACCTTGTATTACAAAAACAACATTGACGCGCCAATGGGGCCGGTGCGGCTGTTTTTGTCCACGGACGATGAGAACCTCCCCCCAGAGTCGGTCGAAAACCTGGCGTGCGGGTCTGCGGCGACCTCCCTAACCGACCACGTCGCCGCCGACCCCATAACTCTCCACAAACCCTTTGGTATAGGTTGCTACAATGGCGGGGTGAAATTTTGGTACCGGATAAGAGCCGCTGGTCCTTTCGTTTCCGTCGGCATCGATGGTCTCACACTACCCGGGCACACCAAAAGCGATCCTCTGGCGTACGACCTGAACACCCCGGGGCTAATTGACGTCTTAGTTTCTGGGGAGTGCGCCCTCACCAACGAGGACAGAGCCACTTCCCTCTGCTACAGGGCCACGGGTGAGGAGTGCGGTATGCCTGAAGCCCACTGCGGCATTAACCAAACCAAGGGCAATATCGAGTGCTTGTGCGCTACCGGGTACGTGAAGAACACCGCGTTTATCTGCGAAGACTTCGACGAGTGCATCGACCAAAATGATAACGACTGAGACTCGACCACCCACACGTTTAAACCTCCGTGGGTCCTACGTGTGCCAAAAAAAGCACCGACCCTCCTCCCCGTAACGGATTCCGGTGTCCCGGCGATATGATGCCCATGAACGTTGGGCGGCACACGTATTGGGTCAAGAATAACGTCGTTACTCCTCAGGAGACGCATTGCCTCGTAGATGCAGAACTCGGTTTGACCGCCAAAGCCGTATTTCCTTTCGGTTAGGAGCAGGGCGCGGACGCCTTAGGGGGGGAAACTTTCGCGGTCAAAATAAAGTCGTTCATCACCGCGGATAACAAACCTTCATGGACAGAGCAGGCAAAGACGATCACTTGCGAGGGCACGCCTTACACATTGATTGGGAGAGATTTTCTGACGTCGATGGAAGCATTTAGGTATACCCAGAATATACCCATGAATTTTGATTTATTCCACGACCTCCTCGTAAAGGTGGAGAGCGCCTTGTCCCAGGAGGGTTGGGTGGACATCTTCTGTCACTCGAATGTGTTCGTGGTTTGGGCGTCCAAGTGGGCCAGCATCGCTTACTTGGAGATAACTCCCGAGGAGGAGTTCGATAACGGGGTTACGAGTCTCATCCTCACTTACCCCGCAGCCGGCGACACGCGCACCCGTGAGCTGGGGAATCATCACTGTAACAAAATTGGGCCCGCGGATAGATGCTTTTGGGCATCCAGCGGCTCCCAATGTGATAAATTGAGGTCCTGGTGTGAGCAGAAGGTCCCCAACGACCCTTACTCGATCGGCTGTAAGTGCATCCAGTGGATCGGTGATAATTGCAGGGACAACACTCTATGTATTGAAGGGTTCCGCGAGGCAAACCACGAATGCGCGGACATCGACGAGTGCCGAGAATCCACGCACACGTGTTCGGCCGACGAACGGTATATCAACGTTTTAGGGAGTTTAGACTGCGAGAGTGTCCAGGACTGTCCCAGGGGTTATAGTTACGACACCACCAGCGGGGCCTGCGAAGACATGAACGAATGCGAAGATGGGGTTTCCGCGTGTGATCCTGCCTCTACCGCCTGCGAAAACACCATTGGTGGGTTTAAATGTTCCTGCATAGATCCCGACATGGTACTGAGTCAATCACTCACTACCTGCACGGCACCCGTCTACAAGTACAGACTGTTGGACCCCGGCGAGGTCAGATTCTGCACCCACAGGAAAGGGGGGAATATTTACCTGGTCAAGGGGCGGGTCGGGGGTGTACCCGGAAAGTTATACTCGGAGGTATATCCAGTATATACGAAGACGTACATCATTCGCGGGGACACCGGAGACCTAGAAGTAGAGGCCGTGCTTGAGCTGGGGGATATGGAGAGAAAACTCACGGGCGCCGATCAAATCATTGTCGAACTGATTTTCGCCTCCGGGTGCAGACAATCCTACCAGAAAAGAGAATAATAGTAGCGAGGATATAGCTAAATATTTCGTTACGATTACCCCTCCCAGCCGCACCCATGACACGCTTTCTACGACCCCAAAGATTCCTCCACCCACACCTGCCGCCAGTCCCTGGGCAATAACGTCGACTGGCTGACCGGTCACATGTCCCCGAAACCCACCAGTAAGGCGGACTCTGCGTGCGTCAAAAACTGGGCGGGGAGACTCCTACACTCCTACAAGGTCAGTTTGGAGGCGGAATTGGAAACCAACCCCGATGCCGTAATCCTCGAGAGGTGCCCTGGGTCGGCCGCGAACGTCTTTTCGGAAAACGCATTCAGGGACGGTAAGATGACTGTTGGAGAGGTCGCTCTCATCAAGGACATGACCAAGACTTTCCAGAAGGCGGCGGCCGTCATCGGTCTGTGGTGTCCTGACTATTCTACGGTAAAGGACAGGGTGATTAAGAGAGAAAATGAGTCCGCCACCGAGTGGTGGACGCGGCCAGTCTTCGATATGTACGAGGAGTATTTCACCACAACTCCGAAGGACACTGACGAGTTCGTCCTCCTGGACGCCTCTACACATCCTAAAGATGTCGCGAACAAGGCCTTCGGTATTATTAAACGGGTTATTAACAAATAAAAAAACACACGTGCGAGCAGAGTACGGGGTAAAAACAAAAAATGATTTGGCTATTGTTGTTCATGATGACAGTGGTGCCGCCTAGGGCGGGCTTGGTAGTGAATACGTCGTATTTTGAGTTTGGCGCGGATACCTACAGGTCGGTAAACCAACCCTTTTCTTTCTTCAGCAGCCTAGAACGATTGGGAAAATCCATCGAAAGCGACGGCCAAGAGGCTTGGCGTTTCTTGTCGGACGCCCTGTGCGAACAAGGGGTGTTTCTTTGGGGTAGTTATCCGGACAACGACTCTACTCAACACAAATGGCCCCAAGCGGCGTACGGGGCGGAACCGTCTTACACCCTACTGGGTGGGGTGGACAACTACGAGGCTACGGACACGCCGGACGTGCACGTGTTCTATGAGAACCCAGTGGTGTACCCGTACGTGCCATTGAAGAACCCCCTTCTGGTGGTTAAATTGACCAGCGTGGCCGATTGGTACAATCAACTGATGTTTTTAATCGCCATGTATAAAGACATCAAAATACAAAATTGGGACCAACCATGCAGGACCGAGCTAGCCAGTGACCAAAATGTGCATAGGGGGATAGCCCCGAGAGTTAAGGACAAAGTACTGGTAATATGCCCCGATTGGTGTGCGCAACAACCCTTTAGTACCCCGTCCTTTCTGTCTTACGTGGTGCCTTATGTCAATTCAGAATATAATTGCGAATATAATGCTATACCAGTGTGGCACGATCCAGAGTATATCCCGAATACCAAACGTGTTCTGTGAGCTACAACGAGGATGCCCGCGAAACTGGCCCCGTCTTTTCACACGGATACACGGAGTGGGTACTGACCGATGTCCCACATGATATTTATGCTATCCAGTGCAAGGTACTACAATTTGCCTTTCCCCGCCCGCCTATGTTGCAAGACAATTGTTTCCGTACAGAACTGTCTATGATCAAACATTTCAATAAAAGTATTGTGCCCGCGCCTGTTCTTGCGGAACTCGTCATCATACTTCACAACACATGTGTTGGGTACAACCAACTGCCTGATTATCAAACATTTTTCGGATCCTTTCCTAGGCATGATGAAACAACCGCGGGTTACCCCAAGAAAACAAATGACGCACTGCCCCAGCACAAGACTTACCCCGATATTACCCTGATAGTTTGTGTCTTGTTAGGCGGTGTACTTCTGGCTTGTGTGATTGGGGCTTTGTTATTCTATCGCAACAAAGTGAGACGACCGGCTCACATACCCTTGGTTGATGTGTCAAACTGAATATGAAGTAAAATAAAAAAAATATCCGAATGACTTTTGTTGTGTGTCTCTACTGAACATATGCATGCCGCTGTCTCCTCTAAGTGTACGGTTGTTGCATCATTTTTAAATCAAAATAAAAAAAAGTGTAAATTAATTTCTGGATAGCCCTGGTGGGAATAACTTGTATGTGTGGAGAAAGTACAATACACGCGGAATACTGAGTGACATGTTTATCGGAATTTACGCGGGCGAGCAAAGGTTACATGACAACAGCCCGTGTGCACCCGTTTAGAGTTGCTGGAATTTGTAACCCGATTCCCCGGATTCTAGATCCTTCCGACCGATGGGAACGGGACAGCTAATGGGTGCGCCTGGCACGGCTTCCTGCTCGGAGTTCGATTGTCCTGCAGCCAATGCGGACGGTACAGCCGTGTATCGCGTGACTCGTTCGCCTAGGCCCAGTGCGCTCGTATAAACCCAGACTGGTAGACGAATTTTTTGAGTTTGTAATAATTCTGTGGTATCACCGCCGCCGAAAAAAAATTTTCTGAGATGGACAACGCCAGCCAGCCGACTACATCTACACCGGTGAGTGTTTTCGCCTTTTTCAACAGATCGCACAAACGGCTTTGTAGCATGCGAACCAACTTTGTAAAAATTCTCACAAATTTAGTTCCTACTTTCTAAAAATATCTGTCAAAATCAGATCCGAGTTTGTAAATTTCGAGGGCCTAGTCTGTAACCCCGCATTTATGTGACACTTGATTATACTCCGGCGTATGATTTCTTTTGGGGGAATTAGGGCATATACAGAGAGAGAGGGGGGAGGGTTTGTGGGTTAACACTTCTGGGCTATTTTATGCGGGTATATTCTTTATTTGATTTTACAACGGCGTTTTATATGTTTTCTTCTTCTTCTTCTTTTTTTAAAGAGACTTCTGGCCGGGGCATGCCGCCTGCTTCCAACAACCCATCGCCAGCAGACATGCCAACGGCGTTCGCGGCAGCATTCCGAAGCATGATGATGTCGATGATGAACGAAGTGGTGCATCAGATGTCCGCCGCTTCGGTTCCTACCTCGCCCCCTGCCGCCGCCTCTACCCGTTTGGAAGCACCCACGGGCCCATCGCCCGCCTCGGAAGAAATGACTCTGCTGGCGGGCAACATCGACGACAGCGCCGTAAATTTCAAGCCCAGGTTAGTCCCGAGGGAGCTCGCTCAAGAGGGTTTAAACCCAGCAACGGAGCAATCTGATTCCCGGCCCAAAGAGTCCTCCCCCACGGATACACAGCCGCCTCGCCACGAAAAACAAGATGGAAAAGAAGAAGAAGAACAGGAAAGCTGCCGTAAACGCCCATCGGACGACGAACGGGACGAGCCCTCTACGAAACATTTCAAACCGTCGGAAAGACAGCTCCCGCCTTCGCCCGTTGAAACAAATGAGACGCGACCTGGAAGAAATATATTCGAGCATTCACCGGCGAGGAGGACATGTCAGATGACGACGACGAGACCCAACTACCCCCGTTCGATGTGAAAGGCACACCGCCCGGCGAGCTGCTAGAAGACTGCGATTGCGGCTAGAAAGAAGACGCTAAAGTAAACGAGAAAATCACCGACGAAGACGAGAGCGAACTACCCTCATTGGATACCATGGGTACACCGCCCGGCGAGCCGATAGAAGAGAGTAATTGCGGATTGGAAGAAAACGCTCAAGTATACGAAGAAAGCTCCGACGACGAAATCCCTGACGAGAACAACGACGAGGAAGAATATGTCGAGGAGGAGAAGAAGTGTTATGACCGCTTCACCGAGCCAGCCGGCTCTGGGGACGAGTCAGACCTCGAAGAAGAAGAAGAGCCGTCGGGACCCCACCCCCCCCGGGTGACCAGGACGCCGGACGAGAAGCAAATGTCGTATTGATATCTGACGAAGACGAAGACCCGGGGGAAGGCACGTCCACCGGGCGACGGCGCAAAGAGCGCACTCCGGGAGATAGGAAAGACGCTGAATACCAAAATTGGTACGACTCTACGAGGCCAAGAGCGGACAACGGCGAAGGCAAGAAGTGGGTGCCGGACGGGAGATACGAACACGACATGGGATATTTCGAGGCGCACACCGACGGCACGTTCGAATTCGGCGTCGGTGTGCCGGAAAGCAAAGACGGGGTGAACATTATCATGCGGCCCGGAGCGACTAGCGGCAACGTCACTCTTCAGAACGCCAAATTCAATTTCGTGCAGTTCATAGAAGCGTCCAAAAATGACAGGAGCTTCATCCACTACGCCGCCCCGAAACCCGTCCTTAAAGACACCCAAATCCAAACCGAGCCCGCTGCTACGAGCGAGGAAGACGCGGAGGAGACTCCGCTGCCCGAAGTGCTACCCCCGAGGCCTCGACCGCCGCTCCCAGCATTCAACCCGGCCGCCGAAATGAAGGAGATGCTGGAGATAATACTGGAAAATGTTGAGGTCCACAAGGACTTTTTGAATCAGGTGAGACATACTTTTGTAACTATAGATAACAAACCCCCTCCCTACAAGTGATTTTATTTCATGCCGCGTACTCCCCCCCTTCTCTTTTTTATTTTTTTCTCACCTAAACGAGTTATATTTACGAAACAACAAAAAATTTATACGGTATTTCATTTGTCCTCAGATGGTCCACACGTTCGGTGAAATATACGCATTTATGATGTCTTGCCCGTCAAAACACCGGAGGTTGCTGCTGAATTCGGTTCGACACCGCGGGTTGGTCGCCAAGGCTATGATGGGACTGGCTTCTTTGAGTTTCCAACACAACACCGCTCAGACGGCGCTGTTCTACGATATACTCAAGGAATTCACAGAAATATCCGTGAAGAAGTCCATCCCGAATAACGACACCAATTTCGAGCACTTCGTCGATGAATCCATGGCGGAGATGAAGAGGAAGATGGCGGACATGCTGAACCTGACGATGGGGCCAGCCCCTTCAACCGCACCACTGCAACCCCTCCACACGACCGCGGAAGGTGAGCGTGTGATTCTTTTCGATGTCGCTCGGGTTATAATATAGACGCCGAATAAATACGATATATATAAGATACGAAACGCCTTGCGTGTGTTTTAACCGTTCTTTTTTTTAATTATGTTTTTCAGAGTCCGTGGCGGTCTTAGAAAACATGGTAAAAAGGACGAAAAAGGCGGCGTTGAATCGGCATGCCCCCAGAGTGGAAGTTCAGCTGGACCTGAAAACCATTTCTTCGTGCGTCCTCCTGCTGGCCTCTGAGATCGCGCCCGAGTTGGACGTAGTGGTGTCCGCCTGCAACGGTCGACTGACAGCGTTCGCTCCAGCCGGTATCGACACTTGGGCGTCGACGGTGTCCGGCTTGTACACACCCGACCCCGCCAACGCCCGCCTGATGGTCAATCGCGAGGCCCCGATGACAGCAGGCATGGAGAAGTACAGCACGTGGTGATCCTCCGGAGCAACACCGGCCCGAGAAGTTTCTCAAGTTCCAAACACCTCATCGTGAACCTCACGGCGTCCGCGAGCCAATTGCCTTCTGGGACGTCCGCGACATCGTATTGTAAACATAAGACTTTTGAATCGAATTGGACAGTGGTGCGCCTCCTTCTCCTTCTTTTGTCTTTGTACTTGTTGCTTTTTTTGTATCTTTTGTCCTCGTAATCCAGAGCGTTGTAATCTTCAGAGTCCATGGAGTTTTGTTTTTTATTGTATATATATATATATATATATATATATACATATATATATGTATATACAGAAACGAGAATATTTTTTTATATAACAATCCGTGGTGTTTTTGTTTTGTTTCTCGCTCGTGGGTAATGGTGGACGCCGATGTATAAATAATAGTTCTCCGTGCCTCACGCTTTAGAGGCCCACCACTGGGAACATTTGTACAAAAGAAACACTAGCCAAGAGGCGACTGCCAGACAGCCTAAAACTAATATACTCAAATACACAGGGTCGTTGTACCATTCCGTTTTTCGGTTACTCTGAAGTATGGCCTAGTCGCCTCTTGGGTAGTGGAGGATATAGCAGTGGTGGTGGTGATTGCCGACTGGGATGCAGTAGCATCGGTGAGTGTCGATGTACTTACGGCCGTTGTGCCCTCAGAGTACCTCGAGGTCGCCGGTCCACCGGTAGTAGAAATGGCCGTGTAGGGTAAAGTCGCGGTGTCCACGTGAAGTATAACCAGCAATACTCCTAATATCGTATAAAGCACAGCCATAGCGTGCAGAAATAGTGCTGCGGCGGCCAAGTCTGTATCCGGGATGGTTTATTTATTAAAACCTTTTATCGCCAAGCACTAGTACTATCGCCGATACATGTCATATATGGTCATGCAGATTGCCGCGGATAACAGTGGTGGGCGTAGTGTTAACCGTGGATGTGCTGCACATGATACCTAGTGTTACCCACGGCATCTGTTGTAACCCACTGGATACTATTACCCTACGGGGTGTACCCCATGGGCTATTGCATACCGGTTGTCAACGGGTCAAGTTGCAACCCACTATTGCCCCACAGGGCTGTAACCCACGGGATATTACCGGTTGTAAACCACGGGGCTACTATTACCTACCCACTGCTTGTAACCCATGGGCTACTATTACCAACGGGCCCGGTTGCAACCCACGGGCTACTATTACCAATGGGCCCGACTGCAACCCACGGGCTACTATTACCAATGGGCCCGGTTGTAACCCACGGGCTACTATTACCAACGGGTCCGGCTGCAACCCACGGGCTACTATTACCAACGGGGCTGTAAACTACCTGCTACTATTTGCCCCACGGGATACTACCCCACGGGATACTATTACCTACCCACCGGTTGTGACCTGCAGTTTCATAGCTATTGAACGTTATTGCCCTGTACGTACCGAGTGTGTGTGGGTTTTCTAAAAAAAACCTACGAGCACAACCATCGAGAGAAATAAACAAGGGGGGGGTGCGAAATAATTCATAAGGGGAGTGAAAACCATTTCTATCGGCCGCCGTTAACGCATACCCCTTACTACACTGCTACCACGCCCACCCATAACAACGACTACGACGCCCCAGGAAAAAAACAACGCGCATACACGCGCACGGGAAAAAAAAAACTAAAACAATTCTTCCACTGTAGTTATTCGGTTGGGAGGAGCGAAAGCACACGTACCTTTTTCGGTAGGAAAAAAAAGGTTACAAACATGCCCCAGAAGAAGGTTTATGTGCGAGAATAAAAGACTAGTTTGGTCCGCGCGAAAGAAAGAAAGAGTAGCCGTGTTTTGTTTGCCCTTGGAGGACTTTTTTTTTTAGGGAAATCGTGTTTAGCGCCTCTCGATGTATTTGGCCGCGTCTTCTAGTTCGGTGCAAGCCCCGTCCACCCCTTCGTCCATCTTGATGATGTGGAATCTTTCTCGGAGGGCATCCGACTTTTGAAATGGTCCGCTTCTGACCGGAACCCATGCAGCGGAAGAGGTGGTAATTTGACAATATTAAGACCTGAACGTCGTTTCTTGGGACGAACGACTGCCCGTGCGTCTTGCGGTTGCCCGCGAACGAGTACTTGGGATTGCCGGAGGTGAGGGCTTTGAGTTGCGACATGGACATGCGTTTGTCCGGCCCGTACTCGTCTACCACGATGAACTGGGCGTCGGGTCTGCACCCAGCGAAGTTGTTGGGGTCGTTGGCGGTGGTGACGTTGCAGAAGTAACTGAAGGCGTTGCACAGCATAGCGGTCTTGCCGTACCCGGCCGGGCTGTAGAAGAAGTAGTGCTTCTTTTTGACGGGAGGAGATTTAAAGCCCGTCACAACAACACCACCGTTTGGTTTGTATTTTACTTCGAAAACGCAAGAGGAGTTATCGCTTTCTTCCTCGTCCACCGGCGGGGATTTGTGCGACACTATCGCGTGTTCTCTACCGGTCCTGTGACAAGTAAACGACCAATCCGCACCGGCCGGCAATCCTCTGGCCAAACACTCTTCTTTTTCCTTCTCCCGCTCCAGCTCCGCCTCGCAAGCCCTAGCGCCTTTAAGCTGACATACGCTCAGGGTGCCGTCGGCCACGGCTTTAGTGGAGCCCTCTTCGGCTACCTTCTTGGCCACCCGCTTGTTCTTGTTCTGGGTCATAGCGGTGTTCATGTAGTTCTCGATCATCTTGAAATTGGCGTACTGACCCATGGCCATGCACACCTGCTGATCCATCGGTGCGGAGGGGTCCAGCAGGTCGAACACGCGGTCCGGGTACCGGCTGTTGCGAAGGGCGGGCACCATGTTGATGCTGGTCGGCTTGATTTTAAGTTTTTTCTCCACGGTTTTGGGCCCATTTTTAAGGGAGAAACGCCTGTCGTTCTGCCTGGTCATGTAGCACAGGTATCGTCCGTTACCCGTCACCGTAGGGTTGAGAACTATCACGTCTTTCGAGCAAACCTTGTCGGCGAAGTCTCGCATTGCCTCGTCCCTAAATACCTCAGAATCAATTTCGAACTGTAGAAACTTCTGACGAATTTGCATGGCGTCCTTGTTTGCTTGCGTGTAGCTATAGCGTTACTGCTTGTTATCTATGGTAAGTAACCTTTAAATTAATAGTAATTGAACATACAGCGAATGTATCCCCACAAGTAGTAGTACGAAAGCATAATTTCAAAGTCCTGGTTTCAAAGTCCCCTTTTCAAAGTCCCCTTTTTAAAACTCTATAACTGTGAACGTAGGCCCCCAAACTCCCTTGACTATAGTTAATACATAGGAAAAAGGGGACTTTGAAAAGGGGAGTTTGAAAAAAAGGGGAGCTTGAAAATGATACCGTGGTGTATTTGGGATATGGTTACAAGGCAACGGTGGGTGGGGAGGAAAAATTACATCTCCCAAGCGACTACCCGTTGTGTTCTTGGGGGCATGCCTGAGTACGCTTACTCCAAAGGACCAGTGGGTATGTCTTAACCTCGTAAAGGGGTAGCACCTCGGGACCGTGGTCCTTTTGGAGCATGGCCGCAAGGCAGCGGTCTTTTTTAGGGGGGCGGTGGGTGGGAGGGAAAAGTTACATCTCCCAAGCGACTACCCGTGGGTTATCGCGCTTACTCCAAATGATCATTGGGCATGTCTTAGACTCGTAAAGGGGTAGCTCGTCGGGACTGCACGACAGTGGTATCCTTGGCCCGAACAACCCCTCCCGGGTACATACCAAACGCCTGGTCCAAAGAGTTGCCCACGGACTAAGACGAACACCTGGCTTGGATCACACACTTCTTCTTTTTTTGTACACCGGCGCGCGTTACTTGTGGAGACAGAAGTTGGCGTTTAGAGATGGAGTTAAAATATCAGAATTTTAGGGAAAATAACTCCACCTTTCGAACACGCTGTCGAGGGGGTACCTGCTGTTGCGAACATACCGCGAATGGTACCCGTAGGTTCTGATTTCATACTCCTGTTTTTCAAACTCCTGTTTTCGTAATATTCCAAATTAAAACCGTAAACCCCGTCTGTGAAGTACCCTTGATATATTGTTTTCTATATAGTGGTATCTTCTTCTCCATACGAGGCACTTGTGGAGGCAAAAGTTGACGTTTAGAGGTGGAGTTGAAATTCACGAATTTTAGGGAAAATAACTCCACCTTTCGAACAGGCTTTCAGGGGGTGTACCTGCAGGTGCGAACATACCGCGAATGATACCTGTAGGTCTTGATATCAAACTCCACCTTTTTTCCCTATATATAGACTGGTGGTCGCATATGAATTGGGAATATATTTTTCGATGTGCGGACACTACAGAATGAGACCGAAAACGCCTTTGTTACAGAGTCGTCTCCAGTTATACAAAAGTAAATAAAACCGATGTGTAGTACCACGGCATTTCATTTGATAAAAAAAAAGACGCCGGCGAAACATGCGGGATTGGGACCAGATGGTGTCCTCCGTGGACAGTGCGGATTGGGACCAGAAAGTGTCCTCCGTGGACAGCGCGGACGGGTACAAAGCCGTAGTCGACGCCATGCTGAGTGACTACCGAACGTTCTCGAGAGGGAGGGCTGTAGTGTTAGAACGGTTCACCCGGGACGTGTGCGCTCGCCTGCCGCCGAGGGCCACGGGTCCCATTATGGACTATTACAACACTACCGTGCGTCACCAGACCAGACGCAACTACCTGCTGATCGCGCCGATATTAGCGCTGATGTTCTTCGAAGGCACTAGTGTTTGATGACCCCGCACGCAAAAACCGGCGCAAGAGCTGTAGGGAGATAATCGAATAAATGATTTTCTTTTTCCTCTCTTTATTCGCCGTTCAAAACCCTCGAGTATCGCTTGACCACGAAACCTGGACCGGACAGCAGCGGAGAGCCGCGTTCGGCAAACCCCTTAGTGCCCGGGAACCATCTGTCGCACGGGCCCCCGTACAGTTCTCTGGACAGCGTGGTCAGTAGAATGTCATCGGCCAGCTCCATCGCCTCGCGGTACACCCGCTCGCCGACTATCACGTACACACTCTCCACGCTGGGGTCCCGGTCGGCCAGGCGTAGCCCTTCCTCCAGAGAGCCACACCACTTCTCGGTTCCGTCATCCGGGCCTCCGAGGGACGACAGCACGATGTTGAGACGACCGTGCAGCCCTCGCGCAGGCAGCGTCTCTCGAGTCTTTCTGCCCATCAGCACCGCGTTGCGGAGCCCCGGCCGAGACGCGCCTAAGGTCGTCTGTTTGAAGAAGGCCATGTCCTCGGGCAACCTCCACGGGATACCACCACGCCAAGCCATGCCAAAATCACGATCTCGAGCCGCTCATATCAGCGTCACCTTCTTACCGACTACTGCCTTGGTCAAGAGTGGGAGAAAGCGAAATGGTGTGGTGAGCGTAGGATATATACACACACACACACCACGGACATGGGACTGTAATACTACTACCCGTGGATACAATAAATACAAACAAAACACGTATATATGGCGTGGCTGTACACAAAAGCAATGTTTTATTTTTTTCTAAAAAAAAATGTAAGTCATCTGGTCAATAGAACGCACATTGTCTACTGAGTGGGTCCGTAGAGAGAAAAAAATGTCTATCTGCTAATGTTTTTGGTGTGGCTGAAACGTTATAGCTTCTAGGGACCGTGCTCGAAGAGACGTAACTCATCGGGACCGTGGTTGAAGAGACGTAACTCCTCGGGACGAGTGAAAGCTCGTTCGTAGTGGAGAAAAGATGTCTATCCACTGGTGTTGTGACCGATCCTGGTAAAGAAGCAACGCCTTCCCGTGAATGGAGAAAGATGACTATCCGCGGGTCTTTTGGGGCATGTCTGGGCGTCCAACAAAGCAACCGTGATGCTACCTGCGATGGACCAGTGGGTATGTCTGAGCCTCGTAAAGGGGGGGTGCAGTGCGAGGAAAAAAAAACGTCTATCCGCTGATGTTCTGGGAGACCGTGGTTGAAGCTCCTCGGAACCGCTCGGCCGTGAATGAAAAGACCGCTAGTGAGACAGAGGAATCGCAGGGCCGTATTGGAAAGGACTTCTATCCGCTGGTGTTTTGGGGGCATGTCTGAGCGTCCCTCAATGCCCCCCGCAATTGACCCGTGGGTGTGTCTGATCCTCGCAAAGAGGCAGTTCTTCCAGTGAATGAAAGACCGCTAGTGTTCTCGTAGCTCCATGGGACCGCACGGCCGTGGTGGAAAAGACATTTTTTGGGACATCCTGAAATGGACCCGTGAGCATGTCTGAGCTTCGTAAAGAATCATCTCCTTCCGTGGATGAAAAGATGACTATCCGCTGGTATTCTGGGAGACCGTGGACGTAGCACCTAGGGAAATCACGTCCATGCAGAAAAAAAAACGTCTATCCACTGGTGTTCTGGGAGATCGTGGTCGAAGCTCCACGAGAAAGCACGTCCGTGGAAGAAAAGATCTCTATCCGCTGGTGTTTTTTGAGCATGTCTGAGCGTCCCTCACGGCATCCAATAGACCCGTGGGGTCTGTAAAGAGGCAGCTCCTTCCGTGGATGAAAAGATGACTATGCGCCGGAGGTCTATTAGACCGTGGTCGTTGGGCCGCACGTCCGTGGTGGAAAAGATGTATATCCGCCGGTGTTCTGGGGCATGTCTGAGCGTCCTGCAATGCAACCGTTGGGCATGTCTGGGCATCGTAAAGAGGCTGCTCCTTCCGTGAAGGAAAAGATGACTATCCGCCGGTGTTCTGGGGCATGTCTGAGCGTCCTGCAATGCAACCGTTGGGCATGTCTGGGCCTCGTAAAGAGGTAGCTCCTTCCGTGGAGGAAAAGATGACTATCCGCCGGTGGTCTAGAAGACCGTGGTCGTAGCTCCTCGGGACCGCACGTGGAAAGACGTCTACCCGCTGGTGCTTTTTGGGGCATGTCTGAGCGTCATGCAATGCAACCGTTGGGCATGTCTGGGCCTCGTAAAGAGGTAGCTCCTCGGGGCACCACGACCGGTGTCTTTTTGGTGGGCACGTCCGATCATTCCACAGGGCGTCCATCCTGCAATGCACCCGTTGTCATGTCGGAGTCTTGTAAAGAGGCAGCTCCTCCCGTCGATGAAAAGATGACTATCCGCATGTGTTCTGGGAGATAGTGGACGAAGCTCCTCTGGACCGCACGTGAAAATACGTCTATCCGCTGGTGTTTGGGTCATGTCCGAGCATCCCACGAGGGAGCCGTGACGGGATCCGTGGGTATGTCTGAGCCTCGTAAAGAGGTAGCCCCTCTCGTGAATGTAAAGACGTCACTCCTGCGAGTGTTTTGGGTCATGTCTGAGCATCCTGCAAGGTGCCCGTGACGCCTCGTGCTATGGACCCGTGGGTATGTCTGAGCCTCGTAAAGAAGCCGCTCTTCCCGTGGAGGAAAAGATGACTATCCGCCGATGTTCTGGGAGACCGTGGACGCAACTCCTCGGGGTCGCACATCCGTGGAGGAAAAGACGTCTATCCGCCAGTGTTTTGGGACACGTCTGAGCTGCCTGCAATGGACCCATGGGTATGTCTGAGCCTCGTAAAGAAGCGGATCTTCGCTGGTGGTCAGGAGATTCGTACCTACTCGGGACCGTGGTGGAAAATACGTCTGTCCGCCGGTGTTCCAGGAGACCGTGGTCATACCTCCTCGGGACCGTGAATGAAAAGATGTCTATCGGCCGGTGTTTTGGGAGACCGTGGTCGGAGAGACGTAACTCCTCTGGAACGTACGTCCGTGGTTGAAGAGATGCATCTCATCGGGAAAAAAAGGCGTGACGACTACTTCTTCGGGAAACGAGAACGTACGCCCGTGGTTGGAAAAAAACACGTCACTCTGGTGGTCTTCTGCGTGCCCGTTCTGGCGTGTGTCGGAAAAGATTTAGCTCCTCGGGCCGACCGTAGGTGAATATGAACCTCCTCGGGATGAGCGCGTCAGTGCATGGTCGAAGAGATCGATGCGGCTTCTAGGGAAGGAAGGCCGTACGTCCGTGGTGCGGTGGCCTTCCGAGTGACATCGGCGGTGAACATGATCCCACCACCCCCCTCCTCCACCTCTCCTGCCCGCATCACACGTCGAGTAGATTCACTGTCTTCCGCGTAGCGGTGGGGACATCACCCGGCGAGGAGTTTAGCGGCGCTCGATGTTGCTCACGACGCATATCCCGGCGTGTTTGTCAGCAGTCACCATCCCAGCGAGAGAGAGAGAGGAAAAAACACGTCTTGCTTCGGCGGAGAGGGGTTATGGAATGATGTTTTCGCCGCTCCTCGCCTGTATTTATAGACTTCGGCAGGCATGGCCACCCGGTCTCGGCTTTGTAATTAGCCAATCAACGCAGCGATCCCTGCTTTGTAATCAACCAATCGCATCATCGAGTTCCTACCGTGTAAAACTGTATCTCGGTAGGCGATAAATAAAAACTGTGTCGGACCAGGTCTGTAAAAAAAAACAACGTGTACTAGGTCCGGGTCTGGAAAAATGTGTTAGAACCCTGTCTGTGTAAAATAACCACGTTCGGGGTGATGAAAGAGGGACTGGCACTGCTCCATGTAAAACTGAATCCTACTCTGTATATATATAAAAAATACGTCAACGGCCTAGATATCCTACTCTGTTTTAACAACAAAAATATTACCGGTATACATATCCAGTCTCGTTAAATTAATAGTATAACGGACGATCGGCTAGCGGAAAAAAAGGAGTGGGATGTACGTCCGGCTCTGTTTAGCCAGTCAGTGACCTACATATTCGACACTGTGTGGGTTTGGGGGGCGGACCCATGATGTATTAGACAATACAACACACGCACACACACACATATATATATATATATATATATATATATATATATATATATATATATATGTAAATAATAATGGAAAAATAAACAATTTATTCAACACAGAGGAAATAAATAATAGTATAACCTTATCAAGGGTAATCAACGGGGATTACGATGCAGTCCGTGGATGAGCGCTGTTTTGTTGACGTTCCAATCTCTCCACCCCGGCTACATCGACTTCAGACCCATAGGGCAGTCCCTGTATTTCCCGCACGTCAAGTCGCTGCAGGTATTGTAGGAAAACTGTCCGCACACAGCTTGACGTCTAGAGGCGTGCGAAGCGGCCCCGTCGTCAATAAAATAGTTGCTCTCCTCTTCTTTGGGGGTAACCTCATGGCATCTACATATCTCCAGCCGGGTGATGATTTTACGATACAACTCCTCGCACTTGTCATCCCAGATCGATCTTCCAGAGTCGTGCCTGTAGGGGTCTTGGAAAGCTTTCCTAAGAGCGGTATACCCTCTACCCTGGTGGTGCATGTACCACTCGAATGAGTACTCCGGCGGGGATTTTTGCCCGTACTTGAGTTTGTAGCGCAGGTCACGTAGGGACATATGTTTCTCTACCATGAGTGTCCTCAAGCCTTCCTCCCTGAACCGCGGTGAGAAGTAATGACCACGTAGAGTCTGACGTTGTAATTGAAATACACTCTGTTCATGAAACGAGATCAGTACCCTCACCATAGGCATGACTCCTGAGCTCTGGCCGTCCGATCTGTTGAGTCCGTAGAATATGGGTTCTGGGCTCACCGCCATGATACGGGGGGTGAGTCCGAGGAAAGAGTAAGCGTTGAATGGGTAAGAATTGTATGGAGCGGAGTGCGCCAGCGCCTTACATAGCGTAAACCCCTCAGATTCGAATCGGATGTTTTCAAAGTCCAACCCCATGTAGCAGGAGTTCACCAAGCTTGAGTATTCTACGTATCTTTCCAAGATACACCCGTCTTTATCCAAAAACTCCGTGGTTTTTTTAGAATGCCGCCTGATAATTCCCGTCCGTTTCAACACCGTACCCTCGGGGCTAGGCCGCAGCTCGTTTAACATGTGAAGAGTGTATTGGCCGTATATGGATATATCCATGGGCTCGGCAGTAATGTCCACCTTGTATTTCGGAGAGCTATCCGACACCCTGCTCCATATGTTCTGGAGGAGTTTTAACGTAGCCATTTTTCGTGCAGTGTGTTTCTGTGCGTATACTGATGCGAGTGCCGCGTATAAATAGATGGGTTTATTTTATCCCCTACTGTGTAAGAAGGGGTTGATATATTTCTCATTCTGTAAAAATAGGTCCTCGTCTGTGACATTGTCCCCCCCCACACACACGGAAAAAAGGAAGGTAATCATGAACTGTAAGGAGAATAATACTATTGATATAGCGTTATTTACCACCCTATTGCGAACATTTGGGGAGATGGCGTTGGTTTTGTCAACGTTGACCCGAGATAACAACCTGGGGGGGGGGGGTTAGATACTACCCACAAAGTTATGAGAAGAGTATATCTTATGGTGCTTCTACACCACAATGAAAGGTGGTTTTCGCTAAACGCTTTTGAAGTAATACCTCAGGTTTACATCTATTTCTACGGAATAGTGGAAGCTGTATTGGTTATATTTGTTGAACTACGCGCGCGCGGTTGTACATCCGCACAGCGACAAACATGAACGTATTATCGAACATAGTGTCTTCCAGGCTATGGGGAAAGGGGTGCGACGGGGTGGTCTTCGGTGACAGTTCAGACTGGCAATTCTACTACTGTATAGAGGGGATAGAGACCAAATTCTGGCATTTCATCTTCTACCAACCCAATAGCAACCGCTTGTACATAAGAAGCCCAGTTATAGACTTAAAAGTCAAGAATGTGATACTCCAAACATGCGCCTATGTCAGTAATGTATTTAGGTTGCTTTTAGAATGGACCCACGGGCAACTGCAGTTATGGACTGTGGACAAACAAAAACGCCCGCGAGCTAACTGTCTCACGGGTATAGTCTCAGCGGCTACTTCCCAGATATACCATTGTACCACCCCCGGTCATGTCCAGAGACTCTTTCTTCCTTCTGAGTATAAAACAAACACACCACGCTTCGTTAGGGGTACCAAAGTTTATTTGCTCACCGGCCGGGTGCGCCTCCTACAAGGGGGATCCGTCCGATCACTCCGGGCACATCATGAAGACCTGGATACCGGCCGTCTACGTCGATTCTGAAACATTCGGGGTGTCCTTCGAGGTGGTGTACAGCGCCCCGCGGCGACCCGGTGAGTGCTTGGAATGCTGGTGTCCCCGCGGATGCTCATGGAGTGCGGACGTGGCCAATCTACTCGTAAATCATTAACTATTACACGAGGGCGGGCTTTTACCCAGTCTGTAATATCGGCACACGATTTGTGACATTTGGGTTCTACTCTGTATGTAAGATCACGCCCCCTTTCGTCTCGGAGTATTTATGCGGCGAGTCGATATTTTGTGGAAAATAAAATCGCATTCGATTGCCGAACGATGTTTTCTTCAAAGGGAGCAGCGGCTTCGCAAACCAACATCCTAACCGTCACCTACCCATCGGTCGTCAGAAAAGACCACCTGGAGTCTCTCATTAAGCACGTCCAAGACCAGGCCGAGGCTACCATCAGAGCCAATGTCACCGTTACCGATAAGGGAATACCACAACCAATGGTGATGACCATCGACCAGAACAACCTCGAGAAGGGCTACTCCCAGATAAAAGTGAAGAATCACGTCGAACGTTTGACGGAGATGTACCGCATCGCCGACGGATGCATCGTGGCTTACCCCAGAGGGAACACAGCCACGCTGGCCCCGGTAGAAGTCGTACACAAGCATTCTTTTAACCCTCAGACGTTCCATCCGCGGTCTCCGCCGGTTCTCAGACGCGTGATGTACCCGACCCTCCCTACGCCGCCCTCAGGGGAGTATTTGGATATGACTATGGGCCATTACGCGGACACTACCGTACTGGCCACAAAAGCGGTGGAGTTTGTGTCTTGCCAATTTTGAATGTCTAGCGTATGATGGGTGCCCGAGAAGGGCGCCAGGTCGATTTTAAGAGTGCCGTCAGAGGACGCTAGTTGACTGTTGATGACTTTGAAGTTTTGATAGGCCACGAAGGCTTCGTCGGGCGTTTCGTACTCGGGAAGTTTCTCGGAGTAACCCGTACGGTAGAAAAAGTCGACGAATTTTTCGATGGTGGTGTAAAGTACAGACCTGTCCGCGGGGATGTATCTGTCGATCACCGCGAGTAGTTTATCCACGGTGTCTAGGTTCGCGCATAGAACCGAATTTGGGGTGCACAACACCGGTTTTGTGACACCCCACCCGGAAATCATGTGTTTCAAGGTACTCGTCCGGGGTACACCCCCGCGGCCTGTCAAGACGTAATTGTAAGTGCACTCCCCCTGCACTATATCCTCCCCAACTCTGAGACGGCCGTACTTGGAGGCGATGTCCGCGTCCAACAGTTCTTCAACGCTGGATACTGAGGGCATGTCTAACACCGTCAGATTCTTTCCTTCTAGACCGTCCACGAGGGCCCCGAACTGTGGGTAAAATTCGAACGGAAGCACGGGGGTAAAAGTAGAGTCCAAAAGAAATACCTCGCGCACCCCGGAGAGCAGACTCACACCAAACCCGTGGGGAACGCGCAAAATAGGGGTGCGGAGCTTCTCCGCGTACAAGAACGAATTGGGGAATGTCACCAAGCCCTTGAGGGAGTAACCGATCACGTGGGTAATACCACCGCGGGGGCACTGTATAATCATGTTAAATTCGCCAACGTCGCAAAGAGCTCCTCTATCGGCCGCGAACACGTTTCTGGGTATGGTACGGTAGGGGCTGTTGGGGCCAGTCTTGAACACGTCGTAGTACCACCCGAGCGCCTCTTCGGTAAAGTCCGCCGATATGCGCTCATGTTCCACTGGCTCGTCTTCCAATTCTTCCAGGTCGTTGGGGGGGGGCGCGGGGACATATTTAGCGTAGTCCTCCCTATTCCCGATGTCACCGTCAAAAGCGAAGAAGGAATTCGCACCCTTCTCCACAAACACGTCCTGGTTTATGGGGTCGTAATTGTAGACGATCCGGGTTTCTCTGACATTGTTCGCCAGGTACAGGTTTACACCGGTACAGTTTTGCCACCGCATCGCAGAGGGAGTCGAACTGCGGGAGGGGGTTGGGAGGAGTGGGCACGGGGGCATTATTTAACGGATGAAGTCCCCTCGATCTGACGGCGATCGAAAGCGAGTCCGCTATCACAACTCCGTGTATAGCACTTCCATGGCTGATTACGGCGATTCTAAGTCCGCCGTAAATGAAATTAAATACTATTTAGACGAATACGAGAAAAAAGACTTCGGAGTATACACCGCCGACTACACGCGACCGGGCCCCGCGATAATAGCTTTGGTGTCTTTGTACAACGCACTTAGACGCACCCACGTGTACTTTAGGCTGCACGTATCGAAAGACACGGAAGACAGTAACAAAGACGGTCGGTTGATACCCGTGGGGAGTATTTTATTGAATTTTTTTTACCAAGAGGGTGCATACCAGCAAAGGGGAATTCGAGGTGAGGTACCCTCGCCTCTCTCAGATGATATCCATAGCGTCCGAGGCCGCGCCCACGGGGCCCACTATGTCGTGTTTGAACATGACAGAGTAAAGGTCGATGAGGGCGGCCGAAACCTCACGGTCGCCGTCGAAATACTGCCCAAGAAGATGAGGGTGCCGATCTCCACCGCTCTCAACTTGCTCAGGTGATCTTCGGGTATTCCCAACTGCACTCCACCTGCTACTCTGGCTGCCGTGGCGTACGTTCTAAAAAGGTTCCTTTTGAAAGCCGTCGGCAGTAGCGGGCAGTCAAACGCGGGGTCCATTGGGTATGTTTCTAATATCACCCCGTTCTCTAGAAGGTTGACTGGGGTTACCATGAAATCCCTGTCCGGGTTGACATAGAACGTTTTGAAAATTAACATTCGGGTGATTTTCTCCCACTGGAAACCGGCCAATTCTTGGGCGTCGACCTCCTGTAAGGGCCGCATAGTGAGCGGGTGCGTGGTAAACGACTCGTGAAAAGGAATTAGAGCGCGGCTGATATACATTTATTACAAATTGGGGCCAATTTTTTTTTTTTTACAAAGCGGGGCACAGCGTCCAGATCTGTAATATCGAGTCCTACTTTGTATAAGAAGACGGGTTATTTAAGTAAAGTCCCAGTACAGTACGCATCATTCTTCTTATCGACCGCCAACCGAAACATGACTTCTCACGGCAATTCGGGCGGCCGCCAATCTCCATTCATGGACGTTGACAGTTCCCGAGAACGACACCCATGGACGACTACGTGGAGCTTCGTAGGAACCGATCGGTCTTCTTTGGATGTCAATACACTCAGGAATATGTGGTGCAGGGACAAAAACGTACGTAGAGCTGTAGTCGGCGCGGACGCTACTGACAATAATGCGCTCCTGGGGTACGTGAGATTCCGTTATGCGGAGATGCCAGCGCAGGTCTTCTACAGACACAGAGACTTGCCTATACAGTGGAGCCGCGTGGATGACGAGAGCGACGAAACCATGTTTGACAAGATCAAAGCGGACAGCGGAGGGGATCTGTTATTGAAAGTCGGGTTCAAAAAGAGACGCACCGATGGCAAAAGGGTAGCCGAGGTTGTGAGGGACATCGCCGACAAACTGTGGAGATGCGAGAACTATAAACTATCCCCCGAGGAAGAACTGGTGTTTGCCGAGCACGGACTAAACATCAATCTACCCGTGGACCAATAGACCAAGAGTATGCAGAAGGCGGTGGGGACCGTCTCGGGCAGCGGCGAGGTTGGTCCTAGAAAGTACGGAGGCGGCTTTAACCGCGCGCACACGGCTGTGAGCGTAACTATGACCCCAGCTGATGAAGTCATCAAGGTTTTTCTGGCTGAGTCTGTTAAGCACTTGCCCGGTAAAAGGCACGAAGGAGACGCCGGGTATGACGTAGCGTCCTTGGAAGACACGACCATATTCCCTCACAATACGGAGAAGGTGCCTACCGGTCTGTACGTTATACCCCCTTGGCGATTTTACTTGGAGGTGAAGGACAGATCCAGCATGGCTTCGAAAGGCATCATCACATCTGGAGGGGTCATTGACAACCATAATCGCGGGCAGCTGTTTGTGTGCCTCCATAACAGCACGAACGAAACCGTCACCATCTCAGCGGGCGACAGGATAGCCCAACTCGTCCCCAGACTTGTGCACGACCAGCTGAGACTGGATTATTACTCTGCCGACGAGGAAACCATCATGAGATTAAAGGAAACCACTGTGAGAGAATCGGGTGGTTTTGGCTCCACTGGCGTGTAAAGATGGACGCCGAACTGTTAAAGTGCAAACGCACGCACGATGCTTTGACGTCTAGATTCAAACGGTCTCGAAAGCTGCTACATATGATGTGCTACCTGAACGATTCTGGCTGTCGGGACAAGGATTTTGTCGATTTCAAACTCCGCTGCGGGGACAAATTGTCATTTTTGAATAGTAAAAACAACTTGCCTAAACACAACATAGCGGACTTCGGGCTCGATTCTTCCAGCCTGTCTCTCTATCACCAGTGCGTGCGGAGTGCGGACGAGAGGGATAACGTGCCTTCCAAGTACAAAGGGATGGTGGAAGATTGAAAGAGGATGGCTCTGGGGCTGGACGACGACGATGATGATACCGTGACTAGGGTACACTGTGGGTTTTGCGAAATGGCCGGGAATATTACTTATCCCAAAATAGCTACGGAAGAAATGATGGTCGATTTCGTTTGTCCGCTGTGTATCCTCACGGACGCTTACACTGATATCGGGTGGACAAACTATGTGTGTCCTAGACCGACCAGCGGAGCTCCTTCCTCGGTGTCGAAACGAGGCATAAACAGAAATCTACCTACGGGCGCTTGCGAGCATATTATGACTGTGCGCACCACCAGGTAAGGCAGGTTGTTCGAGTAACCATGCTGGTCACCTCTCCGGCACGATACTCCTTCAACATTTACCTCTCAGGGAACGGCCTGTGGGGACCCGCTTCCGAAGACGAGGAAGACGACGAATGGTTGGGTCTGCTTACCAAAAGGCTACCTCGTACGTGTACGAACGGATGCTGTTCGACACCCCAAGGGGCAGGCAGTGCAATAAATGTTTTTCACTTACAACCCTTACCTGGCCCGCGCTGACGGCGGCGACGATTACGAAGGGATGTACGAAGAAGAAGAGTCGGGCGCCGTAGATGCCGCCGCGCGCAATCTGAAAAAGACCCTGACGGACATTGGGCCCTATGTGACGTTTCTGGACAGGATCCACAAGGACGTCATGCCGCACGAGACCACTACCCACCAGGCGTTCCAGAAGTCAGTCTTTTACGAGGTGTGATTCTTCCATTGCCTCCACAAGACCTCCGAACACCAGCTAACGGCCATGATTTTGGGATGCAACGACGTCTACCTCGGATTCCCCCTGGCTTCGGTGGGGAGAAAAGTACACGGGCAAGCAGTACATGTCCATCATACCCCGCGGCCTGGGTAAGACAACCTGTATCAAGCTGACCACGGCCGTCGCGCTAGTCACCTTCAGGGGCGTAGAGATACTAGCCATGACCCACAACAAGTGCCTGATCTGCTCCACGAAGGACGACATCGAGAGCACCCTACAAGCGTGCTTCCCGGCTGCCGTCTACGGCTACTTCCTGCAGAAGCACGAGGACAGCCTCATACTCGTATTCAAGGACGGGTCCAGTAACAGGCTGAAGTACGCGTCTGCGTGCCGTCCGGCCACACTGAGGGGCAACAACCCCAGTATCGGATTTCTCGATGAGGCTCTGTGAGTCTCCGAGGATTCGTGTTCGGTCAATAACGCCATGATACAGAGGAAGCACACGAAGATCGGCTTTCTGTCCAGTCCCATATCCAGCAAGAATGACGCTCTCCTGAATCTTGTCGTAAACATGGCCGCAAAGTGCGCGACGATCAACCTCTATAGACTGTGTTACTTTTGTCTAGACAGGCTGCACGTGCAGTACAGCTCCTCACACACTGGCTGCTATAGGAAGATGTTCGCACGCAGGTACATCGTCTACGACAACGCCAACAAGTCCTTCGAGGGAGTGATAACGCGGTCGGAAGCGTCCTACGAGAACGAACTGGGCGTCATCAGGCCGGAAGACATCGCCCTCGGACAATACAACTCTAGCAACGACGACGCCACGAGGGCCGTTTTCAACAAGCAGTTTATCGACCACCTGTGCGACCCCATGACCCACGTCAGGCTAGCGGACTTGCCCTGCTACAACGATTACGCGAGCTATTGGATCTACATGGAATTCCGCCTACCACCCCTCGGAGCAGTCGGCGATCGCCATCATGTGCCTGAGGATGATGCGAGGGAGGAGGGTCGTGTTATGCTTTTCGGATCGAAAGCTGCTGTCTCACGGAGATCTCGGGAGAGTGTCATCCATCATAGAGGACATGTACACGCGGTGCGTGACCACCATTGTGGAGCATTCCGTGGGTCTCAAGTGCTACTTTTTCGTGGCCATCGAGCGCAACAGCAACCAGGACGCCGTGAGGTCGTACTACAACACATGGGTGGACCTGCAGGCCAAGGGCGTTGTGACCAGTCGCTAGTGCGAGTTTTTCAACTACGCAGACGTTCATAGCTGGAGAAAAGTGTACCACGGGTACAATATGGGCGGCAAGAAGAAGCACATTTTTAGAACAGTCGCCAACTTCCTCAACACCAAGCACTCGACCCACTTCAGGGTGGCTTCCGCGGCGGAGTTCGGAGTCTACACGAAAGACGTGTGCACCTTAGAACAGATAGTGACTGAGATCAAACATTTCTACTACAAAGACAGGAAATATACCGGTAAGCAGAACAAGACTTCTACGGACGACGCCATCACCTGTTTGGTTATGGCGCTATACCTGGCGCTGTCCCACGAGCCGTCTTCGGACACCCGCATACAGAACCTGCGAACCGAGAACGTGACGCATTGCACCCCACCTTGGATCGGAAGCAACTGTTCTTGCCCGTTATATGTGTAAATAAAAAAAAATAACAAAAAAAATTGTACTTTTTTTATTCGTATCCCTACTGGTCTGACTCCACAGGCATACTGTCGTCGCTTTTACCGCACGATAGGCAGTCTTCACAAAACACCCCTTCCACGCTCACGGGAACGTACATTTCCGACCCCGTCTTCTTGTTGTAGATGACCATCCTGCCACCCGTGGGGGAACTTTCGACGGTAAACACCCGCGTGAACCCGCTGTTGATGGTCCACTCGAAGTCGTTTTTGTATATACCGTCCCTCCCCACGGACACGAGAGGGTAGGACCTGATGCCTCGGTTGTTTTTCTCCGTGCAGAACAGCGGCTCCTGAGTGTAGTCGTCGGTGAAGATGTGCGACCTGTGGGCTCCCCCGGCCGAGGATTTCTTCTTGACGACCACGTTCACAGGTTTGCAGCACCACGGGCACATCTTGACCGTAAAGGTGTCCAGCAACCGTTTGACATCCTTGTTTCTTTTGCCCAGACACAGCCGCGGTAGCCGTCTCGGGCGAAGGTGAGTTTACCGGCCAAACACGCCTTGTGAGACTTGACAAAAGACCGAAGAAAATTCACCACGTGGATATTCTGCACCGGCGTCCCCGCGGCCGATTTCATGTACTCGACCAAACAACGGGTCAACCCCACGGGGTTTTCGTGATACCTCCTGTAAGAAAGGTCGTGGTGGAACCTGATAATAAGCCAAGTCTGAGATGTCTAGCACCGGGCTAGGGGTGATCTCCTCGAAAGCCCTGGCATCCGCTCCGTGCCCCGATATCTCCATTTATTTCGTGGCGACCACGGTCTCTACTGAGTTCAAATAATACTTCGAGGCCATTTTCCAAAAGTGAAAACCGGGCGGTTTGTTGACTTTCGCGGGGGTGGTTTTCAAAGTTTTTATGGCTTCGAGGAACTCGCCCTCGAAGGTCAGCGAGCCCATGGTGGCGTAGTCGAAAGTCACGTCGACGGCTGTCCTGTACTTCTCGGCGTCGTCCGGTATGGCAATACCCAAAGGTTTGAACACGTACTCGTACATGCCCAGCCGAACCAACCTGCAGGAGTAATCCCCGTTCCAAAACATCACGGCCCTGACTGGCGATAACCGTCTGTCTTCCATGGCGAAACCAGATCGAATAAACCCGTTTCGCAAAACTCTCTCGCGCTAAATACCCGTGATCCTAACTTCCGCGTTCTTTTTTTTTTTACACTGTAGGTACTAGGTCCTACTCTGTAAAAAAAAAAACGAATCTTACTCTGTGGATAAAAATAGGTTATAAAGTGAGGGACATACGCGGGGGGGTCAACCATTTTACAACCGGCAATCACCATGGCTGAGGCTGTACTGGCTATGCCCGATTGCGACGCTCGGGCCGAACTCGTAGAAACCCCGAGACGATACCCGGTTTCAATGCTCTTGCAGGCGACGAAGAACAACCCCTGTATTTCGAGGAACGAGTTTTCTGACAGGGAGATTTACAAAATCAAGGAGAAGGCGATGCTCAGGGACAGCAGACCTGACTTTTGGGAAGAGGACGAGTCGCTGTTTTCTCTGCTGCCCATCAAACACAAGGACTTGTGGAAAGAGTACATCGAACAAAAGGCTTGTTTCTGGACGGCCGGGGACGTGTCATTCGAGAAGGACGACTACGCTTCCCTCACCCCCGACCAAAAGCGGGTTATGAAATACATCATGGGGTTCTTCAACGTCGCGGACGCCATTGTGAACGAAAACATCCTCACGAATCTGCTTCAGCACATACCCTCTCAGGAGGCCAGGTGCATGTACATGTTCCAGATGACACAGGAAAATATCCATGCGGAGGTGTACGAGCGTATTATCGACGAGTACATCACCGACCCAGAAGAGAAGCGGGCTATGTTCGAAGCGGCCCACGATATGCGCGCCGTGAAGATGAAAGTGGAATGGGCCAAAAAGTGGTTGACGGAGTCTTCCGGTATTTCACAGAGCCTCGTGGCCTTCGCGGTGGTGGAGTGTCAGATGTTCCCCGTTATTTTCGCCATCATCTGGTGGATGATGTCAGCTAAACTGCCGCTGGAGGGGTTCTTCTTTAGCAATGAGTTTATCAGCAGGGATGAGGGTAAACACGGGGACGCCTGCGCGCTTTTGTACCGAGAGTACATCCCGGCCGAAGCTAAGCTACCCGAAGACACCGTCAGGGACATGGTGGACGGCGCCGTGAAGTCGGAGGGAGAGTTTATCAAGGAGGCCATGAACGGATGCACCTTTCCTGGACTCACCACGTGCAGTACTCCCGGTTCCTCGGCGACCAGACTATGATACGGCTAGGGTACAAACCCTTTTATCACGACACGAATCCCTTTAGGTTCATGAAGAGCCTCGGGGTTAGTGGGCGCACGGACTTTTTCGCCAAAAGGGTATCCGAATACTGTTTCGACGCACATTCCGGGGGTGCCACGGACACTATGCATATCATCGATGAGGAATTGTGATCGACGCAAACATAGTTGTGAGTAGCACACAAAAAAGTTAAAGGGGGAGGGGTGTTGTTTTACACCACGCGAGTTTGTAAAATAAAATAAATTGAAAATACAAATATTTCTTTTCCAGTGTGTGAGTACGCGCCGCGTCACCTGCGGATGGGGGGGGGGTTATGATAATACAGAACCGCATTGGCTAGGTTGCGAAGATTGGATGTATGAGAGAGAGATGCCGTATATTTACGGAAGACACATTATACTCATAACCTACCTTGCGGTCCGGTACGAGCTTATTACGACATAATGTGGATTAGCTTGTCAGATTAGATACTACTTTGTATAACAAGAGCCTAGTTTGTGATATTGGGTACTACTTCGTACAACTAGATTCTAATTAGAGCCGGGTTTGCAACAAAGGAAATTCGAATAGTATGAAAGGGGAAACGAATGGTGGGTAAAAATCAGTCCGGAGCACAGAGCCGAGCTAGACATGGAGACCTCAACACCCAACAAGCGGACTATTGACGGCATGTGGTCCGATGATATCCCGTTGGCCATTCCTAAAAGAAAGAAACCTCGTAAGCCGCGATTGAACATATATCCTGGAGGAAAAGGGACTGGTTTCATTTGCGAACCACACGATATGACCGAAATCGCCATAGAGGACGTGGTTAAAATACACCCGAAGATCATCAAGGCGGTAGCCACACCGGCTGTTTCCGCGGGGGTCAGGGTGTACGTCGACAATAGATTACAGCTGTCTTTGGACGCGTTGCGTGGGACTCGTGGAGACAAAAGTTGGCGTGTAGAGGTGAAGTTAAAACAGCCGAATTTTCGGGAAAATACCTTCACCTTCCTACTAACCGCTGGGGTAATTTCGGACCACTCTCCGGTTGTGTCCGCAGACGTCCTAAAGGAGCTGAATCTGACCCCTCACGAGACAGAGTTAATGCCCATCGTCAACTGGCTGTACGGCTTCCATGGACTAACCAGAGCCATGGGAGAGTTTTTCCTGCTGTTGTCCGTGAACGTGCTCCACGAGTTGGGGTTCATTCTGACCTCGGACAAGCAGAAGGGGGCGAATCCTATTCTGGACGAACTCTGGACCCCGAGAACATCCGCAGGTAGGATGCAGCTACCCCCCGCCTGCTCGATCTGCACACCCTACCGGATGTACCCGGAAGCGTGATATACAACCCTCTGAGGTATACCCCGGCCAGAAACACGGTGATTGCCGTGAAGAACGGATATCTCCTGAAGGCGCTGATCAATTACACCTCCCCGCGGGCTCGTGCGATGAGCGGGCTGCTCGCGAGGTGCTTCGGGTACTTTCTTCAGAAGAAAAGCGCGGCCCACGTCGTAGAAAGTGGGCCAGCAGTGTTCGAGGAAACGGTGGTTAAACCAGCCGAGAAGGGAATCATGGACTATATCTCCCGTCGCGCCATTGATTTTGAGAGGGAGCTTCTGAAAACCCAGAACGAGCTCGGACAAAGTCGTCTGGAGACCAAGCGGGAACGTCTTGAGAGGGTGAGGGCAGACATGCGGAGGGCGCAAGAGACGGAAAAATGTATTGAGGCGGAGATGGCCTTAGAAGAGGTGAAGAACGTCCACGAGGCCACTAAGCGGATCGAACCTCTGGCCATACTAGACAAGCAATCCTTGGAAGAGAAGTTCGAACATCACAAAGCGATCAATCGCCCCGCGCAGACCATGACGCACTCCGGGGACAACCAGCCACGGGTAGGCTGCGTGGTCCTAAAGGCGACCCAGGCTTCTCCTCAAGAGTAGAGCGCCATCTTGGATGGCACCAAGACGCTGGAGGACATCAACTCGATCTCGGCCGTACTGGTGACTGCTCACATCTCGGACAGGACTAGTTTCAAGGAACGAAGAACGACTCTGGCGCACTGCTACAAAGCGGTGAAAAAAAACAACCTTGCGCGCCCAGCTACTACGTAGACTCGCAAGGCCGTACTGACTCTGCTCGGGGGACACAACGTAATGGCCTACAGGAGCATTTTCAGAGAAGAGATGATGACATTCACCGGCAAGCGTGCTAATACTCTCTTCGCTATACCCGCGGGTAAGTGCGAGGTTGTGGCCGCAGCCATGAAAGCAAGATGCGAGGAGGGTTTCGCCGCAGGGGTGTTCGACGGCCGTACATTGTTTGTCAACGAGAAGATGATGGCTATCCTACCAGAGGAGGACGCCGCGGCGTGCAGGGACATCCTCAAGAAGCTGACGTCCGAGTAACGGGTCACTCTGAACCTTGGTGTTGAATTTCAATAAAAACTAATACACTCGCCACGCGAGTGTGGTTGTTACTCTTAGGGGGGCGGATAAAAAAACAACAAATGTGAGGTGGTGCAAATTTATTTTTTTTTCATACAAACAAAAAAGCCGCCAGTGGGGCTATATTATCCTTCACGATCATAAACACTAGGAACAAAAACTCCTTCGCTGAAGAGCCCTTGAACACGTACACGGCCGCCGCCAGTATCAGCCCCACGATCAACGCCCGCAGAATCTTTGGAATCATTGGCAGTGTATCCCAGTCGTACACGTAGGGGGCAAGAGTCAGCTCTCCGGCGTTCTTGGAAGACGCGCAAAGAACAGCGTCGACGCATTCACCCATAGGGTAAGCGTCGATGATGGCCTTCATGTCCCCGTGGGTCACGATCTTGTAATTCCCACCTCCGCAGTGAGAGTAGACACCTCCGTCTAGGACGCTCAACCGGCAAAAGTTTCTGTCCGCGGCGAATTCGGCATTTATCACTGCCTTTTCGCGGAAAATATCAAACATTTGCTTAACCGGAATCTCCTTCTGGACCATGTTATGCACCTCCGCCGTGTAGACGGAGTGCCCCCCCGCGGTTATCTCATCGAAGGTTATGCGTCCACCTTCCGAGTGGTAAGAGACTTTGCTCTTTTTTTTCTGCTTACCAGGAACATCTTTTTTTGTTCTTGTTGAAGCGACTGCGCCGTTGAAGGCCGACTAATAGGTAATTGAGTTGTGCCTTGAACGTTTTGCTGCGTTTCTCGCAACCCATGGTGTTCTCCAGGGACTTGGCGTATACAAACTTCACTAGATCCGTTACCACCTCCATAACCTTCGGGGTGATCTTGAAACCGTCCAGCAGCCCGTACACCTCCCACAAAAGTGCCGGGTCGGGGTTTTCTGGCATGGCAACGAAGCGAGCTACGAACGCCTCTCCGCAGATGCGATCGTCGGTCCTTTCTTCTGTCTTGCGCCGCTTCATGCTATTGTATGTGACCGCCGACTTCCTCTTCAATGGTACGTCCATGGGTCTCAACGGAGGTTTCGGAGTGGGCGTTAGGCGCGGTTTCTCCTTCGTTACCCGGGGCGCTGGCTGGTAAACGGTGGGATTGTACGCCTCGTATATCGATCTGTGGTAGTCTACACCCCCCACTGGTTGTAATCGATAGGGGAAATCATCTCGGTCGCGGTGTCGTAGACGACGTAATCCGAATTGTCGTCCGGGTTGAGGAGAATGGTCATATCGTCTATACCCAGGGCGTCTTTCATCCACTCCGGGATGTCCAGCAAGGTATTAGCCATTCAGTTTACTCTTGATGAGGGGACGTCAAAGACACAACAAACTTGATAAACTGTTCGACTCGCTCTCGTGTGCCCCCAGAGGTCTGGTCCACATGAAAGGCGTCCACGTGCGTGAGATACAGGTCCGCCACCTGCTTAAGAGTACTCGCCAGTTCGAATGGGCCGTTGAGAGTATCCGGTGTGGCGTCCGACGACATCTGGCAGTGGGTATTTTGTCTTAGTGCAACGGCAGCAGCAACAGAGCCCGCATGTGCGGGCGGTGTAGTAGAAGCAGCGGAAAACGACGGTCAGTAACAGCAGGACGAGGACTACACCGAGACCCACAACGACGTACAGCATGGGAGGCTCCAAGAAAAATGACTGCACGGCGTCTGACATCCTCACTAATATACTTTATTTTTCCAGGTCGTTACAAAGTAGGTTCCACAGGAAGTAATTTTTAGTCCGCTTAACTTCCCCTCAACGACGTACCTGCCGTATAAGGAACAAATAATGTCGTTGAGTCGGAATTGCTCGGGAACCTCGTACAAGTCTACAACGTCTTGTTTCTCCGTCAGTCTGAAGAAGGTGTCGCATAGGTAACATCTGCTGGAGCACGGAGACGACAGAAAATGCTTGACGTACACGATCGCCTTGTCGAGGTACCCGGGATCGTCGGTGAAATAAAACCACTCGGGATGTGACACGTTCAGAGGGGGTAGTGGTTGCCCCCCCCCCCGAGAGGGTGTCCCTCATGCACAGCTCGTTGGCGCACACGTGGTCGTCGAAGAAAGAGGCGAGATCGTGGGAACTGAGGGTGTCGTCGTTGTTCTCCGCGGCCATCTGTCGGAGCCTAGACCTGATCGTTGTCAGCCCCGGGTGTACCGCTCTGCACATGGCCGTCTCCGCTCGTTCTTTCGCTCGGTCCATCCACGGAATACACCTGTCCAAGGCGCCCTTCATGAGGTGTTTTTTGAAGTTCTCCGTGAACACCCGGGGCAGGGTTTGATTCTCTGTGGAGCCGTCAACGACTTCGCGGCACCTTCGAGCATCACAGTTTACATCCTTGGGTTCGTGCGTGATCAGTACCACGGAACCGTCCGCGCACTTCATGAGGCGTTTGGAGTTGTTAGACACGGCGTTGACGATGTCGTTGCACCTAGACAAATCCCGCATGATCGGGTCCATGGCTGGCCAAGGAATGAATTTCCGCCACCCGAGGCGGGGGATTTTTATATACACGGCATCGCTTCCGGTGGTGGGTAAAAAATCGTGGAGCAATTGCAACGGACTCTGTAACCCTTTTCCACCCTAGATGTCTCAGCCCGGAAACACGTATAACTATTTTAAAAAAAAAACACACACATCGGTTAGTGTGGTTTTGTCGGTGAATTTTTGTTTTTAATGAATAACCCGCCCCTTCTCCGAAGGATCGTCTCTCTGCTCAATGAATGGGTATCGGGTTCATTTAATGCCCAGTGTTGAAAATATACCCACGAGCTCGTCTACTGCGGGTGCGGTTTGTGTCCCTCCTGAAGTCGGCCATGACCGATTTGTGTTTGGCCGCCTGGGCATTCATGGCGGCCTCGAACTCCACTTCCGCGGTAGCCAGCTAGTTTTCGAAGTTAGCCTTCAGCTGTCCCATCTTGGATTTAATATTACCGATTTGGCGTTGGGCGTCCTCCGTTTTACGCTCCATATTATCCTCGTATAGCTGTTTCGCGGCTTCTAAACGATCTCTGTTTTCGGCGTATTTTTTAGCCAGGTCGGAGGCGTGCTGTTTGCGCAGGGATACCAAGTCCCTCTTGAGGGCAGTTATCTCACTGGTGGCGCGGTCCAGATCCTTTGAGGTAGCGTCCATTTTTGGGGTTTTGACCGCGGCTAGCTTTAAACGTTTTTCCAACTTCGACACGATCGATTATAGGTTTCTTGCATTTCTCCATCTCCAGCTCCACATCCCCCACACTTTTATCGAGAGTCAAGGCTTCGCTTTCCAAGGAGGACTTAGATTCCGTCAGGTCCCTCACCGCCTTTTCAAATGTCGCGCCCCTGCGGGTCTCTTTGGCGAGCTTGAGTTTGGTTTCTACCAACAGTCTCTCCGAGGAAGCTATGGTGGTGTACTTGGATTTGTTAGCCGCCTTTAGGTCGCCTTCTAGAACCGAGCGGGCGGTTTCGAGAGCCGCCACCGACCGCTCCAGTGGGATGATTTTGTTCAGCAGCTCGGACTTGGCCACCTCCGACTCCTCGAGTAGCTCGTTCGTTTGTTTAAGAGCCGATTTAAGCCGAGACGCCTCAGAGGCAATAGCCCCAATTTCCTTCTCGCGGTTCGCCGAGGACGTTTTGAGGTCTTCCAACTTTTTAGCTGTAGCCGCGGCCGAATTTTCGAGCTTGGCTAACTTGACCGTGGCAGCGGTCAATTCCTCTCTAGAAATCCTGAGATCGGTCTGATCTGACGACTTCGATATCTTCCTTGAGGACGGCCACGGATTGTTTCAACGAGGTGATTTCTTTAGTTTTCTTCTCCGCCTCGACGGTCAGAGAGGCCACCTTAGACTGAGCGGATTTCAACTCGGTCTCCAAACGCCCCATCTCGCGCTTCCGTTCTTCTCGACGGGTGGTTGGTGGGTGTAGTTGTAGTATAAACCCGCGGGTGTATCGTCATCATCTGCACAAGCTCCAGGAGTCCGTACATGTCCGCTAGCTCTAAGGCTACGTACCCGTCTCTGTCTCTAGTGCTGAGCGGCTCGTTGGATATCCTGGACGCGTAATACAGCAGCATAGAGGCCATGGTCACGTTGCGGTTTTTCACGGCCAGTATCAGAGGAGTGTCCCCGCGGGCGTTTTACACCGTGGCTACCATGAGCTCTTCAGTCATTTTCAGCATGGCGTCCAGGGTGTACAGGTTGTCGGTGGACACCGCCAGGTGCGCCACGAAGTTGCCGGCAGCCGTCTGATCGTTCAACAAACTACTCAAATGTTCGTTCTCGGGCACAAACAACATGTCCGTAAACTCTTTGCTGGCCCCGGGGAGAGCTGCCACCTTGTGAAACAGGTTCATTCCACGGCCATCCTTCAGAGAAGAGTCCGCGCCATTTTGTAGTAGGTACTCCAGCACCTCGGGCCTGTCGTGCTCCACGGCGAGAAACGCCATGTAAGTAGACTGCCCACCGGGGTGCGGAATAATCGATTGATTAACAGCCACCTTCTCGGGGTCCATTGTCCGAACGTACTCCACATCCCCTCGTACGACCGCGTAGATCAATTTCTTGATCTTGAGAAAGGCCAGTGGGTACCGTTTGACGTACGCCATCATCGACGTTACTCGCACAGATACATTAATAAAACAACAACAAATAAGTAAATCGAGAGAGTTTTTTCTTTATTGAGAAAATTATTATCGAGAATGCATTCCTCTTTCTCCGATACCACCACCCCCACGGTAGTAAGTGACGTTTATTCGGAGTCATCGCTCATGCTTTTGGACACGGCCGCGGAGATATGCGGGTTCTTCTTCTTCTTCAAGGGTTCGGGTTCGGATTCGCTGCCACTGCTGGAGCCGGAAATTACTACCCGACTGCGTTTTTTAATGAGTGCCTGCGCCACCTTTTCCTCTTCATCCTCTGAAGAACCGTCGTCCGAAATATGCCCATGCGAGGCAGTCTCGTTGTCCGATTCTTCCTTCTCGGACACCGCATCTTTAACGTCTTCCTCACGGGTACTCTTAGACCCGCGGGACTTGGCGAACATCTTCCGCATACCGGTCACTACGTGGAAGGACCCCCGGTTGGCCTCGGATTCCAGGGACAGGTACACTCAGTTGCCGCGGGCCATGATGTGGGTGCACATCGTCAAATCTTTCGGGAGATCCTCGGTCTTGACCCAGAATGAGAGGAATTGCTTATTGGCGGGGAAGGTTAGGTCCGTGTGAACCTTACAATCGGATCGTTTCTCCGCCACACCGTTCTCGTTCAGTTTCAGGTGCGACACTGCCGACAAGATGGGGAACTTATCCCCTTCCCAGTAGTACACGATTGTCTTCTTTTTGTTGTCCGTAGACCGTTTCAGAGCGACGCTCCCGATGGTCATTTTCGGAGTGCTTGCGACGGCGTAGTACCAACACTTGTTGTCCGCAACATTGTCGGGGGTAACCTCACCGCCCCCCATTTTCGATACGTACAACTTAACCGTTAGATCGTCTTCGAAACCGTTATCCTTGAGTTTGGCGACGAACTTCTCTACGCTGGCCTTAGAGGTGTACTTCACCTTCATGCCGCGCTCGATCAAATCCTCTCGGCACTTGTACACCACCTCGGGAGTGCTCTTGTTGCTGTACACCCGAAACTTGTGGTCGCTTATCTTTACCAGAAGCTCGGATTTGTTGACAAACATCATGCGGTTGGCGAAAATGTCTCTCATGAGGTGGTACCCCGAAGTATTCACACCGTCGTAAGAGGCTAGGAGGGTGTCGTCCGTGGACGGTTCAGGGAGCTTATGGGCTGAAGAAGTCTTCTTTTTGGTCTTCTCTTTCTTCACAGAAAGCGGTGTCTCCGTTTGAACCCCGGCGTCTAACTTGATACAGCCTGTGGGAGTGGTGTGAAGATCTAGCTCCATTGGATTATCTTGTTGGGCAGTAGCGGTTTCGGCGGCAGATACGAGTTCCATTATAGACGACATGGCGGCAAAAAAAAAGTCAGTAGTGGTATGGTGAAGTGATAGCTTTCCCTCGTAAAACACGCAGGCTGTACAGACGGTGATTATGAAATCATTAAGCTAGCTATCGCGCATCGTTTAAATAGTCTTCGCGAATCCCATTTTACAAAGCAACGAGCCCTGTTAAATCCGAGCCTAGTTTGTAACACGGAACAAATCAGACCGTGTCTTACGTTGAAAAGGCCCACATCCACCCCGATATGATTAGCGCCTACTCTGCAAACAAAACCGGATGCGGTGGAGCGGGGACTGTAATATTAGCATTATAGTTTATGGAAGAACCCCGCGGGTACGTACGTGTATACAACCCCCCCCCCCGTCCGTTTGTCCCTCACGTGTACCTTATCGGGCATTGACCGGGATCTGTGCACGTAGATGCCGTCGCGGATGTCGTCGAATACCCCATCGTAGTCTTCTGTGTCCAACCACGTCTTTATGGCTTCGATCTCGCTTCTCTCGAGCTTTTTGGAGTGAGGATTGAACTGGTCCGTGGTTGTCAAAAACACCTCCGAATTTTCCACGTACTTTTATCCGATAACGGTGTACGTGGTCACTTTGTCCGCCTTGACCGCGGTCTTGTCTCTAACAATTGTCCCCGTGGGGAAGAATATTTGTTGTTGTCGTAGCAGCCGTTTATTCCCCAGTCTGTGCAATTTAATACAACCGGCGCACTCTCTGGGTTCGTAAATTCTGTTTAATCGCCCGCTTCTGCGTAAAGTACGTTCGCAGCCTTCTCGGGAACACTTCGCCATGGCGTCGTACGATACAATGCTTCTCGGAGCCAAACTCAAATTTTACTCGTTGATGAGGAAGCTCGAGATCGGGTACGAGGAGAGGCTGAAAATGACCGCGGCCAGAAATCCAGAATCTCCGCGCTTTTGAAATACTGCCGCCTCGCCGCAACCCTGCGGATTCAAGATGCCCGTAAAGCACAGTCGGGCGGCTGTAGTCAAGCCGTATCAGGACAAACGAGTGGAGGCGAAAGCCACCCTCAAGAAATTGAACAGCTTGTTAGACGTCAAACCCCAGTGACCCACGGGAAGATCGTGAAATTAATGGGACTCATGAACGTGCCCGTGGAGAAGTACGTGGCGCAGAGAATAGACGTCATGCTCCGCAAGTACCTCACGGCCAAGATGAAACGGTTCACGGAGGAGACCTACAAGAAGAACTACTTCAATTCGGCTCCCCCTTTCAAGCCGACCAACACCGCTAATGTCACCTGGGAGAGGGAGCTCAAGGGCCTCATGAAGACGGCCCTGGACTCCGACGGGCTCGTTGTCAAACGACCCACGGAGCGTCTCACGGCCATAATCGCCTACTGCAGCCCGGCCATCAACGGGGCTTACAAGCGTCTAGACGACAGGGACGTCATACCGGGAAAGAGCTCGGAAGAGGCGTTCGTCCAAAGGGTCGCCAAGTACAACGGCTACGCTTCCTTGGTAAATCAATATCACCTCCGCCATACCCAGGTACAACGCCTCGTCTCTGGTTTTCACCTTTTTTAAGAGAGCTTCCAATCAATCGATCACTTTCGACAGCGTCGCCGGCACCTTGGCGGATATCAAGGGGTCGTCCCCAGACATCGAGAGGGTGCTGCTGACGCACCTCCTTGAGGACAAGGTGGAGGACGACACGCACGCCGCGGTCAACGATTCTCACAACGTCGTGTCGTTCGGCGGATTTCCTTACGATCAAATCATACCGCATTAAGGACAGAATACGTCCTACTGAAGTTATTGTTTTACCTAGGGGAAGCTTTTGGATTCGACGTTAAAAACGCCTACAGGAGCATGTTCCTGTCCTCAACCCCAGTTTCCGCGGACAACGTCTTGCAGCTGTACGCGGGGATGATGACGGTAATGTTTTACCTGATCAACTCCGTCAAAGACCCAGAGGGCACCGACGCCACGGTGGAACTGGACTATCGGTTGAGGTGTTTGACCACCCCAAAGGGGCATTTCGGTTGCAAGCAGGAGGCCGTGGAGATTCACAAGACGGTGTCTGCGGCTGCCGAGAAGGTGGCTTTGCGGTGCATCGATATTCTGTTGACTAATCCGCGGGCCAGCGGTATCATTTCACCTTATTGGAACCCGTTGTTTTTGCGAAGCGGCTTTCTGAGGGACGCCACCGCGGTTTGATGGCCCTCCATAAAGATGCGGTATACACGTCCAGCCTGGCGACCGGCTCCAGAGAGGGGGGTGGGTTTTTGAAATAAAATGTTGGTATATATAGAACGAAATAATGATTGAGGGTATATATTCTTTTTATTACACTTAAAAGGAAAAGTTAATGGAACTGGTTGTTGCTGCAGATGAACTCCGACCCCACGGCTACCTTGGTTGTGGTGATGTTGTAGATGGACTGCCTGTGGGCGTCGAGGCTGTACTCGATCACCCCGACCGGCCTCATTAGAGTCATGTAGGCGAGGATCTTGTCGAGGTTTAGCTCGTCTTTTCCGTGCTTGTTGACCAGGTTTTTTATCATTCCCCAAATGACCGTGGTTATCTTGGCGTTATCCGGGTTGTAGTTGATCATAATCAGGTCGGTCAGAATACGGGTTCGGTCTTCTGCGCTGATCAGCAAGGGGTGCAGGTACATTTTGCCGTGGTAAGTGAAGGTGGTGACCGAAGGGTTGTTTTTGGCGAGGTACGACACGGCTGGCATGGCGTAGATGACATCCCCGACCGTCAGCTCGTCTAAGCCGGTGATGATCATGGAACTGGTGGTGGTGGTATTAAGGTATGTGCCAACCCGCCTCTGGTGGGCCTTGAGAGCGGTGGGTTCGCTGCCTTTTGCAACCGTCCGCCACACCGTTTTCGACGGGTCCAACCTGCTCACAAAATCCTTAATGGAATCCATCTCGTCCCCGCGACCCTGGGTGGTGGGATGGAAGAACTCATCCAGGGTAGTCTTGGGCACATAGTACCTGTTCGTGTTTATCAAAAAGTATGGCGTGTCCGTGTCGCTCCGGTCTTCGTTCTGCGCTGCCATACGCAGATACTTGTAGTCTTTAAACATGATCGACGTGTGTTTTTTTTTAACTCCTCGAACATAACACCCACCTCACTCTTCCATTGCGGTATTCTACTAATACTCAACCTACAAAAAGGAGTACTCGCTGACGCCGCAACGGTCAAATCTACCCACGAAGTCCGCGCCGTTCACGTAGAACGACGTGTCTCCGTTGGTCAGAATGGAATTGACCCTGTAGCTGGTGGCCGACTTGAAGTCGTCCCTCGCAATGACCCCCGCGGCTAGATCGGAGTCGCTCCAGCAGGTCTTAGGGATGGCTACGCCGGCGAACTCGGATATGGAAGACTCCCCCTTAACCGCAACGCATTCCGCGTCGGGTCTGTTCATGTTGATGCGGTTCACGTCCCTGGTGATGGCGTTCTCCGTGGCTGATAGAGCCTCTTCCGCTTTGGGGCTGAAGTTGATGTACTTGTAAAAAGGAAAGTTTCTGTTGCGGAACAGGTCCTCGGCGTACAGAAAGATGGTGTTGAAATTTTTCCACATGTCCCTGTGTGCGGCGTTGGTTGTGAACACGTTGGGGTGCACGGCGTCCATGACGGTGACGTCCGCGAACATCTTGGCGTGCTCCTCCTCGCTCTTGAAGGGAGTACCCATCCTTCCCAGGGGGTTAAACGGCTTGGACATGGCCTCGATCTCCATGAACGGGGGCCACAATAAGGGCCACCACCCGTCCCCGCGGATGTCCTTGTCGAAGGTCTTCTGGTCCATACCCGCCGTGGAGGTGATGTGTAGGTGGTTCAGAGCGTCCGTTATGGCGGAAGGGTTGGTCACATCGACGACGGCGTTAGTGGTCGAGGTGACGGATTCCACGTAGGAGGCGTTGTTCCACATGACCGACGGGTAGTGGGCGAGCGATTGCCTGGAGGTCGTGGAGTAGGCCACAGACTGGAAGAGGACGGAGTTGGATTCGTCCGACAGGTCCTGCTTGCGGTGCTGGGTCGGGGCGCCGCCGAAGTGCGCGAAACCAGAGGGCCGGCAAAACAGAATGGAATCGGAGTGCACGTGCATGGGTCTTATCCATATCACCCTGAACCCCATGTTGATGTAGCCAAGGTACTCAATGGCTTCGAAATTAGTGAGCCCGTAAAGGGTGTCGTAGATGTAGTTAAATTCGTTCTCATCGAAGACCATACGCCGCTTTGTCATGTAGTTTTCCACGATGGCTCTCACCAGACCCCTGTTGATGTATTTCTCTGTGTTTTCGCTCGACGAGGAACTCTCACTTTCCTCTTTTTCACGCTTGTTTGTCGCCCGTTCAAAAAGGCCCTGTAGAGCCGGAGCGGTGCGGTTCAGGATGACGCTGATGACGTTGGGAGCCATCAGGTCGTTGTTGTAGTAGTAGTTGTCTCGCTTGTTGACGTTCTTCTTCAGTATGGTATCCCCGTCTTCCGATTCATTGGCCTCGTCGAAGAACATCATGCAGCCCTTGGCGGTGTCGGCGTCTGTCATCTCCCTGTAGTCGAACACGTCAGTGGAATCCTCTTCGTTGAAGAATCTGTGGAGGAAAGGTTTGAGCTGCTCGCACGACAGGGTGTACCTGGCCCCTGTCTCGTTAGTGTAGGTCGTGCACTGCTTCACTGGCCCGTGGGGTGTCCTCCCGTTTTGGGTAAAACCCACCCCCGTGGGCACGGCAAAATCAAACTCCGTGAGGGTAGTCAGACCGGCCGACTGGGCGACGTTTTTGGCCATCCCACCGTCGTCCACGGCCACGAAGACGACGTTCTTGTTAACCACGCGGGCGTATTCGATCTTGTGGTTGTTTGTCCTGATCACCTTCTTGGCGAGCTGCGTGTCGGGGTTCCTGACGTAACCCATTTTTTGGTGGTTACCGATCTCTGGGGGGGGCCGTGGTGTTGATGGGTAGCATATCGGCGTCGTTGAGGGTGACAACGCTGACCACCTGGTACATGTCCACTTCCGTAGACGACACCAACCCTAAGTTCTGTAGGTTTTGTATGACCCTGCCGGTGGTAATGGCGATGACGTCCGGAGTCCTGAAAGGAGCTTCGGGGCCGTCCAGTCAACCGTCCAGCCCGTCCATTGCGCCCGAGACGTCCGTGTGAAGATCGAAAATCTGCAACACCTCCTCCAAAACTCTCGCCGGGGAGTTGCGACCCGCGTTATTGCCGGGGATCATCTTGTTGAGACCAAACGACATCTGGGGGACGGCGCTGATCATCCTGCGCACCAAGTCCCGCCGGTCGTGAATGTTCTTGAACTGCCTGTTTCTCGGCAGCGTGGTGACCGACGGGGATTGATCGGTCATCATCAGCAAGGAGTAGGTGTTTTGCCCCCTGATTAGACAGTTGGCCGCGGCGTCAAGGCGAATGTAGATATGGCTCATAAAGTTGTTGTACTCTGCCTTGGCTATCTTTAGATTGGGGTCCGCCAGATCGGCCTTAGCGGGTAGTCCAATCGCCATGCGCTCTCTCTCCATCGTCAGCCACGACTGGTCGATAGCCTTAAGAGCCATGGCTATCTGCTTGTGCACGTCCTTATCCACTCTGATGTACACTGATGTGGGTACCGGTGGGGATACCTTGCGTTCCACGTTGATGATCTTTACGCTTGGCCCGGCCTGCGAGTGCAGGTAGCCCTGCGTGCCCGCGTCCGTGTTGTCTACGTTGTAGATGTAGACGAGGTCAACTGGGAGCTGAACGCCATCATGATCGGCAGAGCGCATTTCGCAGCGTCGTCTTTGGAAACGTCTGGATTATTTTTGACGAACCCTCCCCAGAAATCTTCAAATGACACCTCTTTGTTGGAAGACCGGTGCTTCGTCCGCCTGTTTCCCAGGACCAGCCAGTGGCGGGCAATCTTCTCCCCGGTGCGTCTGAAATGGTCCTTGGCGTTAAGGTACAGCCTTTGCCCCACGGTATCTCTTGGACGTTAGAACGCCGACCCCTAGTGGAACGTCTTTTTGTTAATTCTTTAGAACGACCGCGGCGGTACACTCCGGGGCGGCGAGATTCTCGGGAGCGGCCGTAGACAGACTCCCTGGAGTGCCCCCGGCGCGGCTTTCCGATACAGTCGTGTGCAGACTCTCGGTAACTCACGTACTGTCTAGAATAACTGTCTCTAATTGGCTTAACGGGATACTTGTACAGAGAATATTTCTTCCTCTGTTGTCGTTCTTCTTCTCGGCGTTTCAAAATTTGCTCGTGGTCGACCTGGTCCGACCAGCTGTTGGAGACTAGTGGTGAGTGCCCTGACCCCAAGTCTAGAGTGTCGACCGCGGATTTATCCACCATCAATTCGAGCTCCTCGAGGTCGTTGGAGTCTGGTTCTAGACCGAATAGATATTCCTCTTCTAAGTCTTCGTTATCGAGCGTGAGTTGATTGTCACCCTCGGAAGTAGCTGTAGACAGGAATATCTCGTCCGCCCAGTCAGGTAACACGACGGTTTCGTTCGTGGCAGAAGATACTGTTTCCATATTACGTCCGATTGGGTTGAACAGCGGAACAAGAATGAATCTGTAAGCCCTGCTCGCCGTATCATACAGGGGCTGAGATCCCGGTTCGTACTCTGTAACAAATATGCCGCGTAGCGGAGTCTGTGTGACTGGGTCTTACTATGTGATACTTGAGCCTACCCCGAAAAGCTTGACCTCGCTGTGTAATGTTAAGACAAACTCTGTAAAAAAATGAATTTCAGTGGGAAGGAAGTGTTTTATCCGCCCGATTAGCCGACCACGGACGTGTGGGGTATATTCGATATTCCACCCGTCCTACTTCCCCACCACGTGGCTGACAATGATGTCCATGGCTTGCATGTCGGGCGATAGAGTGATGGTAGTGGTTCTTGGTCTACTAGCCTCCACAACAGCCGGCCGCGCGGGAGGGGCGGCGGTCTCGACGGGTGGTTGCGAGGGGGGCGCGGCGGCCTCAACGGGCGGCTGTTCCACTGGCGTCGTTGGTGCGGCCGGTGGGGGGGGGGGTCTTGGTCATCTGCTGTTTAAATAATTCCATGGCCGCCTGAATACCCTGCTGGACTTCGTCTCTCATAGCGTTGACCATGACCTCGGGCATATGCTGCTGCTGCTGCTGTTGTTTCGGTAGCGGGGCCGCCGATTCGCAAGTGTCTTCACGACGTCGCTTAGAATGCTGTACATCGTCGTCGTCGGTATCGTGACCGTCGTCTTAGGTCTTGCGGGAGCGTTTGATAATACCCCCCGCGGATGGCCTAACGTCCGAGACATCCTCCCGTATAGCCCTCAGGATCCTGTAGATTTCTTTCGCCTCCTTAAATTCGTCCTGGTAATTCATTGGTCTGCCGGCGCTGATGTAGCAAAGATCTCCGGGTTTGTGACTGAGACTGGTGTTTTCCAACAAATAACTTCTGCGGTCAGCTACTGTGAGGTAGGCCGTAGAATGAGAAGCGATAATATCCGAAATGTATTGGTTCCCCTCTCTGCGTTTTAATACTATACCCGGATCGGATACGTATTCAACGGCAGTGCCTTTGCGGCCCGGCGTGTCTACTAACGATACGTGTCTCACCGCCTTCGTGGGGGCCCAATGGGAGAGACTGAAGGAAGACAGGGTCTTTTTGCAATAGGTCTCAAAGTTGGGTATGGAAGGGTTGTAGTTTTCCTTGTAGTTTTCGTACCTCCTCCTGAGGCTCTCCAGGAAGTAGGCGTCATCGATAATACACCTCAAAAAGATACCCTTGTCCGTCTTGTACTGCAACTGACAGCTGCCCACCACGTAGTCCTGGTTGTGAGTGACCACCAACGGAGCGGCGGCGATCTTTATGTTGAGGCCCGGGTCGATGTAATACACGCTCGCAGGCGAGTTCGGACACGTCTCCTCGCTCTCATGGGCGCACGCTCTGTCGGTGCAGAAACGCACCACATACCCTGTGACGTTCATGCCGCGGGCCTTTATTAAAAAAAAAAGGCGCTCCAGTACGCCTCGTAATAAATAAAGATAACTAGGTTGCCGATATTAATAGTTCCCCGTGTTTAGGAAGTCAACCACGTACGCCTCGGGTGTGCTGGGTCTCCGCTAGGACCTAGCACTCCGGTATCCCTAAGAGACCTGACGTTGAGGATCTTGATGGTTTCCTGCGTCTTTTTGTCCAACGGAACGATGCAGAGGTTCGTCTCGGGGTCCATCTTCGTGTTGTCCATGTCCGTGAAGTATAGGCTGAGATCGTCCGCGTTAGAGTTCCGCGTGCACATCACTATAAGGTCGCTAGAGGGCATCTTCTTCCTCACTTCTCCGTACACCGTGCTGTTTATAGTGCTGCCTTGAGAGGCCGCCACTGTTCTCACCAGAGTGAGCTTCAGTGGCACAATGTCCAACACCGTAAACTCGCCATTCTTCGCGTGAAGAAATTTCGTCCTCGAACGACTCCGCCAACATGGCCGCTTCTCGGGCGAGATTGCGCTCTATGGTGTCAGTATCTTCGTCGTCGCTGAAATCGTTGTTTTCCACCTCTTTCTCCTCGCCCCGCTTGCTTTTCTTACCTCTTCGCCGCTGGTCGGGTTGCGTTTTGCTGTTTTTGTACATGCCCACGGGTGCATCGCTCTTAGTGCACACGCTATACATGGTGACGTTCATGGTCGTACCCACGCGCACACTGCAAGGGGCCCGGAGAGATCGCCCTTCTTTCCCCAGAAAGACCACGTGCTCTCCTTTCGGGACAGTCATGTATACCTTTTCATCTGTGTTATATACGTAGAAGATGTCCGAGAGACCCTTGTCGACGTTCGCGGCGATGATACTTTTCAGATCGTGCAGCGTCTGAAGTAGCTCCTCGGCGCTGACTACCTTGCTGGCGGCGCTATCGTGGATCTTCTTAATAGCATCCCCGTCGCCGACGTTAGAATACAACAGCGTGGAAGCCATAGCCGAAACAAGTTCTTCTAGGGTATCTTCCATGGCAGTCATATCCTTCAGGAAACCGTCAAATGAGCTGGTAATGGATTTGAGAACGCACCTGGCCGAGTGAGTGGTCTTGTAGGGTCGGTTCTTGTAAAACTTGCGCGTGTTTGACCAGTCGGAAAACTTCCGGGGTTGTTTTTTGGGCTTATTCTTTTCCCTCGGCAGCAGACCGAATTTGCCATCAAGCTGTGTGGCTCGTCCACTATGGTTCTCGTCCAGGTGGCGTTGGAGTAATTGGCGCTCTTGAACATGGCCCCGGCGCTGTCGGTGCAACCGTACAGGGAGTCGGGCCAGTTCACCCCAGCCGCCGTCATCGTCTCCTCGCACAGCACCACGTCCTCCGGGGCCACTTCATCCGCGGCCAGTACCTTTTTGCATTCCTCGTGAGTACTGCAGAGGTGGACGCATTTTTTCTTTAAAAACTCCTCGCGGGTCACGCTCATCTCAGTCCGCATGTACTTGGTTATATCCGTGGGTATGGGTTCGCTGCTCTGTAGACAGTTTCTGAATATGGCCAGATTAGCGCTCCTTACGGGGTCGCCGGTCTTTGTCCTACGCATGTGTTTGTTGTTTTCCGCAAACACTCCGTCCTCGTAAATCAGGCAGGGTAGTGTCAACATGGTGATCATTGAAGAGTGGTTTATTTTCGGCGGGTCGTGAGAGCAGCCTCCGTAACACCCTTCGAGACATTCGTTGTTGATGGACGTCTGTTGGGTGCACGACCCCACTATGATCTCCGTGGGCTTGTCCATGCCCGTGTCGTACATCTCGTGGACGGCATGGTACATACCCACGGAGATTATATACCACGAGCAGGTGAGCCTGCCGGCCTCGTCGTGGACATACGTGTCGAACACCAGCTGGTCGGGCACGGCGCGTCTGGGGCAGACGGCCAGGATTTGTTCCATCGCCATGGTATGCTCCTTGCGGACGTCTCTCGGTTTACCCGCGGGTAACGTTTCCGCTACCACCCGTCTGAATTTCTGATAAGCTTCCGGAGTCAGAATGCGCACGTCCTTGTGCTGCCTGTTGAATATTAACCTGCACGTGTTTCTGAGGCTGGGCCAGATCGCCTCGTAAAACTCAGCGGTGCCCCGGTATACAACTTTTTATGCACTCCGCCCACGCTTTCGGCGTGAGTCCACCTAAGTATTGAAAAGTGGTGGAATAGACGGTGTGATCGTTGGTAAACAGCTGGTGTTCCCTAAACACCTTCCTGAGCTCCATACCCGACACGTTGGTGGACCCCATAGACACCGGCCATATATTTGGGACGTACCTGAGGGCGTCTTGGATCATAGTTTTGCCAGTGCCGGCGTCGCCTACTATAAAAACGACCGTGGCCTCGCACGGGCCTTGTGAGGGTTGAGCGCGGTGGTTGTCTATGTGCTTAGACATCATCGACAGGACGCGGCCGTCGCGCGCTGAAAAGAATAGATTGTTCATCGTGTTTATATGCGTTTGATTTGGGGGGTATTCTGTTGTGTGTGTATATATATATATACAAAATTAGGAATGGTGTTGTGTAAAGCCGGACTAATGTTTTTATTCTCACTTTTTTACAAAGCTAGACACAGAGCCTACTCTGTGACATAAAAAGGTAGCGGCAGTGGGGCGATCTTATGGAGAGTTGTATATTATATCCTACTTTCTGAAAAACCCGGCGGCATTGTCTATAAATACGGATCCATTAATCCATTCGGTTTTATTCTGATTTTGTTACAGCTATACCCGCAACACCCAGTGTGAAAAAAAGCATTGTATCGAAATTCTAACCATGCCCGTATCCAGATCAAAGGTGTTGACCTACATGATAAGGATCGCCGCAAACGGCAATAACAAGCTGTCCGAGTTCGCCGCCAAGCCCTCGCAGGGTTTCACGGAAGCTACATCGGCCGTCGCTTCTAAGAACATCGGGGTATACGCCGCCAAGAAAGAGCAGGATCAGGTGTCCTTGAAGTCGTTTTACCTGCACCCCGCGGTCCAGCAAGATACGGAGGAGGTCTTCGACATCAACACGGAACCTAAGGTCGTAGTCGTGAGCGTCCCCGGGATAGCCGTGAAGACCACCAACAAATACAAGATGCTTAACGGTATCATGAAGGCGGTCGAGGACTGCTCTACCTCTTTCGGAGGTGGTATGGATTTTGGCGCTGTGGCGCCACCCGTCTCTGCCGCACAGAAGGGCTCTCTGAAGTCCGCCATCAACTGGGTTTTGCTTAAAGCCAAGCCGAATTTCGAGTGCAAGACCGTCCAAAAGTCTATCAACAACTTGATAGACGCGGTGGTGCCGCATCCCCTAGGATTGTTTAACAACAACGAATTGCTGGCGTGGGACTGGGACACGCTGCTAAACTTGTTCGTTTGGGGCTCTTTGATGTCCGCCAACAGATTCCTGGTGAAAGAAAACACTTACTACGACGGTATGACCGTGCCAAAGTTCGCGATGATGACTAGCTCCTCCAAGGTCGAATTAGAGCCCGTGTCTCAACATTTCCTGGCGTCTGGACCGACTTTGGTGTACGCCAGGACATCTGTGGACAGTTTCACCGGTAAAGCCTCGGGGGAATCCACTCGGTTCGTCACCTGTTCCATGTCGAAAATCAACCCGTTAAGGCAGCTAATTGGAGGCAACATGCTGTCTTTGAACAACACGACGATGACCGGAGTGTTCCAACCATTAAAGTCTTCTTACTCGGGGGGAGACTACCGTTTCGATGTGGACGAGACCTGTAAGGAGATTTCCACCATGGGCGGCCTTTCCAAGCTAGAGAGGTGCGAGAGCGTCTCCAGGAACGCCCCATCCTTCGTGGCGACGATCACGGACATGAACGGACTGGAGGAAACGGGCGAGATTACCTTCGAGCACGTCTACGGGTTGTTCGAGAAATACTCCACTCAGGTGCTGTTGGACGACCCCGACATGGCGGAATTGGCGTCTCACATAGCGGACGCCGACTTCGTTGCGAATGTATGTAAGAAGGTGGCTGAGCAGCAACAAGAAGAAGCCTGCGAAAAGGATGGTCTCGACTTTAATGTCGTTATAAACAAAACTACGGCGTCCGGACTAGACGGAGAAGTTCCCACCACGTCCATGGCGGAGTTTATGGATAACTAGTTGAGTTGCCTGGGGATCCTCCCCAGCATAGTGGCCATGGACATCGTGGGGTTTGTTTGAATGTGCCTGTTCACCAGATCCCGGACGACGGGTGTGGATGCCCCGGGGACGTTTTTCTGGATGTAAGGGATGTAATCTTCCACCCGCGGGACGTCTGCGCCGCCACCAGTACCACCACCATTGGGCGGCCGCTTGTGAGGAGCCATGCGGTCTCCCCCCACGACCCTCCCTGGCTGCGCGACCGGTTCTTTTTGCCGTCGTTTGTCGCCGCAGGTGCACATTGAACTGTGCCTGCACTGTTTTTCCTTTGAAAATAAACCCATGTCTTTATATTGTTCGTTGCGTCTTTGTGTGTTTATTTGATGGTAAGCCCGCGGAACGAGATTTGTATTAATAATACATCTCTGGCAAAATAAAGAGAAGATGGTTTTATTCTTTTTAAAAAAAAAACAAACAAAAAAAAACATGATTAACGAAGGTATAAAGCTGTCTGAAAAAAGTTCTCCACAGCTGTGGGGTTAAGTTCGACTACACCGGCGTTGCCCCAGACGGACGTGGATGACATGTCCCCAATAGAGATGTTTTACGCGTCTGCTACCGGTGCGGCCGTTACGTCTTCTTTGACCCAGCAAGAAGACACCACGGCGTTTCTGGTGGACCGGCATAAGGTATATGAAGGCAACCGTAAAAGGATGGAAAACAAGGCAGAAAGAGAAAAACGAGACCGTGAAGACGAGGCCCGCAGGGAGCATATGAAACATTGGATCGATCGGACGTTAATCGAGGACGAGACCCAGCCTCTGTCTAGATACCTCCATAGATATATCAGAGAAAAAGCCACGGTCGACCGAATGAATGCCACCGCGGACGTGGTGGAATCATCCTCCCCGGGCAGACCCTACTGTATTTCCTACCTTTTTTGGTAGACGGAATATACCCTGTGGTCGACGGAATGCATAAACGAAATAGGATTCTGGGGTTGCGCCAGTCCTACTTTAAAAAGATGGAGGGCGGCGATAAGATACAGTGGACAGCGGGTGACTTCAACAGGTCCGTGACGGGCGCTGTGTTCTGTCCCGAATTGGCTAGTTCCAGGTACGAAGACAATCTCCAGCGTCTTTTTTTGAAGCCGCCGTTCGACATCAAGGAAACCCAGAAATTGAACCCGCGGGGCGTGTTGTTGGCGTACATGGCGATGTACGCCCCCGACCACGACCCGCTCGAGGACGTCGCGGGGGGCACCCCAACTACGTTCATTGGCTTGTTTTCGAACGTCCACGACGGCACGCTGTACAGAGGCATCACCGTGGGCGCTTTGAAAGATCCCTTCGAGGTGTCCGACCTGTACGAGGGTCAGGACATCAAGAAGTTCTGCGATAGACTTTTGCTGTGCTCTTACTACTCTGTGTTTCTTACGCTACTGGGGAGAAAAGCGTGGAGGTCTGATAGGTACCCGAAAGATAGATTCGTCGTCAATTCTAAGGGGTTCGTTACCATCAAACTACCTTACGGGGAGGTTATACTGGACAAGGACAACATGTGGGTATTCAACAGCAAAGAGCAAAAAACCATATGTTTTACGGATAATTTCGAGACTTTATGATACCGAATTGGGCGTGAGTAGTTTTCGATATCCCTTCAGGGTAGCGAGTACGCCTGCGTAGTCGTCCGCGAAGGTAAAGTATGCCGACGTCAAATTCGTCTCTTTGATTACCGATATATAAAAATCGGTCAATCTCTCGTTATCCATTGTCTTGGAGAGAAAAAAAATTGGCCGCGCTTTGTACGATATACATTGTCCGTGCAGGGCGTAGGTGATGTAGAGACACAGCCCGCTTTGGTCTTCGGGGGTTAACCCTCTCTGTCGCTCGTACCACTCTTGCGTGAGCCTCGCAACCATGGACAAAAATACCATCGTGACGGGGTCTCCCATCGTGTTTAGCTCCTGGAATACCGCCCAGCGGCTATTTCTGAAGAAATCGTTGATATCGGCGATCTTTTGGATGAAGGCCACTTCGTCCACCAAGTTCATCTTATAAGGTCCGAGTCTTAAGTAAAAACACTTGAGTAGTTCCAGCGATTCCTCTTCGAAATCATGCTCGAGCATTACGGCAGTAGCCAGGAAGACAATAATGTGTTGCGCGAAGGAGTAAAGTGGGGAATATCTAGCGAAGAGAAGTTTGTTACAGACTAGGATCTAGTTTTACAGAGTAGGGACTTTTTTGTGTCTCGTTATGAAGCGGCCTCTGCCTCGCAGTTAAACCATTTAGACACCGAGCTAAGGTCGATCAGGCCGCTGTGGTGCACGTGGTCGCGAAGAAAAAACTTGATTTCGTATTCCCCACGTGTATTGGTTTTCAGCTTCGCCACCACGTTATTGAAACAACACTGGGTAGTTTCGGCGGACACGAAGGTGCCCATACCGAACTGGGGATGTAACCCGACCATCCTGTACAACAATCGAGATGTCCTGTTAAGCTGCTGCACGGACTGCACGAACATCGAAAGAAGCACCTGGTTATACGTCCTTACGCCGGTCACTTTTACGGTTCTCGCCTCTTTGGTCCGGTGGTTGATGACCAACACCTCAGGGACGATCCCGCCTTGCCCCAGCAAGGTGTCCAAGTTTCTGGCATACTCTTCCGGAAACCGGTCGTGGAACCCCGGCAACCGCTTGTCGCCAAAGCTCGTTGGTCGCGCAGAGGGCGCGGAGAACCCCACGTATTTGAGCTCTCTGGTCATCATACACTTACACAACACCCTGTGAACGTCTGACCCCGGGACAGCCTTGCGGTATATATCGGACAGCCCATTGTCAGTCTCTTGGGAGGGCATCTGGGTGATAACGCAATAGTGGATATCCATTATGGGCGCGTTCGGGAAGTGGTTTGAGGTAGTCAAAGATGGGTCCATGGAGCGGCTGATGCAAGTGTGTCGGGCGGCCTCTAATAATAACACGGACGTCACCATCGTTCCAGATTACCTGAAAGCGGTCAGGTTGAGCGTGCTTAGGTACCTCTTTAACGCGATCTACTATAACGTCAACTACAAAGATCTGGCATTGTCCAACGTGGAACACATGACCAACTTCTTCATGTACCCAGATTTCGACCTTATACTTCTCCACGAGGTGCTGATGGGAAAGATACAACTTTCTAGAACCTTGTGCAGGAGCTACCTCTTCAAAGGGTCCTACAATCCACTGGCGGAAGTGCACAATTGTTTTATCATGACTATACGAATGAACTCGGAAAATACCGCCCGCGGTGTCCCGGTGGGAACCCACGAGCGAAGGCGCGTACGTCATGCGGGCCCCCGCGGTGCTGTCCAAGCGGGTTTTGAAGATAGGGCTAGCCTTCTGCGCGGACAACGTGCTCTACTGGACCCCCTCCAAGGTGGAGTTTGCTAAAACCACGGACGTTCGGGTGAGCGCCGTTAAAGTACCATCCAAGAGCCATCTGGGGAGCGCCGTAAGGGCGACGGTGCGACGTGTAGTGGCAAAATGTATCAACTGATCGAGGACGAAGAGTGGGACTATTACGATAGGAAAGATCACGTGACAGCTTTTAACAGGCGCGCCTTGGAAAGTGGGTCCAGACAGCATCCGCCCGTCCCTGTGTATTGTTCCACGCCATGCCGTAGGGTTTCCGCCCCACCCGGCTCGGTCGTGGTCGACGTCAAGAGGAGACGGGTCTTCAGGGTACCTAACTCATACCCCACGATGATAGATAAAAGGGCATTACCCGTGTGTTGGGCTTGCCCGGGGGCAATAAAAAATATGAAAGCTTTAAAAAGCAAACGACCTCCCACCGCCGTAGTGTTCCACAACGCCGAAGAAACGAACGTAGAAGCGATGTTCAGATTTTACGCAGAAATAGAAGGCGCCGAGCCCGTCCCGGAAGTTATCCGTGGTTTGGCTACTTCTCAGCCTCTGGGGCCCGATCACCAATGGGTGGTGTTGGGCAGGGTAGTGGAGGCATCGGCATTCCTGTTCGCGGCCATGTCCACCGACGACACCTTCCCTGAGAGATCGATCACGAAACCCGCCTTGGGCAAACAACGAAAGATTCGTTACGAGGTACTGCCGGTTAAGACAGTGGAAATGTTTAAAGTCAAGCGGCCGGTGGTAGTCGAGGACGTCTTAACCGGCGTGTATGTCATCGAACCCAATCCTTTTGTGCCCAGAAGACGGTATAGGAAATGGAGGAAGACTATGTCTTACAGTACGTACGGTTGTCTGGAAAAATTCACGGAACAAAGGAAGGACCCCTCCCCCCCCCCCAGCTAGTGGTGTTTGTCACTGACGACCACGACGGGGTAGCTGCAATGATCCATTTTTACGAGTCCATGCCGAATATTAGTAGTATCGACTGCTACCGAGGATGGAAGGACCTCGCGAGAGCCTGCGGGGCGTATTCTTTCGAACAGTGTTGCTCGGAAGAATGGTAGTGCTTGCATTTACGGACGTGTTGCTGTTGACCTCTGGAGGAGGAATCTACGGCAGCGAAAATGTGCTTCTATGTAAAGTGGGCAGGCTGTTGGTGGTATGCGACATGGGGCACATAAAATGCTACGTAATCAACTCACCGGACATACCCGTGATTCCTTTCATGGCCCAGAAGCTGAGGGAGGAATGTCTCTCAGGGTTAAAGAAATGTTCCACCGCATTCGGGGTGCCGGACAAAACTAGCCTGTCGGAGGAGCCCGATGTGTGCTTTAGGGTGGGGATTAACGGGACTTGCGACATCTCTTTCGGTACAGAGCCCGTGGAGCTCAAAAACGGAGGAGAGGCGTTCTACAATCTACTCGTCAAGGAAGACGCCGGGGAAGAACATTTTCACATCTTCCGAGATATGGTGGAGATTAGAAACACGGCCTCTAGGGTGAAAGTGTTTATACACTCCGGCAAGTCGCCGATCCAGGGTAATTACGACGTCGTGGTAAACATATCTACTGCACAAGCGGTGCTAGACGCCATACCTTACTTCTGGGACGTGTATTACAACGTCAATTCTGGGGGGGTGGAGCATAACCGCGCTTTGCTCAAATTACACAACCTTCGGCCTCTTTATACAAAGTAGGACCCGGTCTGGTGTTGTTATTCTTACAGATTTGGACCGATGTTACAGAATAGTACTCTGTATTTATGTAGGCGCGGCCAATACGTGTATATATTAAAAACGAGAGCGGATGAATGAAAATTTCATTCACTTGCCATCGCCTCTTCCACCATGGATGTCGACACCGTATTAGCCCACTGTTTGGAACTCAAATACGTTTACGGTACTCCCTTGAGAGGGGTATCGGATGATGTAATAGAAGACGTGGTGCGCACGACCGCTGGTACCGTACAAGACAATGACGGGTTATTCGCGAGAGTGGCTATCGAGTTCGGGGACATGCAGGTGGGGCATCCCCAGTACGGCCAGCTAGCCGCCAGGGTGTTGATGTCTCAGCTGTACCTCAATACCCCCGGGAGGTTTTACGACGGAATGAAGAGACTGTACGAAGAAGGGTATCTTTCCGAAAAGACTTGGTCGACGATTGATTTATACCGTGAAGAGCTCGCGGAGATGCTCGACCAGACCGATCCCAACGCGGGTTTCGACAACTTTACTTACCAAGGCGCCTGCCACCTGATAAAGTCTTACCTGCGCAGAGGTGACGATGGGACCGTGATGGAGAGGCTTAAGCACGCCATGCTTAGGGTGGCTATTGGGATACACCCGTACAACATAGAAATGGTGAAAGAGACATTCTCGTTGCTGCTGGACGGCACCCAGTCTATGGCCTCCCCCATCATGTTCAACGCCGGTACTACCACGCCCCACATGGCCAGCTGCTTCATTCAAACGGTCGACGGAAACGACGCCGTGAACAAGTACGAAGGTCTCAAGGAGACGGCCGCAATTTCGAGCATGAGTGGCAGCGTGGGCATGAACGTGGACGGCAGCAACACCCACCTGTTCAACATTGTGGTGGACAGAACAAATAAAGACGAGCCTCAAGGTGGGGTGAAGAACAAGAAACGGCCTGGTGCGGGGGCGGTCTACAGGGAGCCCTGGGAGACCGATTTTATCAAGATTCTCGTTAACAAGCGGACGGAAGGTGGCCGAGAAGACGAGAAACACAAAGACCTGTTTCTCGGCATGTGGACCCCGAGTCTGTTCGTGAGGAGGATCGAAGAGAGTGTCGAAAAAAAAAACACCCGTCATGTGGTCTTTCTTCGACGGGGCCGCCGCGGACGAGCTCAGGGGATTGCACGGTACAGAATTTGACGAACTCTACGTGCGGCTGGAGAAGGAAGGCGCGTACGCATTCCAACAACCCGTGCTGGACGTATACAGGGTGGTGTGCCAAACCCAGAAGGAAACGGGCGTACCTTACCTGCTGTTTAAGGACATCGCCAACAGGCGCAGCAACCACAGCAACCGAGGCACAATCAGAGGGTCTAACCTCTGCGCGGAGATCCTGGAATATTCTGACACCCGCGAAGCGGCAGTTTGCACCAGCATCTGCGAAAGCAAATTTCTCAAGAGCGTCACCCGCGGGGAGATCGAGTACGACTTTGCTAGGCTGGGTAGGGTGGCGAGGGTCGCCATGAGGAGCCTCAGCGAGACGATCGACATAAACATGTACCCGTCCCGTAATGCGAGGCGATCGCACTTGGCTATGCGACCCGTGGGTGTAGGTGTGAGGGATGTACAGGGGTTGTTTCTAGAGTGCGGACTACCATTTACGTCGGGGCCCGCCAAACGCCGTCTTGAACGCATTATGGCGGAAATATATTATTCGGCGCTGGACGAGAGCCGCGTCATGGCCTTGCTAAGAGGAACATCGTACGACTTCTTTGAAGGGTCAATGTATTCTAGGGGGATACTGCAGCAAGACACTACGCCTTTTAGACTGGACTTTGGATGTACATTCTGCGCCGGCGGGAATAGATGCGAGTATTCCTCCGTGGAACTGAACCTGCCACCTCCTCCGAACTGGGAAAAACTGGCCAGGGACATCGTGAGGGACGGTCTACTGAACTCTTTAGGGACCGCCGTCATGCCTACCGTAGGCACCGCTCAAATTTTTGCTCATTACGAAGCCGCCGACCCCATGGTTTCTTTAGTGTACCTGGCTAGAGTCAACAGCGGCACCTTTCAGGTGGTGTGCGGGCGTCTGGTAAAAGAACTGGAGGCTCTAGGGCTATGGACGCCGCTGACACGCAACAAGATTGTCGCCAACGGAGGGTCTGTTCGGGGCATGAATGAGATCCCCGCGCGACTGAGGGACATCTATAAGACTGTCTGGGAGATAAAGCAAAAGGAGCGAATTAAGATGGCCGCGACCTACGGGCGGTCTGTGGATCAGGGGATTTCTTTCAACGTCTTCCTGGAGGACCCCACCAACGCCAAGTATCTCACCCTCATGCTGTACGCCCACAACGAGTGCGACATGAAGATCGCAAACTACTACCACAGGTCGAAGGCGGGCGTGGACGCCAAGAAGGTCGTCGTGGAAGCTGAGTTGGTCAAAGAGGGGAAACCGCTCATGTGTACCAGAGACGTCCCGACGTGCATGGCGTGTTCTTCCTGATCACATCAACAAACCTCCCCTCCCCCTCCCCTTCTTCTCGAGGGCAATAAAACCTAACCGAAAGGACAACATTGCGGGAGGTTATTTTTTTGCCGTTTTTTTTTTATTTTCCGATTAAAATATTGCTGTAAACGAACCCGTGTTGTGTTGTTTTTCTTTTACTCTACATCCAATAGCTTGGGTTCCTCCTTCTTCTTCTTCCTCCTTTTGGGTGGTTGCGCCTCTTCTCCATCCGATCCCTCAAAAGCCGTATGTTTGCTTCCGTACCCCCCGTATGATATATTCCATGAATTGCTGCACGGACAAGGTAAGGTTTTCGGCGAGACGCATGATGTCGTCCACGGCTCGTTTGACATCGTCTCCCACTAAGACCAGGTAAATTCTGAGTTCGGTGGCTGAGGCCGCGGCCGTTTGTATGAGACACTTTAACACGGGATCACCGCCGAAATCCCCACTAACCCACAAGCTGGTGATGAACACGTCGGGGCTCGTAAAGGGATTGATGGAGAAGGCTTCCACGGCCCGATCGTACTCCGCAATGATGTTCTCCTGACTGTATTGACTCTTAATACACCCCTTAAAGTTGGTCGCGTTGAAGGCTAGTATCTCCGTGAGGGCGCGCTTGTCGGCGTCCAAAGCCTGGGTGGAGTTATACGGCACGGAGCCCGTGTAGGCAAACGCGTTGGCCCCGAACGCCCCCCACTACCGTATCCAGTGTAATTGCTGACCCACACAGCTCGCAACACCACGCACGCCCCGCTCGCCGCCATCGGTTCGAACAGGGCTCTCCCCAAAAGAGATTCTGGGTGAATCATTAGCAATATCTCCTCTTGCAACGTCCCTCCGCCCATGAGCCCCCCGAACTTCCTGTTGGCGAAATCCGCGAACACCGTCCCGTAGACCTCCTCTGTCTTCGGGGGTCCTGCCGCCACGTCCGCGGGTGCGTATACGGGCCGTGTGTGATCGTGGATCGCAGTTCCCTTGTGGTAGAACGTAAGGCGCCAGTGAAGGAAGGCCGCGTCCATCAGTCCTTTGACGAAGTAATTGACCAAACAGGTCAGCTTAGCTACCCTGCCTTCGAATAAATCTGCCATGTCGATCTGATTGGAAGCCACCCCGGCGTCTTTCCCGGATTTCTTAAGACTACCCAAAAAAGCCAGGGCTAGGATCAAGAAGGTTTCTTTCTCGGAGAGGGTGATGCTGGTGCCCTCTGCCAGTCTGTACAAACATATTTTATTGTCCCTGGCCATCTCCTTGTCCACGAAAGAGTTGAGAGCGCGGATGAAGTTGGTTATAGTCTGCCGGAAGGGTCTAGTTATCTTGCTCTCAAGTTCCCTGGACATGCGTCTCGGGTAGGGCTTGGATTTATCCAGGTTGAACGTCAGTGGGGACGATGTGTTCTCGAAATCCTCAAGCGACTTTCGGTCAAACCGGGTCATCGGGGTGTAATTCTTGAGAACAGACTCTGACCCGTCCGCATAACCCGATGCGCCGTATCCGACGAACCGAGAGCGCTTCCTCTTGCCGCCAACCGATTCGGTGGTAGTTTCTTTTGATTCGCCGGGGGCAGTGTCCATCATATCTAGGAGGCACGGGAGGAAAGTCCTGGTTGCTGGGTCGTGCCGCAGCAATCCCCCTTTGGGCCCTTCGAGCAAATCCATGATGTCGGGGGATTCGACCTCGTAGAAATCTTTGGAGTCTTGGTCGCCGTAGGTCAGCATCCATCCAGACAGTCTCCTCGGCGGACCCTCCCATCGCGACCGAGGGTTTGTACATGTACACGGAGGTGTTGTCGAGGCCCAGGTTGATGTAGTCGACTATGCCCAGCGGGTAAACCAAACTCATTCCTTCGGCATCCAGCATCGCCTTGTTGACGTAGGAGCTCTGCGGGGTAAGGACGAAAGACGGGCGCCAGTCGTTGCCGGAGGATTTGTTGAAGGTCATGAAGACAAAGTGTCGCGGGTCCTGTGGAGAGCCTCGCACGATCTCGCACATGGACGTGGGTAGCCTCAGGGTATCCTGCTTGGTGTAATCCGTCCTGTCCACGTGGCAGGCGCCGCTGATCATCACCGGCTGGACGGTGGTCATAAGGTCCTTATGCCAATCCCTGCAGTGGTAAATGGAGGACACCCCGAAGGCTCTAATGTTCTCCGCCAGTCTAGACAGGGACAGCCGTTCACCGTCGTCGTCCAGAGGGGCCGGCCGGTACATCTCCACCCCTTTGCTTTTAGGATTGACGTAGGTTAGGATGTCTCTTAGGGTGATTACGTCAGTGTAGTCTCTGGTCATGATCTTGCGTTTGATGTTATCCGACTTTACGAGCTTGAAGAACAGCTGCCCGCCCGTGGGACTGAACAATTCGTCGACCCCGACGTGGCACATCGTGTACGGGGGTTCAAACCTATAGGGTGTAACCGAGCCCATAACGTCCGCTATGGGTATGGCGGTAGAACCCGTGAAGGAGTGCATAGAGGTTCCTGAATAAGACATTGTGCTGGCTGTTTGTTTTTATTTTAGTTTACGAAAACACGCGTGTGGGGGGATGGAAAAGACGAGACAGCTAATAGGTATATTAGTTATTCCGTCGCCCCGCCGCTCAACAACCGCCGATAAATAACAACGACATGGTGTCCTGTTCGAAGAAACTACTGAAGTCATTAGAAGCTGACCTACAGAAGGAAGTAGAGGTCCAGAAAGCGAGACGCATTTTACAATACTTTAACGAAAACAAAAGTCAGGGGGTACCCACGCTGTTGGTAAAGGCGGCCGTGAAGACGCTCTACAGGCACAACAGGAAGAAGTCGGTGCAAAAAGAGAAGAAGGTCAGGGAGAGCATCTCCAAGTATGCCGACATCATCGAGGAAAACATATCCGCGCTGAACGGCCTAGTGAACGACATTATGTGGGACACGACTAACCTGATGGACAACATGGCTTTAGACGACCCAGAAGTGGAAGATGAGGAGGTAGAGGACCGAGAAGACAACATTGGTTTTCTGAATTCATTATTGCAACAATCGCAGAAACGGCCGGAGAGTAAACCTAAGCCCGTTAAAAGAAAGCCGACGGTGGTTGTGCTACCAGAAGTACCTACGAAGGCTCCTTCGTCGGACAAAGACGACGCCCACGGAGGAGGGGCCACGGCCCTACCGTTGGCCCACGGGTAACGGGGTATTACCATCGGAGGGGAGGGGGGTGGAAATTACATTAAAATAAAAACAATACCATTTTTTTGTGTTTACAATATGTTTTATTTCGAACCAAAAATGGATTGAATGTATTTTCTACAACAAGTAGCGAGACCGCGCAACATGGAACATGGCTTCCGCGAGGTGTCCGTCCACGATGGCTGACAGCTCCTTCAGGTCCTGCACACATACCTCCATGTCACAGTTGACGCTGAACGCCGTGGGCAAGTACGGCCACTCCTTCACGGGGAGCTCCTCCTGTTCTTCGTCAATCTCCTCCTCGGAAGGCATTTGGGGCGACGGCACATTGTGTTTGTCGAAGACGGATGGAAAGAATGCTCTGATGTGTATCTTCTCGGTGTCTTCCCTCATGTAGTCCATCACAGACATGGTCTCGCAGAGCATCTGGCGGCCTATCACGGAGCTGAGCAGCTTCATGGAACACCGATTTTCTTTCACGGCGGGATCAAATTTTCTCTCTACGCGATTTTCGGTCTCGTCTTCGGCATCGTCGTGGTACCACAAAGACCACTCCGCGGAGGCTGCGGCTTCGGCGCAGATGCGGTGGCACAGCGGTTTGTGTTCTTTAAGCCTCATAGGGAGACGTCCGGTGGGTTTATCCCAGTTGATGATATTCCTGATCATGGCGGATTTTTTTCCGAACAGTTCCTTGACGGTGACGTCGTCTTTCTACCAGATGGGCCTGTGATGGGTGGGCAGGTGAGAAGATTTAACCTCGCCGACGCTAACCACGGCACCCTGAGCAAATTTCACTGGCGTGTCTGCGGGGCAATCCCCTTTGCCGGTGAAGAAGACGAAATCGGGAGTGGTGGTAGACAGCGGAAAGGACGGTTTGCAAAACTTCTCGGGGGGAGGGACGAAACATTCCCCGCGCAGTGTTAGTTGATTCTCCACCCACCTCTCTCCGTACTACCCGAAAGACTGGTAGAAGGCAGAAGGTCCGTCCGCTATTGCCCTCTTAAATCCACCAAACTGGAGTGGTGTAAGCGCGGCCATTGTGCACGGACTTTTGGAGTTTCCTAGATCAATATATTGGCTCGAACCGACCGTCAGTGACCCGATCGTGTGTTTGAACATGGAAACGCTATACTCTGGGAGAAAGGATCCTTCGTAGACCTCCTTACAGAAACTTTTCTTGTCCGTTATCCTCTTCAAAACGTCCACGAGGGGAGAATCACCGTCGTTCTCGATGATCATCCGAATATAATCCATGGTGTGATCGAATAGAGTGTCCTGGAGAGTTTTCGGGCCCTGAACGGGATCGCACTTCTCGTCGTCCTTCACGAGGCCGCCCTCAGACGAAACCCCGCATTCCGCCTTTTGCCGTTTGACTTCATCCGAGGGACCAGCCGTACTATCGTCTGCGCAGCTGTTATCGTCGAGCCGACGTTTGGGACATCCCCAACTGGTTTTCGCCTGCGTCGGAATACGTTTAAAGACACACTGGTAAAAACTCTATGGGTTTCTCCGCAATAGGCGTGGGGGGCACGTTCACATTGTCGACCGTGCCCTTATATAAAACATGCGGCTGTTTGCAACACCTATCGATGCCAGAGTAGATGACGGGAGTGACGTCTAACAGGTCGGGATCGTAGTCGGAGTCGCTGCTGCCGGTAGAAACGGGGCGATTAGACATCTCGAAAGGGCTTGTTGTACCTCCGCTTAAAAATCGAAGAATGAACCTGGCATCGTCCAGGCTTTATTTAAATAGTGTATCCCTCCTTTGTTGCAGAGTAAGCTCTAGTGTTGTTGCAGAGTAAGCTCTAGTGCCGTACTCTGTAAAAAAAATGGGTGTGGAACCCGGTTTGTGAGTAGATCCTAGTCTGTAATAAACGGGTCTTGTAACTCCGCGGTTTAATACATACCTTCTTTTATCAGATTTTGTCCCCTTTTTCTCGGCAGGCGCCGTCCCATGCAACTCAAAGTAGAAATCCTATCGCTAGGACAGACCATGTCTCTAACGCCCTCTTGGGTAACCACGGAGTATCGTTCTAGGGCGTCCGGTAGTTTCACATCGAACCTGCGCGTGACCATCAGGGAGACCACGGTGATCGGGTGATTGTATTTTTTATCTTCATCGAGAAAAGACAGTCTATAGGACAGGTTCCTCAGAAGGTTGCTCTGAGTTTCCTTGAGCTGTGCGTCGTGCGCCCCCCCCCCCCGGTCCGCTCTCTACGGTCTTGTACTCGACGTAGACGATAACCATTCGAGGCACGTAAAACACCAAGTCGGCCCTACGAGACTGTTCTCGCACCCTGTTGACCACCACCTCCTTGAATATGTACACTGGGGTTTCGTCAGCCGCGCTCATGGTTAACCTGGTCAGTTCCTCGCACATGGGCACGGACACCTTTTTACACGCCCCGATATCCTTCACGGTAGAGAAGTAACGCCCGCAGTCGGTTTGAAATCGCTCGTATCGGTGTATCCCCCTTACCATAGGGGATGAGAAAGCGTGCTCCTTCAAAGCCCTACGAGGCATCTTGTAAGAAGAAAAAGGCGAAGAAGAAGAGGGACGAAAAACTGACGAAAATCGAGCACGCACACACGCCCGTGGTCTAACACGCTCTACGCACTCTGTACGGGTTCCCGTTTAATAGCAAAGCAGCGAAAGATGGGGATTACACTTACGGTCGTTTGAATCAGAGGTACGTCGACGAGATAGGCCCAAGGGAGCTGCGAACACACGACGTGCTGGTGGTGAAATCCCCGACGGCCATGTTCTTGAAGATGATCGAGAGCTACAAGGGAGTCCTCATCATCTCCTGCAGGCGGTCGTACAGCGACTACATATGCACCGTGGTTCCCGGGCTGGTTAATTACCAACAAATCAACGGACCCATCTCGGCCGAAGACCACCCCAGAGTGGTCATACAGGTGCAGTCCTTGAGGCGGATCAAGGCGATTAAATGGGAAACAACGTACGCCCAGTGGGACCTGGTGTGCGTAGACGAGCCCAACGGGGTGTTTAACGAAGTCATCTCTACGGTCACCGCGCCCGAAGAGAGACGGATGCACGCCAAGTATCTCCGGAAGATAGTATCGAACATACCAACGGTCGTGGTCAAGGAACGCGGGGCTGGCCCCGTGGCATTTAAACGCAATTGATAAACACCTCTTGTCGAGCCTCTCCAAGAGACGAAAATGTTGCATCGTCAACGAGTACGTGCCCCGGTCGCAGCGTCTGAAAGTGTTCGACTCCATGCTCTTGAGTTGCTCTGAGTACACCACTAGATTTTGTCCTCAATTGAAAGAGGCTCTAAGGAAGGAGGATTCGCTGGTTATGGACGTCGAATGGTTCTTCGCTTCCAAGAAGGAGTCGGCGGCCAAAGACCTCTTTCTGGCGTTCGTAAAAGACATCTACAAGGCGGAGGGCGAATACCTGCGCGAGGGCGACATGGGCGCCTACCTGAGACACCTGCTGTTGGACACCCGGGAGAACGTCGTGGTGCTGTGCAACACCAAAACGCAGGCCTGCCTCGTGGGCAATTACGCCAAGAAACTGGTGGGCGAGGCGGCGTGCATTTTACTGATCGGCGACACCCCCCATTGCGTCAAATCTGAGTTCATGGCCGACCCCAGGGGCGGACTTGCGGGCAAACGACTGCTGTGCCACACGACGTGCTTGAGCGTGGGGGTGGATTTCAATTTTCGATGGTCCACGCAGACGTTCGTGGTGGTGGATGCCATGACGGTCAAACACTCGCCCTCTGTTATAGACATATACCAGGGTATTGGCAGGAACAGACGGGCGACCACTCTCAATCTATTCGTGAGCAAAAGGAGAGTCAAGACCGAACCCAAGGGTGACATCGAGGTATCGCATGTGAATACGGTCGAAGGGGTGGGGGAAAATGAGCCGCACTTGTGGGAGCCATCTCTGCGGGGAGACCACCGGTTACTCATCCCAGACGATACACTGGACGCCGCTGTGTTTGCCGCAAATAAGCTCCAAAGGTCTTTCAACAAATCACCACGGCTCTTTTTCGACGTGCTGGTGGGTCTTCTCAAAGCCACTTCTATCGAACACGACGGGATAGAGTACAGACGGTCGGGGGGAAGAAATTCAGGGAATATTTCACCGAGGACGAGCACATGCATCGGGCCGTGGGGGCGTGCCGGGAGCTGTTCAAGAAGAGGATCACCAAGTACACTTCTCTGACCATGGACAGTTTCAATGACATATTCAGAGGCGAGCCCAGTACGGAGAGGCGGAAAATCATCGAGGACATTGTGCTCACCCTAAGGCTGTTCAAAGGCGACTTCGCCACGTCGTTCTTTGTGCTGAGACACCTCAATAAGCACCTACTGAAGCAGTGGGCCATCAAATTCAACAAGCTGCAGTACGTGGAACCCACGGACGCCGTAGACTTCCTGAGGTACGAGGAAGAAGCCGCGGCTGTCGTGAACCCGGACGATCTCATCATGCAGGTCAAGAGGCGGCTGTTCGAAAACAACACCACGACCGCCCTGAAGCGCTTCGAGGATTTAGACTCTGCCGTCACCCTCACACATTCCGCTCTCGACGACAAAGAGTTCGACCTGGAAGCGCTGTCGAAACTGCTTGTGAGCGAGTACGAGATAAGCACAAGACGCCTAACTGCCATGCGGCACGTGGCCGTAGAAACGGGGCTGGGGGTGTACGCGGAGCCCGGCGACGATACCGACGAGTCGTGTTATTATTATGCCGGCAGCGCCCATGAGGGTGGATATACACAAGATGGTCGCTTTATTGTTATTATGAAAACAAAACAAAAGACACATAATTTCTTTCCGTTCTTTGCCTATAATTTACAGATCACGCTCTTTTGTACTACCCACGTACTCCTGATCACCACACCCCCCCCCCGAAGTGTATTTGGACTCTACAATAAAAAATTTTCTAACAATGCGGGACCCCTCTACAATTTTAGCAATACCTCTGAAGGTCGCTATTGATATTGCTATTTTTTTTAACTATATAAAAACATTCCATCTAGCAATACGGCCCGACTCAGACTATAGTATTCTTGTGGATTTAGCAATAGCAACACATGAGGCGCGGCTGAATGGTAGGAATTGCTAAAAAAAATATGCCCCATAAGTGCACTCATATCCTCTCGGTATATACTAAGAAGACATTTTCTATACTCGTATTAGCTATTGTTGTACTTAGAGGTGTTTACGAATGACATTCAGATACCCCACGGGCTACAGCACCACAGAATTTTTTAACAATATCATAAACGTACCCACGGTTTAGTGTTAACTGTTAGGTGAATACCTTCTGCGGATGTATTACAGGTAGTCGATATGTGTTTTTTTTTTATTATTCAACAAACTCTATCACCCCCCCCCCCACAAGTGTTCCCGTTGTCGTCGAAAATTCGACTGCGTGTATTCCGTCACCCCTATACAGGTACTCCTCAATCACACCCGCGTGCCGCCTGCTCATCATCGTCCGGAACCCCCTGCGAGTATAAAACAGGCCACCATTAAGCCCTACATTGTGACGAGCGAAGCCGAACTGGAAGAAGAGACCCTTCTTGGTGTTCCAACGAGTGTCAGGGTGTATGTCACCGATAGATTACAGCTTCCTTCGGGCGCGTTGCGTGGCACTTGAGGAGACAAAATTTGGCGTTTAGAGGTGAAGTTAAAACGGCCGAATATTAGGAAAAATAACTTCACCTTCCCACTAACCGCTGGGGTAATTTCGGACCACTCTCCGGTTGTGCCCGCGGACGTCCTGAAGGAGCTGAATCTGACCCCGGGTGAGACAGTTTATAATACATACCACGGATATATTCTATGTCTTCCTTCGAAGGTTACGGGGGAGGGGGTGGGTGGGTTTGTATAATCTAGAAGTTACCCGGTGGGTAATAATTAACAATCTCTCTCTTTTTTTTAACTGTACCTCACAAACATACATGCATACACAAAAACACATTTGTCATTTTTTTATACGGTTGTTTTATTCACAAAAAGAACGCGAAAGGCAGTCCAACCGCCATTGATCTCTGTAAATAACTTTCGACTCAGTCTCTCTGGGGTTCCTACCGACGATCATGGCGAAAGAGTCCGATACAGCCGGTAGGAAAGATTCGACCAATACTCCGTAAGCATCGTTCGGAGAATCTACGCGTATGGCTCCTCGACCGAATGCTTCAGTCAAGGCTTTTCTGGTGTCTCCCACGCTGTAACCTCCGTACAACACGGCGAGGGTGGTTTGCCTCGGGATGCATTTTTCTAGCATGTCGGTCGCCTCATCTAGGGTAGATGCTCCTCGGAAACATGTCTTTATTGTCACTCCTCCGTCCGCCCTGTGGGTGTAGTACACTGAAACGCACCACACCAAGTCTTTCTTAGTTTCTTTCGCCGCGTTCTCTAGTACCTCCGGTATGTCGTTATGGTCTGCCGCGTCCGTGGCTTCCGTGGAGGTCCACGTCTCGTCCATGCGGTGAATGATGAACCTCTGTTTCAAAAGTTCGGCATCCGCGTTGGTTACCTTGCGGGTCTTTGTCTTTCTATCGTAGGTGCCCATGCAGTCAAACAAGTGTTTATCCGACAGCAGGACCAGCTGGACGTCCGCCCTCGGTTCGAATGAAGCCCTCTTGTGATTGCCCGTAAAGCCAACGGCCGCGCCACAAGTGAGCGCTTTCAGCTCGTCCATATCGAACCGCCTTTTGGGGCCGTAATTGTCTACAAAGAGGAACTGGGCTCCTTCGGGTATTCCGGTCATATTTTTTGGGTCTCTGACGACAGCCCCGTTTAGAGCCCCGCAGAAGTTGCGCATGAACGTGGATTTTGCGTAGCCGCTCGCCGTGCTGTAAAAGAAATAGTGTTTCTTCTTTTGAAGAGACCCTTCGCTTCCCACCATTGAGTCGAGGTTGTAAAACTCTTCCCCTGTGTCTGCGTTTATATCTTTCTCGATGGTGGGTGTCTCGGCCCACCCTCCGCCATCTCCTTTGAACGACTCAATGGTGTACACCCGGGAGGTCTTGAAGCAGGTAAACTTCGCTCGCTTTTCGCGAGGCATATCCCTGGTGGTGCAGTCATCGATGTTAATGGCGCTGGCCCTCGAAGACCTCTTGTAAGGATGTTGGCGGCCGGTGGCGTAAGACATGACTGATAAAATCATAGCGGGCTTCTCGCTTATATCTGTTGGGATATACATAGTAGGTTCCGATGACACAGAGGACTACCCGGCTATTCATAGTACGATCCGATGACACTGAGTAAAACACAACACACAGAGTAGGCTCCGATGTCACAGAGTAAGACCCAACTATACAGAGTAGCGCACCCGGGGTCAGATTCAGGACGTCCGCGGGCACAACCGGAGAGTGGTCCGAAATTACCCCAGCGGTTAGTGGGAAGGTGAAGTTATTTTTCCTAAAATTCGGGAATTTTAACTCCACCTCTAAACGCCAACTTTTGTCTCTACAAGTAACGCGCCCGAAGGAAGCTGAAATCTATCGGTGACATACACCGTGACACTCGCCGGAACACCGAGAAGGGTCTCTTCTTCCAGTTCGGCTTCGTTCGTCACAATATAGGTCTCTACCCACGGGTAGTCCTACACGCACATGCCCCACTCTAACGAGAGGTATTTTCCCCTAACGCAAATACGCGCATATTACACCCACCATCCGATCCACTTTTTTTTTACACACACAATACAGAAACCGACTTTTTTTCCGCGATGATTTTTTTTAATTTTTTTACATACACTAAACCCTTTCCACCCTAGATGTCTCAGCCCGGAAACACGTATACCTATTTTTTTTTTTAAAAAAACACACACACCAATGATTTATTATTAGTCGTCGGTGTGTGTAATTTTTAAAAAAAAAAATGACATGTAACAGGGCTAGAGTCTGTGGGGACGGCGGAGTGAACCGTTTTAGAAGTGAGCTCGGCCAAGAGATGGACGCTGCACAAACATACCCGAGATGCCATACACAGACGTTTAGCCAACACTCTGGTAAAAGACAACCAGTTGGTTGTTCTGGGTGATTTTTCCTCCTCGACATGCGCTTTCAGGAAGGCCGGGAGCAAGCTCTCATCTACTACCAGAGAGAAACTGTACAGCTGGGCGCACTACAGATTCAAACAAAGGCTCCTGGACAGGGCCCGCGGGACTACCACAAAGGTCATTTTACAAGACGAAATGTGGACTTCAAAAACATGCGCGCGCTGTGGCAGCATCAAAAAAGATCTAGGCGTCGCCAAAGAGTACGTTTGTGATGTGCGCGGGTTGACCGTAGACCGCGACGTAAATGGCGCAAAAAACATATTAATAAAAGCAATGTCATGAATAAAAATTTGTCTTTATTATCATCATCAATATGATACATGTTCAGGGTATCAGCCGTTTTTCGGCCGATTCGGGGAGGAAAGAGTTATGTTTTACAAGACACTCTGCAACAACCAGTGTGTATCACGTAGCCGCTAAACAAAGAATTACACAGATATAAAAAAGCAGTCTTATCTTCCTTTTTATTCCTGCGGACCACTGTCTGACACGGAGTGCCATTGGGAAGCTTGATTCGCAGCGTCGATGCTACATTCAGCATAGCGTCCGGCAATGGTGGGTTGTAGACCAAAGGAGGGACGTCAGCTTCCGGGTAGAGTCCGTCTACGTGCGCGGAACAGGAACACACTTTGCAGTCCACCCCTTCGGGGTCGTTCTCCGCGGAAAAGTCAAATTTAATGTCTCCCAGACACAGGTAGCACGTGTATCGGTCAGTCCCCCAAGTGTCGGTGCACAGCGGAGGATTGATCTGGTACGTGGCGTGGACTATCTTCTCCTCCTTCATAAAACGTTCCACGAAACCAAACGTGCCTTCTTTAGCGACGATTTCGTGAAAGTCTTATCGCCCACCGGGCATCAGGCAGGAAGGCACCGATATTTGCCGCCTGCGCTATTACCAGAAAACCACTTCAGTTTCTTCACAAAATACAGACTTACCCCCATCTCCGCATCTATTCCTTGACTTATTCACCTCTTTCATTATTACATAGTTGTTCCCACCCACGCCCTAATGAAGAATACTTTACATTTTATTATGGTCGCATTATGGTGGCCGGAATGCTGGCAGAGCCCGGGGAAAACATACCGCCATACGCAGGTTTCTGGCACACCTGCCCACGTACGGCCGAAGAGAAAGCCGGCATTAACTGCACTTGGACTCACCGCCACCCTATTGGTGACAGGCTTTTAGCTAATTACGCTGCCACTTAAACAAGTCAGCCACGGAGAACCCCCACCATTTTGTTAACATTTCTTTCAATTCTTGGCTACTGCACATGTTCCTGGCCCACCTACAACAAAAATTATTTTTCAAATTTACGACAATTTTCAAATTCACTTCAATTATACTAAATATTCTCACACATTTGGCAGCGCTGTCCATTTACACACACACACACACACACACACACACACACACACACACACACACACACAAAATACCAAGAAAAAAAATTAAAAGAAGAAGAAAGAAAAAAAAAATATTCCAAACTCGTTACAGGCACCAGGCTCACGGCAACCAGTCGCAACAGTACACACACCCGTTCCAGTCACACGTGTTTGGGCTTTCACACCATATAAGGCACAAAGCTATACCTCATGCATATTCACACACTCATAAACTGTTGCATTGTGGGTAATGCTGGCAAAATTCCACAGCCTTTCATGGCCCCCGGCCATATACAAATCTAAACTAAGTCCACAATCGGGTCACAATTTCACGCCCAAATACACCCCTCAATATTCTTCACTCAATCACTTTTCACCTCACAACTCAATTTATCACACAATTTCCACTCATTCCACACATTTTCCTAACACTTCTCTTTCGGTGCCTGTGTAACCTCCAGGCCCAGCCATTGCATTCCCGCAACGCACTGGGCAGGCTTCAGGATGCCATCAAGATATCACACAGAGCACCGTCAACCCTACATTGTGGACCGCAAATTATCACACATAATCACAACAATATACAAAAAGCACTTCACAGCTGCATCAAGCCACCAAAAACACACACGTAAACAACCATGCAACAAGTCTACAGGCCAAATACAAACCACGCCATGCACATACAAAACACACGACACTAACACCAAAATAATAACTATAACAACTCCCTGACCAGCAAAACGTACACATTTTATGCCATCGTCCAACACGCTATATGGACATGAAATCCTAAATACAACCTCCGCCCAATGCAAGGTCAGTGTTCACACCGCCATAGCATGAACCATCATCCAAGTACAGTTCTGTGTGGCGGCGTCTCATTGGCCCGTAGCAGGCGCCTCCACTGGCCACAGCCACTCACAGACACAATTACACCCGTCGCAACACACTCAACGCCTGTTAGAAAAAAAAAAAAAAAAAAAACACCAACAACTTACACTGGACATTCCACCGTACCTCTTGCCACACAAGAAAAAGCAAGGTAAGCAAATTATATGCCCCTCACTTTCACTGCTCTTATACCTGCAAAAACGGAAAATGGCCTGCTGCTCTTGTGATTTCCCTTCTTACGCCCGCAACTTGCTATGCAATCTTCCAGTGTCACCAACGCATGTCATTGACCCGCATTTTCACAGGACCTAATCAAAGACCTGTCCCTATCAGTACGTAACGACGTTTTCGTATCCACATACACATTACCTGCACATACAATATACCCATTTCATTGTGTACACAAGGATGAAGAAGAAAATGGCTACAAACTCTATTCATTCTGCATCGGTTTACAAAACTTCACTGCTAAGGTCAATATGCAATTTCTTTGCCATTGGCCAGCAACTTATAAATACTCACATGTTACACCCTGAGGAATGTTCCCCATTCTCTACTCAACACACCTTCAACACACGTTCACTCGCACATACCACGAATAACAAAAGCAACAATCACACATGCATGCATGGGTATGACACTTATACAGAGCAGCAGACACTTTCCAGCAAAGTTTTAATTACATATATACGCGGTTGAGGACAACAGAACAACCCATAAGGACAAAAAGAACAATAAACACAATAATGTTATTAAAACTTCATATAGCACACATTTCATACAACAGTTCACATAACTAAAATACGTGGAATACATTAGGCATTGCACTTGTACATACACTTGACATTTTCTATAGCTATATGATGTTTCCAATCAATTACTGTCCCAAAGTGAGTATCTACACTGTATTCACTGTAACTGTGGTACAGACATTAAACCTGTACAATTTCCCACCTTTGACAATACACCCTGCAGATTGTATGACAGGGATCCAGAACTCTTCAGAAGTGAACAGTATATACAAGAATGTCCATAATAAACTATGTCATTCATTCATTCATTCATTCATTCATTCATTCATTCATTTTCATTCATTCAATTCATTCATTCATTCATTCATGCATTCATTCATTCAATTCATTCATTCAATTCATTCATTCATTCATTCATTCATTCATTCAATTCATTCATTCATTCATTCATTCATTCATTCATTTCAATTTCAATTTCAATTTCAATTTCAATTTCATTTTCAAATTCACACTGGGCATCAATGATTGTAGAATTTTTACAATTTCAGTACACACATTTACTAATACTTCAAATTTACTTGGTGATTTCAGTCACAAAAAACTTCATAGAATAAGTATGTTGTAGATGTTAAATATAAACATACACATTTTGTAGAACACATACATTAATAGGTTCAAAGACAGGGTAGAAAGTGTGAAGGCTATGGACAGTTCTGCTCTAACTACTGCATCAAAAGGCATTGTCAAGAAAATTTGAAAATCTATTTCAGGTTGTAGGTGTATACAGTACATTATTACCCTAACATACTGATGACCACAATTTTCATTCTTTTCAGTATATACATTTACACTTTTACAAAAATTTGAACTATCAAGGAAGCAACTTCCTGGTAACTAAATCATGTGACATTTCGATTCTTTTCACAATTAGGAACAGCTGTCCTTCTACAGAAGATATAAACAAGCAAGATAAGGTTTAAACAGGAAAGTGTTATCTAATTCACAAGTGTGGTTCATTAAAAAGGTACAAACTTCACTTACGCTGTCTTCAGTGTGCTGCTCCTTTGCATCCTATTGATTTCCATTCAACATGGTGTAGGCTAAAAGGCTGTTTGGCGGCTGAGAGGTGCGATTTTTGACCCTATATTCCTTGGATATTACATTGTTACATCCGATCATGATTCATCCCCTGTCAGCATATTGAGTAGAGACTATATATATAAAAACGCAGACAAAAGCTACACTATAAGGACACAAATTTTTGAAAAATAAGATGCACAACTCAAAACTAAAATGATTCATCTGCATGTTGTCACAACTAACAAATTACAGTCTATCTCCACTGTTGTTCGTAACATCCACATAGCATATACATATACTTGCAAAAGTACACTTTAATCTATGAGCAAATCATATAAAGTCAATGAGAAAAAAGTATGCTCTGTAGAATTTACAGCCATTGCAATATGAAAGCGAGGCAAGCAGGAATGTCTCTCCTCTGTTAAACTGTATATCATACAGACTTTCCGTCAAACTAACACGTTCATATGGTTAGCCAAATTCCAGGTATGCATTAATAATGACCACATAACATACATACGGAGATTGATGGTTCAGTATTAACCCAAATCAGTTCCACAGAAGACTACACATACACAGGTACTACAATGTTCCACTTGTGTCATAGCAAAACACCTTCAACAAAGGGCCATGTCACACACGTCTACGTCAGATATGTAAGACTAATACATATTATTGTGAAGGGCAGTTTCATCTACTGAACACCCTCTGTCAAAGCCTCAACCCAAGCGGTTAGATAAAACTAGAATGCCATGAATGCATGAGGCATCTTTTCAGCCTTTAATATTATGGCACTTCTGTATGGAACTACACTTGCGATCTTGATACCTTGCAATATTGGGACCAATGTAGTTCCAATAAAATAATATTAACATTTTCCACATTTTCTACCACATTCAAGTATTTGAACTATTTACATGCTCATTGGGACATACAACTTCAATTACTCCATTGCCATTACTGTTAATGTGGCCATTTAAATCAAATTCCAACGTGACAATTAACTGAATGACTGTGGCGTGTTTTCATGTGAAGTAAGAGGACAGTGGCTGTAATGGGACTGGCTGAAAGTCAATACACGCTGTACTGAGTATAGCAGACATTTTCTAACTATATGTATTAGTAGACCTGAGGATTTTCATGGCTCAAAATTTAAATTTCATACATATCAGGCTGATGTTGGCAACTGATGTAGACAAGGCAACTTAAATACAGTCCTTACGACATAGACATACATTAGAGCTCACATTCAGTGGTTGTGAAAACAGGTTAAGCTCTTAAGATGCAGTGTGCCTGTAAATTGCAGGCTTTCAAGGACACCTGAGGCAGAGTTATAACACTTCATTGTCAGAGTGACACAAAAGCCAAGACTGAGGTAGCTACAAAGCAAACCTTGTGCTGCACAAAAAGGATTACAGAAGTGGAAAAGAATTACATTCAACCGCCTGAGCACAATGAGTGCCCTGCTGCTGGACAGTTCAAATGAGGCCATGGTTGATAATGACCTGCACTTTGTCACTCCATAAGCAGCTTATATACAGTTATATAGCAGCTACCCTCTTCTGAACAGCTGTTGCAGACCTTTGGTTAGCAAACTATGTATATTTGCACGTTCCTTTCCAGTAGATGTGTCAATCATTTCTGTGACATTATGAACATGTATTACTGTATGAATAAATTCATATCTTTCATTACAGTTGTAGCCATATTAGTTTCCTTCAACTGTTCCTTATAACCCTTTGCCTTACTATCTCTGCTCATACAGTTAGGCTCCACATATGTACCCATCTGGTTTTCTGCATAATTACTCTCCAATGTATTCCATGGAAGCCCTGCTTGCTGAAGATTGTGACTGCTGAAACTTGCGACATTTCAATATTACATGTTCCATCAGCTGAACTGTTTTTGGCACATGTGCAAATTATCACTGGGTACAAAACATTATCCACATTTATGGCAAACTAAAGGGAAGTACAGTTGACATAAACTGTGTGGTTGACTATCAGTATTTTTTTGTTGTTGTTGATTTCAATGCTGTTTTACATGTAGGGTGACGACCAGCAGTGTGCGGGGAGGAAACTACACTATCTTCGAAGGAGTGAGACTTCCCTGAAAGTTACACAGGATCACTGTCAACGTGACGTTAACTGGTTTGTGGTAAATATCAGTTTTTAATTTCATTAACGACATGTTTTCTCCATTTCAGAATACCCCATTCTATTTGATGAGAATGGCAAGAGAAGTCGCATTTGGAAGGCAAAATTTCACTTGCCATCATCGGAGATGAATACCGCCTCTACGAGACTTGGTGCGCATACACTGGCAATGGGAGGTAAATATGTCAAGCTTACACGTTGTTTATAAAATATCATCTTTTTTTAGATGACTTGATTATGAGTAAAATAAATATCATTTTACATAAAAAATACCTGTGTTCTCTTTTCTGTCCATGAGAACCAGAAGAAATCATAGACCAGGACTGGCCCAAACCCATAGGGACCAGGCCATGAGCAAATGCCTGGAGTCTGACAAGGGGCTTCAGGGCGTTATTTAAAAATGTGGCCACAGGACAATGTATGAAATGTTAAAATCAGAACTTATTCATATTGTTCCTTATAACACTATAATGTTTCAGTTAAATTAACTCCTTGCTCTTCCTTTGTTGCTTTATGCTTAAAGCCTGATTCATTCCTCGAGTATGTACATGACTCTATGGTTTCCTCTTGTCAACGTAATTTACATATGTACATATATACGTAAACATTTCTTAGGAGGCTGTGATGAGGCCGCACAAACGCAGAAGGTTGACCATGAAGCAATACTTAAATTCAATGTCTTCTGACTTCTGTTGCCCAGGATAATGACATGTACAGTTACACCATTGTCAACGGCAACACACAAAAGATTACAGATTAGCATTTACATATACTGATTCAGTAAAAGCTGAAACACACATATGCAATTCCGGGGACGCTATTGCATACAGTCACATGTATCTTGAGTTTACGCCTTTAATAAGATCATAACATTAGGTGCCGAAGGACAATTTTCTTTTCCGACACACATTATTGCTTACACACCAATCAGTTTTTTTAACCACATTTTTCCGAAAACTTTTTTTTACTTAGTATTAGACATAGTATATATATATATATCAGTTAATAATAATTAGGTGACAGATTTTTGTTTGCTTTTAAAACACCACAGCAGGGTTCTTGGAGATGTTATATCACTCATTACCATATATAATTAAATGATTTGTTGGAAAAGGTGGAAAAATACAGTAAGTGGCAAAATATTCATGCATTATAGCCATCACCCCTCTCCACATCACTTCGCCAGTTAAGTCCACAGACGTAACAACCATGTGTTTTCCAACTCCAGTGATTTACTCTTTACGTAGGCCAACATCAGCTGGCCAGATGGGTGTTCACTGCATGACAAGACACAATTTTTGACAATAACGGCTTCCTGTCCACTGCGATGTGCGAACGCGGGTGGAGAGGTGTGAGGAGGCCCGGGTAGATCTTTTGCGTGGGTCTCATGTCATCACAGCGCCATTAGATGTCACTCACGGCTTCCGACCTCTCGGAGTATTCATTCTTACCACCCGCATCGTCCCTTCGACACTGATCTCCCAAACAGTGAAACTATACTTTTCATCTTCAGTAGGGCTGTTCGTTACAGGGGCTTGGACATGCCCACTTTTCTATTGGTTGTCATAAAAAGTGAATGTACATTAAATTTTCATTTATCACTTTTCTTCCACGGACGTGCATTATCTCGTGGTAGCTGCACGACCACGATCTCCCAGAACACCAGTGGATAGACGTTTTTTTGGTTCCTGCACGGGCGTGAGGTTTCCCTAGGTGCCGTACGTGGCCACGCTGTCTCCCAGAATACCATGCGGATAGTCAGCATCTTTTCATCCACGGACATGCGGTCCCAAAGAGTTTCGACCACGGTCTCCTAGAAAACCAGCGGATAGTCATCTTTTCATCCACGGAAGGAGATGATTCTGTACGAAGTTCAGACATGCTCACGGGTCCATTGCAGGATGTCCCAAAACACCAGCGGATAGAAGTCTTTTCCACCACGGCCGTGCGGTCCCATGGAGCTACGAGAACACTAGCGGTTTTTTCATTCACGGGAAGAACTGCCTCCTTGCGAGGATCAGACATAAACACGGGTCCATTGCGGGATGCATTGAGGGACGCGCAGACATGCCCCCAAAACACCAGCGGATAGAAGTCCTTTCCAGTACGGCCGTGCGATTCCACGGTCTGACTAGCGGTCTTTTCATTCACGGCCGAGCGGTTCCGAGGAGCTTCAACCACGGTCTCCCAGAACATCAGCGGATAGACGTTTTTTTTTCCTCGCGCGGTGCCGAGGAGCTTCGACCACGGCCTCCCACTCACTAGCGGATAGTCATCTTTTTATTCCAGGGGAGGATCTACCTCTTTACGAAGCTCAGCCACGCCACCGGGTTGCATTGAGGGATGCTCAAACATGCCACGGAACACCAGCGGATAGTCATCTTTTCATCCACGGAAGGAGCTTTCTTTTATCCCGAGGACACAGTTCCCTACCCTTGAACACCGGCGGATAGACATCTTTTTTCCACCACGGTCCAGTGGAGCAACACTAGCGGATAGTCGTCTTTTCATTCACGGAAGGAGCGTTGTCTAACCCAGATGTGTTACGTCTCTTCAAACATCCAGAACATGAGCGGATAGACATATTTTTCCCCACCAAGGTCCCGTGGAGCTTCGACTACAGAACACTAGCGGATAGTCATCTTTTTTTCAACCACGGGAGGCACTGCGTTCCCCCTTTTCTCGAGGCTCAGACATACCCACTGGTCCATCGCAGGTAGCATCACGGTTGCTTTGTTGGACTCCCAGACATGCCCCAAAAGACCCGCGGATAGTCATCTTTTTCCATTCACGGGAAGGCGTTGCTTCTTTACCAGGATCGGACATGCCCCCAGAACACCAGCGGATAGACATCTTTTCTCCACCACGGACGGGCTTTCACTCGTCCCGAGGAGTTACGTCTCTTCAAGCACCTTCCCTAGAAGCTATAACGTTTCAGCCACACCAAAAACATTAGCGGATAGACATTTTTTTCTCTACTGACGCACTCGGTCCCGAGGAGTTAGACAATGTGCGTTCTATTGACCAGATGAGTTACATTTTTTTTTAGAAAAAAAATAAAACATTGCTTTTGTGTACAGTCACGCCATATATACGTGTTTTGTCTGTATTTATTGTATCCACGGGTAGTAGTATTACAGTTGCATGTCCGTGGTGTGTGTGTGTGTATATCCTACGCTCACCACAAAATTTCGCTAGTCGCATTCTCCCACTCTTGACCATGGCGGTAGTCGGTAAGAAGGTGACGCTGATATGCGCGGCTCGAGATGGTGATTTTGGCATGGCTTGGCGTGGCGGTATCCCGTGGAGGTTGCCCGAGGACATGGCCTTCTTCAAACGGACGACCTTAGGCGCGTCTCGCCCGGGGCTCCGCAACGCGGTGCTGATGGGCAGGAAGACTCGAGAGACGCTGCCTGCGCGAGGGCTGCACGGTCGTCTCAACATCGTGCTGTCGTCGCGCGGAGGCCCGGATGACGGAAGCGAGAAGTGGTGTGGCTCTCTGGAGGAAGGGCTACGCCTGGGCGACCGGGACCCCAGCGTGGAGAGCGTGTACGTGATAGTCGGCGAGCGGGTGTACCGCGAGGCGATGGAGCTGGCCGATGACATTCTACTGACCACGCTGTCCAGAGAACTGTACCCGGGCCCGTGCGACAGATGGTTCCCGGGCACTGAGGGGTTTGCCGAACGCGGCTCTCCGCTGCTGTTCGGTCCAGGTTTCGTGGTCAAGCGATACTCGAGGGTTTTGAACAGCGAATAAAGAGAGGAAAAAGAAAATCATTTATTCGATTATCTCCCTACAGCTCTTGCGCCGGTTTTTGCGTGCGGGTTCATCAAACACGAGTGCCTTCGAAGAACATCAGCGCTAATATCAGCGCGACTTTACCTGCGCCCAGTATGTAGTTGCGTCTGGTCTGGTGACGCACGGTAGTGTTGTAATAGCCCATAATGGGACCCGTGGCCCTCGGCGGCAGGCGAGCGCACACGTCCCGGGTGAACCCGGGTCTAACACTACAGCCCTCCCTCTCGAGAACGTTCGGTAGTCACTCAGCATGGCGTCGACTACGGCTTTGTACCCGTCCGCGCTGTCCACGGAGGACACTATCTGGTCCCAATCCCGCATGTTTCGCCGACGTCTTTTTTTTTATCAAATGAAATGCCGTGGTACTACACATCGGTTTTATTTACTTTTGTATAACTGGAGACGACTCTGTAACAAAGGCGTTTTCGGTCTCATTCTGTAGTGTCCGCACATCGAAAAAAATATTCCCAATTCATATGCGACCACCTGTCTATATATAGGGAAAAAAGGTGGAGTTTGATATCAAGACCTACAGGTATCATTCGCGGTATGTTCGCACCTGCAGGTACCACCCCTGAAAGCGTGTTCGAAAGGAGGAGTTATTTTCCTTAAAATTCGGGAATTTCAACTCCACCTCTAAACGTCAACTTTTGTCTCCACAAGTGCCTCGTAAGGAGAAGAAGATACCACTATATAGAAAACAATATATCAAGGGTACTTCACAGACGGGGTTTACTGTTTTAATTTGGAATATTACGAAAACAGGAGTTTGAAAAACAGGAGTATGAAATCAGAACCTACGGGTATCATTCGCGGTATGTTCGCAACAGCAGGTACCCCCTCGACAGCGTGTTCGAAAGGTGGAGTTATTTTCCCTAAAATTCTGATATTTTAACTCCATCTCTAAAGGCCAACTTTTGTTTCCACAAGTAACGAGCGCCGGTGTACAAAAAAAGAAGAAGTGTGTGATCCAAGCCAGGCTTTCGTCTTAGTCCGTGGTCAACACCTTGGACCAGGCGTTTGGTATGTACCCGGGAGGGGGTTGTTCGGGCCAAGAATACCACTGTCGTGCAGTCCCAACCAGCTACCCCTTTACGAGTCTAAGACATGCGCAATGGTCATTTGGAGTAAGCGCGATAACCCACGGGTAGTCGCTTGGGAGATGTAACTTTTCCCTCCCACCCACCCCCGCAAAAAAGACCGTTGCCTTGTGGCCATGCTCCAAAAACACCACGGTCGAGAGGTGCTACCCCTTTACGAGGTTAAGACATACCCACTGGTCCTTTGGAGTGAGCGTGATAACCCACGGTTGCCTTACCCAGGCATACCCCCCCAAGAACACAACGGGTATTCGCTTGGGAGATGTAACTTTTCCTCCCCACCCACCGTTGCCTTGTAACCATATCCCAAATACACCACGGTATCATTTTCAAGCTCCCCTTTTTTTTCAAACTCCCCTTTTCAAAGTCCCCTTTTTCCTATGTATTAACTATAGTCAAGGGAGTTTGGGGGCCTACGTTCACAGTTATAAAGTTTTAAAAAGGGGACTTTGAAAAGGGGACTTTGAAACCAGGACTTTGAAATTATCCTTTCGTACTAGTACTTGTGGGGATACATTCGCTGTATGTTCAATTACTATTAATTTAAAGGTTACTTACCATAGATAACAGGCAGTAACGCTATAGCTACACGCGAGCAAACAAGGACGCCATGCAAATTCGTCAGAAGTTTCTACAGTTCGAAATTGATTCTGAGGTATTTAGGGACGAAGCAATGCGAGACTTCGCCGACAAGGTTTGCTCGAAAGACGTGATAGTTCTCAACCCTACGGTGACCTGTAACGGACGATACCTGTGCTACATGACCAGGCAGAACGACAGAGGTTTCTCGCTTAAAAATGGGTCCAAAACCGTGGCGAAAAAACTTAAAATCAAGCCGACCAGCATCAACATGGTGCCCGCCCTTCGCAACAGCCGGTACCCGGACCGCGTGTTCGACCTGCTGGACCCCTCCGCACCGATGGATCAGCAGGTGTGCATGGCCATGGGTCAGTACGCCAATTTCAAGATGATCGAGAACTACATGAACACCGCTATGACCCAGAACAAGAACAAGCGGGTGGCCAAGAGGATAGCCGAAGAGGGCTTCATTCAAGCCGTGGCCGACGGCACCCTGAGCGTATGTCAGCTTAAAGGCGCTAGGGCTTACGAGGCGGAGCTGGAGAGGGAGAAGGAAAAAGAAGAGTGTTTGGCCAGAGAATTTCCGGCCGGTGCGGATTGGTCGTTTACTTGTCACAGGACCGGTAGAAAACACGAGACAGTGTCGCACAAATCCCCGCCGGTGGACGAGGAAGAAAGCGATAACTCCTCTTGCGTTTTCGAAGTAAAATACAAACCAAACGGTGGTGTTGTTGTGACGGGCTTTAAATCTCCTCCCGTCAAAAAGAAGCACTAATTCTTCTACAGCCCGGCCGGGTACGGCAAGACCGCTATGCTGTGCAACGCCTTCAGTTACTTCTGCAACGTCACCACCGCCAACGACCCCAACAACTTCGCTGGGTGCAGACCCGACGCCCAGTTCATCGTGGTAGACGAGTACGGGCCGGACAAACGCATGCCCATGTCGCAACTCAAAGCCCTCACCTCCCGGCAATCCCAAGTACTCGTTCGCGGGCAACCGCAAGACGCACGGGATTTCGTTCGTCCCAAGAAACGACGTTCAGGTCGTAATATTGTCAAATTACCACCTCTTCCGCTGCATGGGTTCCGGTCAGAAGCGGACCATTTCAAAAGTCGACGCGGATGCCCTCCGAGAAAGATTCCACATCATCAAGATGGACGAAGAGTGGACGGGGCTTGGACCGAACTAGAAGACGCTGCCAAATACATCGAGAGGCGCTAAACACGATTTCCCTAAAAAAAAAGTCCTCCAAGGGCAAACAAAACACGGCTACTCTTCCTTCCTTTCTTTTGGCGCGGACCAAACTAGTCTTTTATTCTCACACACAACCCTTCTTCTGGGGCATGTTTGTAACCTTTGTTTTTCCTACCGAAAAAGGTACGTGTGCTTTCGCTCCTCCCAACCGAAAAACTACCGTGGACGAATTGTTTTAGGGTTTTTTTTCGCGTGCGCGTGTATGCGCGTTGTTTTTTTCCTGGGGCGTCCTAGTCGTTGTTATGGGTGGGCGTGGTAGCAGTGTAGTAAGGGGTATGCGTTAACGGCGGCCGATAGAAATGGTTTTCACTCCCCCCTATGAATTATTTCGCACCCCCCCCCCCTTGTTTTTTTCTCTCGATGGTTGTGCTCGTAGGGTTTTTTTAGAAAACACACACACACTCGGTACGTACAGGGCAATAACGTTCAATAGCTATGAAACTGCAGGTCACAACCGGTGGGTAGGTAATAGTATCCCGTGGGGCAAATAGTAGCCCGTAGGTTACAGCCCCGTGGGTAATAGTAGCCCGTGGGTTACAGTAGACCGTGGGTTACAACCGGGCCCATTGGTAATAGTAGCCCGTGGGTTGCAGCCGGGCCCGTTGGTAATAGTAGCCCATGGGTTACAACCAGTGGGTAGGTAATAGTAGCCCCGTGCTTTACAACTGGTAGTATCCCGTGGGTTACAGACCTGTGGGGCAATAGTGGGTTGCAACTGGACCCGTTGACAACCGGTATGCAATAGCCCATGGGGTACACCCCGTAGGGTAATAGTATCCAGTGGGTTACAACAGATGCCGTGGGTAACACTAGGTATCATGTGCAGCACATCCACGGTTAACACTACGCCCACCACTGTTATCCGCGGCAATCTGCATGACCATATATGACATGTATCGGCGATAGTACTAGTGCTTGGCGATAAAAGGTTTTAATAAATAAACCACCCCGGATACAGACTTGGCCGCCACAGCATTATATCTGCACGCTATGGCTGTGCTTTATACGATATTAGGAGTATTGCTGGTTATACTTCACGTGGACACCGAGACTTTACCCTACACGGCCATTTCTACTACCGGTGGACCGGCGACCTCGGGGTACTCTGAGGGCACAACGGCCGTAAGTACATCGACACCCACCGATGCTACTGCATCCCAGTCGGCAATCACCACCACCACTGCTATATCCTCCACTAACCAAGAGGCGACTAGGCGATACTTCAGAGTAACCGAAAAATCCAGCGAGAAACCGACGGAATGGTACAACGACCCTTTGTATTTGAGTATATTAGTTTTAGGCTGTCTGGCAGTCGCCTCTTGGCTAGTGTTTCTTTTGTACAAATGTTCCCAGTGGTGGGCCTCTAAAGCGTGAGGCACGGAGAACTATTATTTATACATCGGTGTCCACCATTACCCACGAGCGAGAAACAAAACAAAAACACCACGGATTGTTATATAAAAAATATTCTCGTTTCTTTATATACATATATATATATATATATATATATATATATATATATATATATATATATATATATATATATATATATATATATATATACAATAAAAAACAAAACTCTATGGACTCTGTAGATTACAACGCTCTGGAATACGAGGACAAAAGATACAAAAAGCGACAAGTACAAAGACAAAAGAAGGAGAAGGAGGCGCACCACTGTCCAATTCGATTCAAAAGTCTTATGTTTACAACACGAAGCCGCAGACGTCCCAGAAGGCAATTGGCGCGCGGACGCCGTGAGGTTCACGATGAGGTGTTTGGAACTTGAGAAACTTCTCGGGCCGGTGTTGCTCCGGAGGATCACCACGTGCTGTACTTGTCCATGCCTGCAGTCATCGCGGCCTCGCGATTGACCATCAGGCGGGCGTTGGCGGGGTCGGGTGTGTACAAGCCGGACACCGTCGACGCCCAAGTGTCGATACCGGCTGGAGCGAACGCTGTCAGTCGACCGTTGCAGGCGGACACCACTACACCGAACTCGGGCGGGATCTCAGAGGCCAGCAGGAGGACGCACGAAGAAATGGTTTTGACGTCCAGCTGAACTTCCACTCTGGGGGCATGCCGATTCAACGCCGCATTTTTCGTCCTTTTTACCATGTTTTCTAAGACCGCCACGGACTCTGAAAAACATAATTAAAAAAAAAGAACGGTTAAAACAGACGCAAGGCGTTTCGTATCTTATATAGATCTTATTTATTCGGCGTCTATATTATAACCCGAGCGACATCGAAAAGAATCACACGCTCACCTTCCTCGGTCCTGTGGAGGGGTTGCAGTGGTGCCGTTGAAGGGGCTGGCCGCGTCGTCAGGTTCAGCATGTCCGCCGTCTCCCTCTTCATTTCCGCCATGGATTCACCGACGATGTGCTCGAAATTGGTGTCGTTGTTCGGGATGGACTTCTTCACGGATATTTCTGTGAATTCCTTGAGTATATCGTAGAACAGCGCCGTCTGAGCGGTGTTGTGTTGGAAACTCAAAGAAGCCAGCCCCATCATAGCCTTGGCGACCAACCCGCGGTGTCGAACCGAATTCACCCGCAGCCTCCGGTGTTTTGACGGGCAAGACATCATAAATGCGTATATTTCACGGAACGTGTGGACCATCTGAGGACAAATGAAATACCGTATAAATTTTTTGTTGTTTCGTAAATATAACTCGTTTAGGTGAGAAAAAAATAAAAAAAGGAGGGGGGATTACGCGGCATAAAATAAAATCACTGGTAGGGAGGGGGTTTGTTATCTATAGTTACAAAAGTATGTCTTACCTGCTTCAAAAAGTCCTTGTGGACCTCAACATTTTCCAGTATTATCTCCAGGATCTATTTCATTTCGGCGGCAGGGTTGAATGCTGGGAGCGGCGGTCGAGGCCTCGGGGGTAGCACTTCGGGCAGCGGAGTCTCCTCCGCGTCTTCCTCGCTCGTAGCAGCGGGCTCTTTTTGGATTTGGGTGTCTTTAAGGACGGGTTTCGGGGCGGCGTAGTGGATGAAGCTCCTGTCATTTTTGGACGTTTCTATGAACTGCACGAAATTGAATTTGGCGTTCTGAAGAGTGACGTTGCCGCTAGTCGCTCCGGGCCGCATGGTAATGTTCACCCCGTCTTTGCTTTCCGGCACACCGACGCCGAATTCGAACGTGCCGTCGGTGTGCGCCTCGAAATATCCCATGTCGTGTTCGTATTTCCCGTCCGGCACCCACTTCTTGCCTTCGCCGTTGTCCGCTCTTGCCCTCGTAGAGTCGTACCAATTTTGGTATTCAGCGTTTTTCCTATCTCCCGGAGAGCGGCGCCGCTCTTTGCGCCGTCGCCCGGTGGACGTGCCTTCCCCCATGTCTTCGTCTTCGTCAGATATCAATATGACATCTGCTTCTCGTCCGGCGTCCTGGTCACCCGGGGGGGGGGGTCCCGACGGCTCTTCTTCTTCTTCTTCGAGGTCTGACTCGTCCCCAGAGCCGGCTGGCTCGGTGAAGCGGTCATAACACTCGTTCTCCTCCTCGACATATTCTTCCTCGTCGTTGTCCTCCTCAGGGATTTCGTCGTCGGAGCTTTCTTCGTATACTTCAGCGTCTTCTTCCAAGCCGCAATTACTGTCTTCTATCGGCTCGCCGGGCGGTGTACCTTTGGTATCCAATGAGGGTAGTTCGCTCTCGTCTTCGTCGGTGATTTTCTCGTTTACTTTAGCGTCTTCTTTCAAGCCGCAATCGCAGTCTTCTAGCAGCTCGCCGGGCGGTGTGCCTTTCACATCGAACGGGGGTAGTTGGGTCTCGTCGTCGTCATCTGACATGTCCTCCTCGCCGGTGAAATGCTCGAATATATTTCTTCCAGGTCGCACCTCATTTGTTTCAACGGCCGAAGGCAGGAGCTGTCTTTCCGACGGTTTGAAATGTTTCGTAGAGGGCTCGTCCCGTTCGTCGTCCGAATGGCGTTTACGGCAGCTTTTCTGTTTTTCTTCTTCTTTTCCATCTTGCTTTTCGTGGCGAGGCGGCTGTGTATCCGTGGGGGAGGACTCTATGGGCCGGGAATCAGATCGCTCCGTTGCTGGGTTTAAACCCTCTCGAGCGAGCTCCCTCGGGACTAACCTGGGTTTGAAATTTACGGCGCTGTCGTCGGTGTTGCCCGCCAGCAGAGTCATTTCTTCCGAGGCGGGCGATGGGCCGGTGGGTGCTTCTAAACGGGTAGAGGCGGCGGCAGGGGGAGAGGTAGGAACCGAAGCGGCGGACATCTGATGCACCACTTCGTTCATCATCGACATCATCATGCTTCGGAATGCTGCCGCGAACGCCGCTGGCATGTCTGCTGGCGATGGGTTGTTGGAAGCAGGCGGCATGCCCCGGCCAGAAGTCTTTTTAAAAAAAAGAAGAAGAAGAAGAAAGCATATAAAACGCCGTTGTAAAATCAAATAAAGAATATACCCGCATAAAATAGCCCAGAGGTGTTAACCCACAAAAAAAACTCCCCCCCTGTCTCTCTCTGTATATGCCCTAATTCCCCCCAAAAAAATCTTACGCCGGAGTATAATCAAGTGTCACATAAATGCGGGGTTACAGACTAGGCCCTCGAAATTTACGAACTCGGATCTGATTTTGAAAGATATTTTTACAAAGTAGGAACTAAATTTGTGAGAATTTTTACAAAGTTGGTTCGCATGCTACAAAGCCGTTCGTGCGATCTGTTTAAAAAGGCGAAAACACTCACCGGTGTAGATGTAGTCGGCTGGCTGGCTTTGTCCATCTCAGAAAAATTTTTTTTTCGGCGGCGGTGATACCACAGAATTATTACAAACTCAAAAAATTCGTCTACCAGTCTGGGTTTATGCGAGGGCACTGGGCTCCGCAGGCAGCGGGGAGCGATCTTATAAAGCGGAACCACGGCTGGCGGGGGATGCTCCGCCCACCGCCTAGGCGAGCGAGTCACGCGATACACGGCTGTACCGTCCCCATTGGCTGCAGGACAATCGAACCCCGAGCAGGAAGCCGTGCCAGGGGCACCCGTTAGCTGTCCCGTTCCCATCGGTCGGAATTATCTAGAATCCGTGGGCGTACAGAATCGGATTTCCGGAACAACGCGCAGCTATTGTGTGCATGGTGCTCAAGCCAACGGGGCAGGAAGCTGCATCTGTTTCCGTAGCCTCACACATTGGTTAAATGGTACTTATGAGGCTACCGGGCTGCGGCTAAGTATGATAGCCGCCCCCCAGCGGGCTATTATATAAATAGCGGTGTGGCGTAATTCATGGTAATCACCGGTTAATTATGGATCCATCGCCAAACAACACCGTGGTTCTGGAATTTTTTGTATCCCCGCACCTACGAGAACCAACGACGCCCGAGTACCCGATCTCCGAGAATAAACCGGCCTTAGAAGAGATACTCACTACCCTGCAGCTACCAGAACCAACGACGCCCGAGTACCCGATCTCCGAGAATAAACCGGCGTTAGAAGAGCTACTCACTACCCTGCAGCTACCAGAACCAACGACGCCGGTGACTCCACTCTCTTCTACCAGCACCCCGACAACCACCCGCAAAAGGAAGAACGCTGGCGATCTTTCTTTTTGTAAAACCCGCAAGAAGAAGAACGCCGGGGGTGTTCCTTTTTGCAAGTCACGCAAAAGGATATCTACTGACGGGTACGTACGAGACATAGGCTACGCCGCGTCCATCGCTGAAGAATTTTAGGCGCGGCAACAGGTCACCCCTATGAAAAGGGGTGATTTCCTTATTTTACCCGCCGTCTTCAATATGGACGTTAAAGGGGTTTTTGATTCTCTTGTGAGGGATTGGGGGTCGAAGGGACAGAGAGATGACGATTTAGACATTCTCGAACGGGCTCGCGGGCTGTTTCGGATAATGGGCCTGCAAGCCCGCACGTTCGGCCCCGCGGAACAAGAAAATCACAAGCCCCCGAGGCTTTGCTCGTACCTCGCCAAAAAATATCTTTGCAACATGACGGCGGACAATGGACAATGCAAACTCTACGGAGAAGGAAGCACGAACGACGCTTATTCCGGCTTTAATTTTTCTGATTTCGACCGTCTCGGGTGTCGGTGGTGCGCCAAATCCGTAGCGAACGCATTGTGCACCCGATGTTGGATCGCAGGGCAGTGTGGTCGGTGTTTTAGGGAGAACGGGTGCCATGTGTGCCGCGGAGGGGATTGCTATTCCTCGGTCGCGTTCAAAAGGCCGTCAACAAAAGGAGCGGGCGACCTGAAACAACCTAAAAAGGTCAGTAATAACAACGTTGTCCATTTACACACACACACACACACACAAACACACACACACACACACACACACCCCACCCCCACCCCCCACAACCAGCCAACCCCAAAAAAAGACAAAATAAAAATTGCAAACTCGTTACAGGCACCAGGTCAACGGCAACCAGTCGCAACAGTACACACACCCGTTCCAGTCACACGTCTTTGGCCTTTCACACCATATAAGGCACAAAGCTACACCTCATGCATATTCACACACTCATAAACTGTTGCATTGTGGGTAATGCTGGCAAAATTCCACAGCCTTTCATGGACCGCGGCCATATACAAATCTAAACTAAGTCCACAATCGGGTCACAATTTCACGCCCAAATACACCCCTCAATATTCTTCACTCAATCACTTTTCACCTCACAACTCAATTTATCACACAATTTCCACTCATTCCACACATTTTCCTAACACTTCTCTTTCGGTGCCTGTGTAACCTCCAGGCCCAGCCATTGCATTCCCGCAACGCACTGGGCAGGCTTCAGGATGCCATCAAGATATCACACAGAGCACCGTCAACCCTACATTGTGGACCGCAAATTATCACACATAATCACAACAATATACAAAGCTGCAACAAGCCACCAAACACACACACATAAACAACGATGCAACAAATCTACAGGCCAAATACAAACCACGCCATGCACATACAAAACACACGACACTAACACCAAAATAATAACTATAACAACTCCCTGACCAGCAAAACGTACACATTTTATGCCATCGTCCAACACGCTATATGGACATGAAATCCTAAATACAACCTCCGCCCAATGCAAGGTCAGTGTTCACACCGCCATAGCATCAACCATCATCCAAGTACAGTTCTGTGTGGCGGCGTCTCATTGGCCCGTAGCAGGCGCCTCCACTGGCCACAGCCACTCACAGACACAATTACACCCGTCGCAACACACTCAACGCCTGTTAGAAAAACAAAACAAAACAAAACAACAACAACAACTTACACTGGACATTCCGCCGTACCTCTTGCCACACAAGAAAAAGCAAGGTAAGCAAATTATATGCCCCTCACTTCCACTGCTCTTGTACCTGCAAAAACAGAAAACGGCCTGCTGCTCTTGTGATTTCCTTTCTTACGCCCGCAACTTGCTATGCAATCTTCCAATGTCACCAACGCATGTCATTGACCCGCATTTTCACAGGACCTAATCAAAGACCTGTCCCTGTCAGTACGTAACGACGTTTTCGTATCCACATACACATTACCTGCACATACAATATACCCATTTCATTGTGTACACAAGGATGAAGAAGAAAATGGCTACAAACTCTATTCATTCTACATCGGTTTACAAAACTTCACTGCTAAGGTCAATATGCAATTTCTTTGCCATTGGCCAGCAACTTATAAATACTCACATGTTACACCCTGAGGAATGTTCCCCATTCTCTACTCAACACACCTTCAACACACGTTCACTCGCACATACCACGAATAACAAAAGCAACAATCACACATGCATGCATGGGTATGACACTTATACAGAGCAGCAGACACTTTCCAGCAAAGTTTTAATTACATATATACGCGGTTGAGGACAACAGAACAACCCATAAGGACAAAAAGAACAATAAACACAATAATGTTATTAAAACTTCATATAGCACACATTTCATACAACAGTTCACATAACTAAAATACGTGGAATACATTAGGCATTGCACTTGTACATACACTTGACATTTTCTATAGCTATATGATGTTTCCAATCAATTACTGTCCCAAAGTGAGTATCTACACTGTATTCACTGTAACTGTGGTACAGACATTAAACCTGTACAATTTCCCACCTTTGACAATACACCCTGCAGATTGTATGACAGGGATCCAGAACTCTTCAGAAGTGAACAGTATATACAAGAATGTCCATAATAAACTATGTCATTCATTCATTCATTCATTCATTCATTCATTCATTCATTCATTCATTCATTCATTTTCATTCATTCAATTCATTCATTCATTCATTCATGCATTCATTCATTCAATTCATTCATTCAATTCATTCATTCATTCATTCATTCATTCATTCATTCATTCATTCATTCATTCATTCATTCATTCATTCATTTCAATTTCAATTTCAATTTCAATTTCAATTTCATTTTCAAATTCACACTGGGCATCAATGATTGTAGAATTTTTACAATTTCAGTACACACATTTACTAATACTTCAAATTTACTTGGTGATTTCAGTCACAAAAAACTTCATAGAATAAGTATGTTGTAGATGTTAAATATAAACATACACATTTTGTAGAACACATACATTAATAGGTTCAAAGACAGGGTAGAAAGTGTGAAGGCTATGGACAGTTCTGCTCTAACTACTGCATCAAAAGGCATTGTCAAGAAAATTTGAAAATCTATTTCAGGTTGTAGGTGTATACAGTACATTATTACCCTAACATACTGATGACCACAATTTTCATTCTTTTCAGTATATACATTTACACTTTTACAAAAATTTGAACTATCAAGGAAGCAACTTCCTGGTAACTAAATCATGTGACATTTCGATTCTTTTCACAATTAGGAACAGCTGTCCTTCTACAGAAGATATAAACAAGCAAGATAAGGTTTAAACAGGAAAGTGTTATCTAATTCACAAGTGTGGTTCATTAAAAAGGTACAAACTTCACTTACGCTGTCTTCAGTGTGCTGCTCCTTTGCATCCTATTGATTTCCATTCAACATGGTGTAGGCTAAAAGGCTGTTTGGCGGCTGAGAGGTGCGATTTTTGACCCTATATTCCTTGGATATTACATTGTTACATCCGATCATGATTCATCCCCTGTCAGCATATTGAGTAGAGACTATATATATAAAAACGCAGACAAAAGCTACACTATAAGGACACAAATTTTTGAAAAATAAGATGCACAACTCAAAACTAAAATGATTCATCTGCATGTTGTCACAACTAACAAATTACAGTCTATCTCCACTGTTGTTCGTAACATCCACATAGCATATACATATACTTGCAAAAGTACACTTTAATCTATGAGCAAATCATATAAAGTCAATGAGAAAAAAGTATGCTCTGTAGAATTTACAGCCATTGCAATATGAAAGCGAGGCAAGCAGGAATGTCTCTCCTCTGTTAAACTGTATATCATACAGACTTTCCGTCAAACTAACACGTTCATATGGTTAGCCAAATTCCAGGTATGCATTAATAATGACCACATAACATACATACGGAGATTGATGGTTCAATATTAACCCAAATCAGTTCCACAGAAGACTACACATACACAGGTACTACAATGTTCCACTTGTGTCATAGCAAAACACCTTCAACAAAGGGCCATGTCACACACGTCTACGTCAGATATGTAAGACTAATACATATTATTGTGAAGGGCAGTTTCATCTACTGAACACCCTCTGTCAAAGCCTCAACCCAAGCGGTTAGATAAAACTAGAATGCCATGAATGCATGAGGCATCTTTTCAGCCTTTAATATTATGGCACTTCTGTATGGAACTACACTTGCGATCTTGATACCTTGCAATATTGGGACCAATGTAGTTCCAATAAAATAATATTAACATTTTCCACATTTTCTACCACATTCAAGTATTTGAACTATTTACATGCTCATTGGGACATACAACTTCAATTACTCCATTGCCATTACTGTTAATGTGGCCATTTAAATCAAATTCCAACGTGACAATTAACTGAATGACTGTGGCGTGTTTTCATGTGAAGTAAGAGGACAGTGGCTGTAATGGGACTGGCTGAAAGTCAATACACGCTGTACTGAGTATAGCAGACATTTTCTAACTATATGTATTAGTAGACCTGAGGATTTTCATGGCTCAAAATTTAAATTTCATACATATCAGGCTGATGTTGGCAACTGATGTAGACAAGGCAACTTAAATACAGTCCTTACGACATAGACATACATTAGCAGCTCACATTCAGTGGTTGTGAAAACAGGTTAAGCTCTTAAGATGCAGTGTGCCTGTAAATTGCAGGCTTTCAAGGACACCTGAGGCAGAGTTATAACACTTCATTGTCAGAGTGACACAAAAGCCAAGACTGAGGTAGCTACAAAGCAAACCTTGTGCTGCACAAAAAGGATTACAGAAGTGGAAAAGAATTACATTCAACCGCCTGAGCACAATGAGTGCCCTGCTGCTGGACAGTTCAAATGAGGCCATGGTTGATAATGACCTGCACTTTGTCACTCCATAAGCAGCTTATATACAGTTATATAGCAGCTACCCTCTTCTGAACAGCTGTTGCAGACCTTTGGTTAGCAAACTATGTATATTTGCACGTTCCTTTCCAGTAGATGTGTCAATCATTTCTGTGACATTATGAACATGTATTACTGTATGAATAAATTCATATCTTTCATTACAGTTGTAGCCATATTAGTTTCCTTCAACTGTTCCTTATAACCCTTTGCCTTACTATCTCTGCTCATACAGTTAGGCTCCACATATGTACCCATCTGGTTTTCTGCATAATTACTCTCCAATGTATTCCATGGAAGCCCTGCTTGCTGAAGATTGTGACTGCTGAAACTTGCGACATTTCAATATTACATGTTCCATCAGCTGAACTGTTTTTGGCACATGTGCAAATTATCACTGGGTACAAAACATTATCCACATTTATGGCAAACTAAAGTGAAGTACAGTTGACATAAACTGTGTGGTTGACTATCAGTATTTTTTTGTTGTTGTTGATTTCAATGCTGTTTTACATGTAGGGTGACGACCAGCAGTGTGCGGGGAGGAAACTACACTATCTTCGAAGGAGTGAGACTTCCCTGAAAGTTACACAGGATCACTGTCAACGTGACGTTAACTGGTTTGTGGTAAATATCAGTTTTTAATTTCATTAACGACATGTTTTCTCCATTTCAGAATACCCCATTCTATTTGATGAGAATGGCAAGAGAAGTCGCATTTGGAAGGCAAAATTTCACTTGCCATCATCGGAGATGAATACCGCCTCTACGAGACTTGGTGCGCATACATATATTGGGGAGGTGCTGGCAATGGGAGGTAAATATGTCAAGCTTACACGTTGTTTATAAAATATCATCTTTTTTTAGATGACTTGATTATGAGTAAAATAAATATCATTTTACATAAAAAATACCTGCAGCAAATGTTCTCTTTTCTGTCCATGTGTAGAACCAGAAGAAATCTGTCTCATAGACCAGGACTGGCCCCAAACCCATAGGGACCAGGCCATGAGCAAATGCCTGGAGTCTGACAAGGGGCTTCAGGGCGTTATTTAAAAATGTGGCCACAGGACAATGTATGAAATGTTAAAATCAGAACTTATTCATATTGTTCCTTATAACACTATAATGTTTCAGTTAAATTAACTCCTTGCTCTTCTCTCTTGTTGCTTTATGCATTAAAGCTAGTTATGCTGATTCATTCCTGTACATCCACTTATGTGTTGTTTCAGTATGTACATGTACTTAGGTAATGCTGGCTGGTCTCCTCTTACAGGTCAAAATACATTTTCCCCCCAAAACTAATTCCCTAAATGTGCAATGCAGTGGGCAGAACATACAGGCTAGATGTACATGTATATACACCATTTACATGTAGTAACAATGATGGTGTCTTAGGATACACCAAACTTCCAGGCTCACTTCTACTCAATGCCAGTATTTGATGGATTAATCTTTCCATGAAACATTTTCCACCATCTCACTTTCCACAACAGTTGCATGTCCCAGCACAAACACAGCTCATTCCATCATTACAGACAGGACGACGCAGACCAACAGTGGAAAAATGACATGCCGCAGTGAATATCAACAGCACACGAATACTTAACATTCAATGTCTTCTGACTTCTGTTGTGCCCAAGGATAATGACATGTACAGAATTACTACCATTGTCAACGGCCAACACACAACATAGATGTACAGATTAGTCATTTACATAACACTGATTCAGTAAAGAGCCTTTGCAAAACACACAAATATGGCAATCTCTGTGGAAGGTGACTGCAGTATTGAAGCATACACTGTACACATGTAACTCTAATGAGTTTACTACAAGCACTTTAATAAGATCATATACATTAGGTGTGCGAAGGACACATTTTACATTTTACACGTTTCTTTACACATTCAAATGTGCAAATGTACACAGCCAATCAGATTTACACTTTAAGTCCACAATTTTTCTTCGAAAACTTTCAATTCTTCTACAATTTGAGGATGCAGGTTAGACTGATAGTATATATATATATATATATCAGTTAATAATAATTAGGTGACAGATTTTTGTTTGCTTTTAAAACACCACAGAATATTAGGGTTCTTGGAGATGTTATATCACTCATTACCATATATAATTAAATGATTTGTTGGAAAAGGTGGAAAAATACAGTAAGTGGCAAAATATTCACTGCGTCCCTGGCATGACGTATAGCTTTAAAACCGTATTGCACAAATTGATGATAAATTTTTCCTTTCCACCAGTCTCACATCACTTCGACAATTATAAAGAAACAGTTATTGTGCTCCCTCTTTATAATTTTACTCAATTATGTCCATGTCAGGTTCAGTTGAGATTAAGACTGTAACAACTGATGTGTGCACAGTAACTAAGTAGTAATGCCAACTAATTGCCAGTGATTTACTTAATAATGTTTTACTTATACAATGTAGGCCAACATTATGGTGAGTCAGCAAAGCATTTTTCTTCTGCACTTAAACCAGCCAATGATTTCTGTAAAAGGTATAAATCACTACAATTCCACAAGTTCAAACAAGGACAGAACTGTTCATGACACTTTGTTGTTGAGATTAATCAGTGTCAATGTTTTGACAATAACTCATACTCAACAAGGCTTTTCTGTCCACTGTTAAAACAAATGTGCGAACTGCCTTGGTTAAGGAGAGCATAAATTTGGTATATCTCCTTAAATGTGGGAATGGTTTTTACTGACTAACTCACCAGCGCCGTCATTGAGTCAGATCTTTTGCGTCCCATCAACAAAGCCTTCTGGTACATATTACACCGACCTCATCGTCATTGAATTTTTTACAGTTTGTGAACATACTCACATTTATCATGGAAATTCAAAAAGGTATTACATTAGAAGTGCATATATACAATTAAGTGTAAAAAGATATGTGGTAAAGACCAGGGAAGTGTTTACACGTTGCTTTCCGAAAATCTCTGGGTGTATTCATTCTTACGCACATTTCCGCATGTACGTCCCTGCTCTGTAGCACTGATACTCATGCACAGTGAAACTATACTTTCCGTCAATTCACATGCAGCTATGTTGGTCTGTTCAGAAAAACAGTGAGGCATTGGAACGATGAAAACTTTTCTGATTGTTTGTTGTCATAAAGAAGTGTAATTACATTAAATTTTCATTTATCACTTTTCTTCCAGGATATCTGAATACACAGCAAGTTAAACACATAACTGCAGACAGGACAGCACAAAATTACTAGCATGTATGAGGAGCATGGATAAGTAGGAGCAACCCACTCAGCAGAAAGCCTATCCTAAAGGTAAGGGGAGGTAAATCTGCAGTTACAACTTAATATAAATGATGTAAAGTTTAACTGATAAATTCTGGCTCTAAAGTTTACCTCATTTGATTTGGTGGTAGATATGAGGGAAGAGAGTGTTCAGTCCCCAGCTGTGCAGGAAGGGCCAGTGACCAGAGAAGAGAGTGTTCAGCCCCCAGCTGTGCAGCAAGGGCCAGTGACGTTGTGGCTCCTGGCTGGTGCCGCATGTGGTAAACTCCCCAGTCATGAAGTGACCGTGCAGTGTTGATATACACCAACATCCATGCCAGTGTGAAGTGTTTGCTTCTTAAAGACAGTCCATTTTCACATAGGAGGTCTGTTTTGTTTCCGTGAAGTTAACTAAGGAAAATGTCGAGTTAAACCCGGCGAACCTGGCGTGGTTGTGGCGAGTAATCCTAACACCTGCTGGCGATTGCAGGAAAACACAGATGTGGTTGTAGTATGTGACTGCTAAGCCTGGCAATATGTCTTATATGTTATATTCATTTTCTTTATGGTTGTTGAGGATGCGCAGAATAAGGGGGTGGGGGCTGGGGGGGGGGAGCATCTTCTGGTGGGAACTTGATATAGAGCCTCCGTTAGCCACAACAAAGTTGCAAACTCACTTTGCTTTGAAGATTTGAATTCTTCACAGACTGGTGGTCTGTGGCTCATATCAGCCACCTGTAATGATGTATGTTACCAGAACTTAACTGTTCACAGCAGGTGTATAGAGGCCCCAACATGTGGGCTTTCATTTTACTGGATAGCAAATCCTAAATACTAGCATTACGTCTGCTCCTCAGAAAGGAAAAAAACTTAAAGGTTGTGCCATTTCCAGCAAAAACTGTACATCTTTAAACACAAAAATTACAACCAGTCGCTTATGATCTGTAATTTTCATAACACTGCTGCGGGAAACAGCCACACCTGTCAGTTCAGTCTGTGGGAATTACGGTTTTACATATATGACTACATTCTGTGTTACCACTGGATTCTGAAGTGTTTATACAAATAATCTTTGAGCAAAAATGGAACTCTACCACTGCTCACATGAACTTTATTAAGTTACAAACCAACAACTTAAATGCCCAAGCACAGTGTGGGGGGAGTGTTGTTCTCCAAATCATAGGTGACCAGTCAGCAAAACTTGAACCCAACATTTACATGTCGCCCAGCAAAATACTTATTCATTTTTCAGTGACAGATATGGGTTTGGAGAGTCGGGCCCGGCGGGGAAGGCGTTGTGTGCAGCGCGGATGCATCGTGCCTCGCTCCTTTCCCGGCTTTGCGCGATTTCATGCTAAAAGTTGGGGTTTTGTGCCAAGTGGTGCTGTAAGTTTCTAGCAATCAACAACCTGCGCGATCCCTTGCACCATGGTGGCAGCAAGGTTAATGTGGCCTGGAATTTATTACACCTCACTCAAAGTGCTGTGTTCTCTTCACATGCAGCACATGTAATGGACAACAAGGGATACACTCGCATATTATATGTCAATACATTCAGGTTTACCTGCCTGGGAACCCAGTGGAGGAAGCATTCTGACTTCCATACACGCCCAATAACTTCGCCACACTTCTAACGCCATTGTATAGGTGTGATATTTGCCGCCTGCGCTATTACCAGAAAACCACTTCAGTTTCTTCACAAAATACAGACTTACCCCCATCTCCGCATCTATTCCTTGACTTATTCACCTCTTTCATTATTACATAGTTGTTCCCACCCACGCCCTAATGAAGAATGCTTTACATTTTATTATGGTCGCATTATGGTGGCCGGAATGCTGGCAGAGCCCGGGGAAAACATACCGCCATACGCAGGTTTCTGGCACACCTGCCCACGTACGGCCGAAGAGAAAGCCGGCATTAACTGCACTTGGACTCACCGCCACCCTATTGGTGACAGGCTTTTAGCTAATTACGCTGCCACTTAAACAAGTCAGCCACGGAGAACCCCCACCATTTTGTTAACATTTCTTTCAATTCTTGGCTACTGCACATGTTCCTGGCCCACCTACAACAAAAATTATTTTTCAAATTTACGACAATTTTCAAATTCACTTCAATTATACTAAATATTCTCACACATTTGGCAGCGCTGTCCATTTACACACACACACACACACACACACACACACACACACACACAAATACCAAGAAAAAAAATTAAAAGAAGAAGAAAGAAAAAAAAAATATTCCAAACTCGTTACAGGCACCAGGCTCACGGCAACCAGTCGCAACAGTACACACACCCGTTCCAGTCACACGTGTTTGGGCTTTCACACCATATAAGGCACAAAGCTATACCTCATGCATATTCACACACTCATAAACTGTTGCATTGTGGGTAATGCTGGCAAAATTCCACAGCCTTTCATGGCCCCCGGCCATATACAAATCTAAACTAAGTCCACAATCGGGTCACAATTTCACGCCCAAATACACCCCTCAATATTCTTCACTCAATCACTTTTCACCTCACAACTCAATTTATCACACAATTTCCACTCATTCCACACATTTTCCTAACACTTCTCTTTCGGTGCCTGTGTAACCTCCAGGCCCAGCCATTGCATTCCCGCAACGCACTGGGCAGGCTTCAGGATGCCATCAAGATATCACACAGAGCACCGTCAACCCTACATTGTGGACCGCAAATTATCACACATAATCACAACAATATACAAAGCTGCAACAAGCCACCAAACACACACACATAAACAACGATGCAACAAATCTACAGGCCAAATACAAACCACGCCATGCACATACAAAACACACGACACTAACACCAAAATAATAACTATAACAACTCCCGGACCAGCAAAACGTACACATTTTATGCCATCGTCCAACACGCTATATGGACATGAAATCCTAAATACAACCTCCGCCCAATGCAAGGTCAGTGTTCACGCCGCCATAGCATCAACCATCATCCAAGTACAGTTCTGTGTGGCGGCGTCTCATTGGCCCGTAGCAGGCGCCTCCACTGGCCACAGCCACTCACAGACACAATTACACCCGTCGCAACACACTCAACGCCTGTTAGAAAAACAAAACAAAACAAAACAACAACAACAACTTACACTGGACATTCCGCCGTACCTCTTGCCACACAAGAAAAAGCAAGGTAAGCAAATTATATGCCCCTCACTTCCACTGCTCTTGTACCTGCAAAAACAGAAAACGGCCTGCTGCTCTTGTGATTTCCTTTCTTACGCCCGCAACTTGCTATGCAATCTTCCAATGTCACCAACGCATGTCATTGACCCGCATTTTCACAGGACCTAATCAAAGACCTGTCCCTGTCAGTACGTAACGACGTTTTCGTATCCACATACACATTACCTGCACATACAATATACCCATTTCATTGTGTACACAAGGATGAAGAAGAAAATGGCTACAAACTCTATTCATTCTACATCGGTTTACAAAACTTCACTGCTAAGGTCAATATGCAATTTCTTTGCCATTGGCCAGCAACTTATAAATACTCACATGTTACACCCTGAGGAATGTTCCCCATTCTCTACTCAACACACCTTCAACACACGTTCACTCGCACATACCACGAATAACAAAAGCAACAATCACACATGCATGCATGGGTATGACACTTATACAGAGCAGCAGACACTTTCCAGCAAAGTTTTAATTACATATATACGCGGTTGAGGACAACAGAACAACCCATAAGGACAAAAAGAACAATAAACACAATAATGTTATTAAAACTTCATATAGCACACATTTCATACAACAGTTCACATAACTAAAATACGTGGAATACATTAGGCATTGCACTTGTACATACACTTGACATTTTCTATAGCTATATGATGTTTCCAATCAATTACTGTCCCAAAGTGAGTATCTACACTGTATTCACTGTAACTGTGGTACAGACATTAAACCTGTACAATTTCCCACCTTTGACAATACACCCTGCAGATTGTATGACAGGGATCCAGAACTCTTCAGAAGTGAACAGTATATACAAGAATGTCCATAATAAACTATGTCATTCATTCATTCATTCATTCATTCATTCATTCATTCATTCATTCATTCATTTTCATTCATTCAATTCATTCATTCATTCATTCATGCATTCATTCATTCAATTCATTCATTCAATTCATTCATTCATTCATTCATTCATTCAATTCATTCATTCATTCATTCATTCATTTCAATTTCAATTTCAATTTCAATTTCAATTTCAATTTCATTTTCAAATTCACACTGGGCATCAATGATTGTAGAATTTTTACAATTTCAGTACACACATTTACTAATACTTCAAATTTACTTGGTGATTTCAGTCACAAAAAACTTCATAGAATAAGTATGTTGTAGATGTTAAATATAAACATACACATTTTGTAGAACACATACATTAATAGGTTCAAAGACAGGGTAGAAAGTGTGAAGGCTATGGACAGTTCTGCTCTAACTACTGCATCAAAAGGCATTGTCAAGAAAATTTGAAAATCTATTTCAGGTTGTAGGTGTATACAGTACATTATTACCCTAACATACTGATGACCACAATTTTCATTCTTTTCAGTATATACATTTACACTTTTACAAAAATTTGAACTATCAAGGAAGCAACTTCCTGGTAACTAAATCATGTGACATTTCGATTCTTTTCACAATTAGGAACAGCTGTCCTTCTACAGAAGATATAAACAAGCAAGATAAGGTTTAAACAGGAAAGTGTTATCTAATTCACAAGTGTGGTTCATTAAAAAGGTACAAACTTCACTTACGCTGTCTTCAGTGTGCTGCTCCTTTGCATCCTATTGATTTCCATTCAACATGGTGTAGGCTAAAAGGCTGTTTGGCGGCTGAGAGGTGCGATTTTTGACCCTATATTCCTTGGATATTACATTGTTACATCCGATCATGATTCATCCCGTCAGCATATTGAGTAGAGACTATATATATAAAAACGCAGACAAAAGCTACACTATAAGGACACAAATTTTTGAAAAATAAGATGCACAACTCAAAACTAAAATGATTCATCTGCATGTTGTCACAACTAACAAATTACAGTCTATCTCCACTGTTGTTCGTAACATCCACATAGCATATACATATACTTGCAAAAGTACACTTTAATCTATGAGCAAATCATATAAAGTCAATGAGAAAAAAGTATGCTCTGTAGAATTTACAGCCATTGCAATATGAAAGCGAGGCAAGCAGGAATGTCTCTCCTCTGTTAAACTGTATATCATACAGACTTTCCGTCAAACTAACACGTTCATATGGTTAGCCAAATTCCAGGTATGCATTAATAATGACCACATAACATACATACGGAGATTGATGGTTCAGTATTAACCCAAATCAGTTCCACAGAAGACTACACATACACAGGTACTACAATGTTCCACTTGTGTCATAGCAAAACACCTTCAACAAAGGGCCATGTCACACACGTCTACGTCAGATATGTAAGACTAATACATATTATTGTGAAGGGCAGTTTCATCTACTGAACACCCTCTGTCAAAGCCTCAACCCAAGCGGTTAGATAAAACTAGAATGCCATGAATGCATGAGGCATCTTTTCAGCCTTTAATATTATGGCACTTCTGTATGGAACTACACTTGCGATCTTGATACCTTGCAATATTGGGACCAATGTAGTTCCAATAAAATAATATTAACATTTTCCACATTTTCTACCACATTCAAGTATTTGAACTATTTACATGCTCATTGGGACATACAACTTCAATTACTCCATTGCCATTACTGTTAATGTGGCCATTTAAATCAAATTCCAACGTGACAATTAACTGAATGACTGTGGCGTGTTTTCATGTGAAGTAAGAGGACAGTGGCTGTAATGGGACTGGCTGAAAGTCAATACACGCTGTACTGAGTATAGCAGACATTTTCTAACTATATGTATTAGTAGACCTGAGGATTTTCATGGCTCAAAATTTAAATTTCATACATATCAGGCTGATGTTGGCAACTGATGTAGACAAGGCAACTTAAATACAGTCCTTACGACATAGACATACATTAGCAGCTCACATTCAGTGGTTGTGAAAACAGGTTAAGCTCTTAAGATGCAGTGTGCCTGTAAATTGCAGGC